>WBMV01003663.1:329342-414867 GCA_013396655.1 Campylorhamphus procurvoides | reverse complement strand
TCCAGGATTTTAGGCATCAAGGGAGTGGCTTACTCAGATCTGAATCAATTTTCCAATATAGTCAAACTGATGCAAGAAGTCCTGATAGTGTCAGCTATAATGAGGGTTTAACCCTGTTAAACCAGGAGAGAAGAAATAGTACATTTCAGGTTACAGATGGTGAGAACTTTAAAAATTTCTATCAGTTTCAAGAAAACATCACTTTTACTAATTAATAACAGTTTCTGGGTGTATTCCAGTGCACTGTGTGTTTTTCAGTCATAAAAACAGAGGGAGAATTACCCAGTCAAAAGAATTTATGTCCTTGAAGAGTCAAAAAGAGACAAATTTGACTTATTAAGAGAAAGCAAATAAGCATATAAGACTGAGTGAATTTAGGCTTGTGTGTGATCAAATGGGGTCATGTGTAAAAAACATGTTGTAAAATCATAAGACCTTTGCTATGCCAGACAACCAAAGAGCCAGTACTGCCAAACTGCTATCATGTCATCACCTGGTTCAGGTATTTGACCTATGAATTATTTTTAACAAGCATTATGCCCTCTCCATCACCACAGAACATTTATAGAAAGCCAAATAAAGCCAAAGTAGAAAACGTTCACTAAAACCACATAAACACTCCTGTATTCTAGAAAAAGGGAACT
The DNA here is from genome assembly GCA_013396655.1 of Campylorhamphus procurvoides. Lineage (NCBI taxonomy): Eukaryota > Metazoa > Chordata > Aves > Passeriformes > Dendrocolaptidae > Campylorhamphus > Campylorhamphus procurvoides. The sequence goes on along the minus strand of WBMV01003663.1, from coordinate 414,223 downwards.
ACAGATTGAATCCAGTAAATATATATACATATATAAATATACACATATACACACAGGAGTATATATGATGAGTAATAAAAAAAAACCCACTAGTACTCAGGGTATCACTATTAACTTACAAAGAGAAAGGACTTCACATGAAAAGTATTTTTAAGAACATTTCAGCAAATTAAAGTTTTATAGCTCTAAAAATCTGTCTGAGAGTTTATAAGATTTTAGTAAAACACAATTTGTCTTTCAGTAAGCAAAAAAACCCACCCTACAGTTCAAATAATATGGATGATATATTGAAAGGTTTGCCTTCTTTGGGTGATATCTACTTTCTCAATATTTTTCCTTTTCTTTGCAAGACACAGGTATAACAAGACTATTTTAAAGATTAGATTTTGAATTCTTCTAGCTGTATGAGTCAGAGAGAATCAGGAAAAGTGATCTAATTTTAAAAATTAATTTGCTATAATTTAGTACTTACTCTCAATTTTTATGTTTCTATATTATGCAATATTTGCATTTTAAAGGCCAAATCTAAAATTCTTAGATCAAAAGTCCCAGTATTGGCAGAGGTGATTTTGATCCCACGTGAGCTTCAGACAACATAGATGTGGCTATACAAGTTGTGTGATTCTCATGCAAATAATCCAGAATTGACTTCCCTTATGACAGTAAATTACTGACAATTAACAATATAAGTATTAGGAAACTAAATTTCTAATGGAAATCTTGGCTTTTAAGAATATATTTTGAGGAAAATTAATTGCTTGTAAAATGTCCTACTAATAACAAAACCAAAACAGTTCAACTTTATCAAAAAGAAGAAAGTGTATTTCTGGGCACAATGTCAGCAAAGACAGCTTTTAAGGAAATATGACTTGCGTAGTAAGTGTCACTCACCATCAGAGGTAGAGACTGTGACAAGCTCCAGGAAAGGGCACTGCTAAAGGCTTTTATTACTTTTTATGTACCATCACGCAACTGTTGTTAAGGAAATTCAATTACCATTTGAAGGGTCATTTATCCAAATTATTCAGTGCTACAAAAGAAATCTGATGTGCAAACATTTTAGATAAGGAATCCTAGTGATCTAGTGCCCCAAGTTGTCTGCAATTTGTCATTTGGATTCAACTTCTAAAGGTAAGTGTTCCTTGCCTTTCAAAAAAATAATTCCATTAAATGTACACTGACAACTACAATAGCTGATGGAAAAATCAGACAATATCTTAAGAGTATTTTATAGTATCTGCCTGAAGGTTTCACTGCACAAATACTGTAAGAAAAAGAAGAAAATTGAAAGGTGAATACTGAACATTGCACTAATACTATATATTGGGTGCTCCTCACACTTGGACAAGTAACTTTTCCACTTTTAGTATGTATGTTTATGTACATCATTCTCTTTATATGTGTACACAGAGACAAACATACTCATAACACATATCTTTTGTAATCACTGACCTGGTTATCAAGCATTGCATATCTGCCCATAGCTAATAAATTCAATGCACATGAACAGAAGCGGTTTAAATTAATCTTTTGAGTTCTCAAGATCCCATCTTTCACCTAATTTCTTGCTGAAAAAGCTACAAGTGTATAACATATTCTATATAGAGATGCCCCTATAGGAGTAAAAGCTCAGGACTGAAACATTACAATAAATCAAGGACATCACAGGACTTCCTTTTTCCACCATCCTTGTCCTCTTTCCTAACAACTCTTTTCAAAGGAGAAGCTAAGAGCACAAATTCCCCTCAGCAATTTTATGCAACCACAGGGGAAAACTCCTGAGCAGGTTGAGCTCAGTAATAATCCTTCACCAGGAAGGGAGCAGTGAAGGCTTTGAGATGGCAGTCTTAGAGGAGATGACCACCAAAAATCTACTCCAGCCTAAATCATGTGCAGGCTTTTGGATACTGATGAAGTGGCAACAAAAAAGAACAGCAGCTAATTGCCCATGCACGGTAGAAATCCAGGTGCTGCCCAGCATGTCACCTCTTGTCTTTTTTCCTACTAATTTCTGTTTTGTCATTAATGCAATAATCTAGAAATCACTTTCCTGTGATCTTTATTTCTATTGAGAGTCCTCATATGTTCACATTCAAATATATTCTTAAGTGAACAGAAGAAAATCTTAAATCTGAGGAACTAACTATATTTGCAATGAGGACACAAATTATTCTGAGACTTGCTGAAAACAATCTGAATAACCAAAGAAAGCCAAGTTTAGCTTTCAAGAAGACTTAAAATCACTTTCATAGTAAAATAAGTATACAGTTTTTCTATTACAAAACTTTTATTATAAAAATCATTGAAAAGAATGTTAAAGCATAGAAGTTTTAAATCTTAATTAGTAAACAAGATATCTTGGATATGCCAATGTTAGAGAAAAAGCATTAAATAAAATCCAAATAATTTTAACAAAGCTTAATCTTGACTCACAAGTAGGATATTTATCCATGGACCTTTGTTTTTTTTTTTTTCTGACATTTCTCAATATTAAAACACAAAGAAGAAATTATCAGTGATCCTAAGAAGTCAGGCAGAATTGTAGTAAAGTGATAATTTACTTTTAAAGAATTATATTTGTTAGTGAACTCTGAAGAATATATTGAGAGAGCTATAAAGAATTTGTATTTGTTTACATGTAATTGCTAGCATATTCTAATTTGGAAAAAATAGAGCTTGTAAGAGGAATATTGTAGCGTCAAAAAGGTATTGGCAAAGTATTAGACAAAGAAATGGCTGCTTTCAGAAACAGGCATTTAATTCTAAAAGATGCATTGCTAAATGTTTCTGACAAGATTAGGAAAAAAACTGGGAAACATTTCTTGATCAAAAGCTTTTTTTAATTTTATGAAAAAATGCATCTATATGCAAAGAACGGCTTTAACACCCATAGCACTATCTGCAATGTATTTGCTAAGCTGAAGGGCACAGAGGTTTCAGTTTGACAGGAGCTGTCTGCATGTTTGGGTTGAAAGGGCAAATTTGTTCAGCCAGAGAAAACACAGAGGATGAGAGACTGAAGAGTTGTGCATTACTATGACATTTGCAAAATGATGGCCAAGCGAGTCTCACTGGCGCTAGTTTTTCATGTTTTGTCAGTGAACTGACAAGGTAGCTATGTCACGTTACCCACAGTGCACTCAGCAAACGTGCTCATGAAGAAAAAGCTTAGTATCTCCACAGCCACTTCCTTAATATGTGAGTCAAAGCATATATCCTACCAAAATGTATCTTTCTGTAACACAGGCATAAATTCAGTCTTGTCTCACAGGAGCATTTTGAACATTAATCATCCCTTAATATGACTTAGGCCCTTCTAGAAGGACCACTAGTTTGAAACTTAACAGGCAGTTAGTAATCTTATACCTACTTAAACCATTTTCTTTATAATATGAAAAACTTAAGAAGAAAATAAGATCTTTCTCCATTTCAAAATGTGTCACTAATTTATCTTTTAATGATGATGAACTATAAACTGAACTTATTTTCCTATTTTAAATTGGAAACAAAGATCACTGCACTTTTCTTTTTTAAATTGGTATGTCTACACTCACAGCTATTTCTGTTTGACAAAATAATGCAAACAAAACTTTTGATAGTAAATACATAATCTCTTTAGTAGTTAAACTTACTTCATAATATTCTAGGGATAAAGATGGCAGAAGAACATGACCTTTTTAGTTGGTGATCTTTTTTAAAGTAAACTCCTAGATACTTATTCCTGTTTTCTAATGACAACATAACACTGGTTGATTTGTTCTATTCAATACTTTAAACTTATTGTTCCTTTCTGTTCTTTCTCTTTCTACTTACAATGTGACTTAGCTTATGCCCAAATCGCGCAGATGATTACACATAAGCATTCCTTATGGATTTTCCTGTGGTTCCGGATAAGCTCAGCATATATCAGCATCAGATTTCCCGCCCTGCATGTGACAGTATCATAAGCATCTCTTCTGGACCACAGAATCTTTGGCAGCTGTCCCAGTCGGTGAGGAAGCCTGTTGGTCCAGGGTGTGACCAGACACAACAGTGTCAGCATTCTGCTAACCTCCATTTCTACTGCAAAACACAGCTTTTGTCATCACTTTAATAGCATCATTTTAGTTCATGTGCTGCCAGCACACAAACCACTCTGGGGAAGACCTTGAAAAGTAATGGTCAGCAACAGAGACAGATCCTGTCAGGGTTGTGATCCTAGACAAGTGTAAGACAGAAGTAAGTCCCTACTTGTTTACGGAAAACAGGGACCAAGTTCTTTTAAGCACCATTCCAAAGCAATGCCAGAAGAGAGCAATACTTTTACAGCCTGGAAATGCACTTTTGAAAAATATGAAAAAAACTTGTAAAATTTCATAGAAGCTGAGACCCAGATGAGAGACTCATGAATAAATCCATAGACCATACTACAACATAAACAATAATAATCAAATCAGGAACTGAAGGCAGATAAATGCATGTGGCCTGTCAGCTTTGAACAGCAGTTTCCCACGAAGCTGGCAGAGAAGAAAACACCTACCAACTGATCTGAGATGGACTAAGTTATACAACAAAAGACAAGAGAATGAGTACCATGAAGTCTGTTTACAATTACCTAACACTACAACCCAACAGGATAACAAACCAATACAGACAGAAGCATAAGTCTTAGATGCATCTGAGAAAACAGTCTGCCAAGATATCAGCTTCATAACAGGGGGATGCATTTTCCCATTAAACCAAGGATGCAATATCAGTATATCACACAAAACCCAGACCACAGAGTTAATAACATCATAAGAACAACAATTTCTTCATACATTTAAAAGACATAGAATACTGACCTTTACATTCCCACATTCACCAGCTTTGCTCATTGTCTTAGAAGAAGGAGGCTGACACAGGGGAGCAGGAACTGAAATGATCTTGAAAATATCCAAGAGTGCTATTGATTTGCTTTTTATTCCAGTGCATGCTCAATGAGAAAATTAGATTAAATCAGTCATCTAAATATATTCTTGGAACTGAGTTGATGGTTTAGGTATTAAATAATAGGAAGGAAAACAAAACAAAACAAGCTGCATTCTAAAATATCAGCCTTACTTCAGGCAGTGTATGAGATGTAATTTTTTACTTTAAAAGCAGTGAGGATTCACTACTTTTGCAGTGAGGTTGTGTTGGTTTCATCTAATGTCATTGTAATAAGAAGATTCCCAGGACTAATTAACCCTAACAACAACAAAAGAAAACAGATTAAAAAAAAAAAAAGGAGTGGAAAAACCCCAGCACTATAATCAAACAGAAAGATAAAATATACAAAACAAATTCCAAAATAAAAAATATTTTGTTAAGATAACTGATGGGATTATTTCCTGCCTCTGAAGTTACCTGTGTATAAAACTATTCTCCACTCAATTCATATGCAAATAAACACATTTCAGAAAGCAAATACAGAAAGCTAAAAAGACACTTGGTAATCAATTGTGATAGATATCACAAGTTTGATTTAATTAGCCACTGTCCTACCCATAACTTCCCTTTCAAATGAAAGGGAGCTACAAGCAATGAAGGAAACAAACCTCAAATCCTTGCCAATCTACAGAGCCTTGCACACTTGCAAGTCAGATCTGGAAACTCATGTCACCCGCCTGTACAGAATTTGGTGGATTTGGCAATACTGAATACTTCTCAAGAGGTTTAATATTCCAGCTGATGCTTGTAAAATAGATTCTCTTTATCCTCTAATAAAACAAACAAAAAAAGATATTCTTTGTATGGCTGACTTTGTAGATTCAATGTGAAGGATTCAATGTGAAATCCTTCTGATTATCTAGGATATTCATTAAGCTGAAATTTTTTGCATGCATCTTAAATTTATCTTCCATGCTTGTTCAGATCCCAAAGGATTCAATTAAATTATGGTTCTAGTACATTAGTAACAACAGTTTTTTATTTTTTTTTTTTTAACAGTGAAACTTTTTTTCAACTTAAAAATGCCAGTGCATTCAAACACAGACAACTTGTGGAAAAATATACTTTAGAGGGAAATCCACTTCATTAAACTGCTTGTTTCACCAGCTCGCTAGAAGTTCATCCTGCAAACTTCTGTACCTTTCCAGAGCTGTGTTTCCAAGCAGTTTGCAGGTGTCCCAGGATCAGCTCAGCACCTCCCAGGACTCAGTGGATGCCAGAATTCACTGCATCTCCCACTGAATCCACCATCCTCTGGCCACCCAGAGCTGCCAGGGTTCAAGATTCTGGCTTTCCCTGGCGCCCTCCACAGATGAGCAGAGCAGACTCATTGCACAGAAGGTGTGAATTCCTTCACAGGACTCACAACTCCATATGTTACAGCTACAATATGGCAGGATTTGCTGCTGCCACATGGCTGCTTTGGATGTCTGTAAATCTGGGATTGCAGGATGTTTCCACAGCAGGAGAAACACTGGGAAGCACAAGCTGGCTTACTTTCATCTCTCTGTAAATGCAACATAATTTCTCAGTACCTTGCCAAGGGTTTTGTCAAGTGTAATTTAAAGCCTTGCAAATAACCTGGCTTTTACCACTTCCTTTGGGAAACGACTCAACAGCCTATTATATTTCACTGACAACCACCCAGCGTGAAGGTAGGACACTATCACACCCCAGGAGTCTGCTCAGAGAAGCTGAAACCCAAGGACTTTCTGAAATTTCCCTATACAGTTCCCTCACTTCTCAAAGACGCTGTTAGTTTTAACTATTTGCTCACTCCCTCCACACCCCCACAGGTCCCCCCTGCCAACCCCCGCCACCATCCCAGTTGTTCACAACCCTTCTTTGTCCCTCCACCACTGAAACCTGTACTGCAACTGCTACACATTGTATACGGATCTGCTTCCACCTATGAGTTCCCAGGCAACTAAATCCCAAGGATATTACAGTATCCTAAAAAAGCTGGCTCATTAGAAATTTTGTATGCAGAACAGGGCACCTCATATACTGAAGATACTTGTACTTTGCTACTACATGTTTGGGGTTGTGCAAGAATCCAAATGAGTTTCAGCATCCAAATCCAAATGTTCTGGTTTCTCTCTGCTATGTCCCACTGGTCAGAGATGCAGTAAAAAAGCTTCTGCAAAGTTTANAAGTTTAAAGAAAGGACAACCCTTTTTTCTTTGCACGGAGCCATAAAACTGCCATCATAAATGAATTTGATGTTGTTTGGCACAGATTTAGGAATTGTGGTACTGTAGATTTACAAGCCATGGCATTAGGAAGAGGCGCTTAAATTCACAAACAACAGATGAACATTAAATATGTTTATAATACTATATACAATGTCTCCTACGTGACAGAGCTGGAGAAGCTGCTGTAACTCACCTCCATATTGGTATATATTACAGAATACATGGATACATATTTTCCCTATTGCTAATATAATACAAACTTTTTTTCTTTTTTTTTTTTACGGGGGGGGGGGGGGGAAGGGATGGTGAGGAGTGGTGGGGTGGGAGGCACAGACACCCAGGTAAGAAAAGTGCAAGTGCAACCAAAAGATAAAAGCATTTCAGTGATACTCTGAATACAGACAAGGTGTAATTTTCTTTTTAAGCTTTAGTAGAACTTGAAAGTTTACAATCAGATTTCAGAAATTAACATTAGATCCCCTTTATTACTAGATAGCAGTAATGAGCCTTTTTTGTTATTTCATGGTTGGATTATTAAACTAGATTGTGCATTTGCCAGATTTTTAAACTATTCTTGAAGCTGCAAGGAAACACTTAATGACTTCAAAACCAAAACTAGATGAGATACTGTCTGGCAAATACGCACAGTGACTTGAAACAATGGAACTGAATCTCAGAGGACAGTCATATTTTGTGATTATTTCTGCAATTTCTTACTATAAGCCTTAGGCAGTCTATTAGTAAGTTAAAGTATTAATTATTTCCAAAAGAAGCAAAGCGTAATTTATCACCCTGGAACTATGCTTTGAGAAATTAACATTTTCCCTTGGAAATATAAAGGAGAGGTTTTTAACAAAGATGGTAGATAAGTTTCAAAAATACCTTCTTGCAAAATGTTTGAAATATTAAATGTTGGCAGATATAAAACATTGAAATACTGGTATGGAACAACACAATGACAACTTTTTACATTTATTATTGCACAGCTTCAGAGAATACTATTTATTGGCATGAACAAAGCCATTTCTGGTGCCCGTCTGCCACTGTGGCCACTTAAAAATTCACTGAACTGTATTAGCACTTCTGAATGATCTCTGGGAGAGCAGCCAAGGCTTTTAGAAGAGCTCAGCTTCTGGATCTGGTCAGCAAAAGTTGGCAAAGTATTTTAAATGGCAAACAAAACATCACTTAATTGAATGATATTTACTTAGATGAAAATGTTCAATGGGAAATACCACTTTTTCTTTGTGTTACGTCAAAGGTTGGACTCGATCTCAGAGGTCTTTTCCAACATAGTTGATTCTGTGATAACGTATGACACAACCAGAAACGCACCTGAAATTCATCTCTGTGCCTTTTCCTTTGGGGAAACCTCTGTTCAGGGGCATTCAAGGGATCCCATAGCCTGGCCAGGTTATTCTCCTGGAGAGCCACACCAGCAATGCACACATTCCCTGGAGAAGAGATGCAGGTGCTGTGCCAGCACTTCTCACATCCCACTTCAATGAGTACACTGCAGAAAACTTTCACCAGTGGCACCCTCCTCAACATCTCTGATGCCTCGACTCATAAACCTGGGTACAAAAAGCAACTGTTTGTACTCCAGTTACTTACAGCATTGAGCAACAGCTGCTGTTGATGCTGCAGAAACTGGCAGACCAGAAAGAACGGTGTTATTCTGGCACTTAAATAACAACTTTACTTCTCCTGAACTCTGGAGAGTTCATTTAGGCACTATGTACAGCAATGAAAACATGCTGCCATTATGACACATGAAACTGCACTGACATACACTAATAGGGTAATTTTCTAATGCAAGAACTTAAAATGTGTCATCTATACCCAAATGAGCATACTGGCACTACAATTTGACATATAAAACCCCTAAAGTTAGCACCTGAACACATAAGCAGGGAATGTCGCATACTGCAAAACAGTTTCCACAGTATTCATTCTAGTACAGCTCTGTAAACAGCTGTGCTAGCACAGTCACAGAATATTCTGCATTGGAAGGGACCCAACAATGATCATAAAGCCCAACTATGAAGAGACTGGCCTGTCTCATGGGATCAAACCCATGGCCTTGACGAGACCAGATGAGAAATACAGAGTATGGAAGCACAGCCTGAATTTAACTTGAATGTGTGTCAAGATACCAGCCACAATAAGAATCTGATATTTTTGTTGAATTAGGTAAGGTTTTGAGTGCACTCTCAGCAAGTTTGCAAAGGACACAAAGCTGAGCAGTGCAGTTGACACAACAGAAGGATATGATGACATCCAGGGAGACCTGGACATCCAGGGGAACCTCATGAAGTTCAACAAATCCAAGTGCAAGGTGGTACTCCTGGAACAGGGCAATCGCAGACACAATATAGACTAGGAGAAGAACTCGTTGAGAGTAGCCTTGTGGAGAAGGACTTCAGGTTCTGCTGGATAAAAAGCTGGACATGAGCCAACAGTGTGAGCTTACAGCCCAGAAGGTCAACCACATCCTGGGCTGCATCAAAAGCAGCACAGCTGGCAGGTTGAGAGAGGTGATTCTCCCCTTCTACTCTGCCCCCATGAGACCCCACACCATATTAGATGCAGAATACTGCATCCAATTCCAGTGTCCTCAACACAAGAAAGACCTAGAGCAAGAGGAGAGGAGGCCACAAAGTTGATCAGAGGGCTGGAATTGTTATCCTATGAAAACAGGTTGACAGATGTGATTGTTCGGCCTGGAGAAGGCTTGGGGGAACCTCATTCCAACCTTCTTGTACTTAAAGGGGACTTATAAAAAAGAGGGACAGGGACTTTTTACATGGGCAGATAGTAATAGGACAAAGGGGAACAATTTTAAACTAAAAGAGGAGATATTTAATTTATATGTTATTAAGAAATTCTTAACTGTGGTGGTGAGGCACTGGAACAGGTTGCCCAAAGAAGTTGTGGATGCCCCATTCCTGGAAATGTTTAAAGCTAGGTTGGATGGGGCCCAGAACAGCCTGACCTACTCTGTGGCATTGCTGCCCATGGCAGGGGGCTTAAAACTAGATGTGCTTTAAGGTTCAACTCAAGCCATTCTATGATTCTATGACAATTAAAAAAAAAGCAATAAAATATTTTTTTGCAGAGATTTCTAATACATGAAGCTCTAGTCTGACTCTTCCTCACAGTTCTTTCCCTACCACAACCCACCACCACCCCCAGGTGAAATTCTGTACTCTGTACCTGTCTGCTTGTCTACCTATCTATCTTCCTTCTATCATGGTGAAGGAGAAGCAAGAGAGATAAAAAGGAAAGATTAAATAATGAAGTTTAATATGTAAGTGGAGAGGGAAAGCAGAGCAATCTTCCTAGATAGCATCTGTTTTGAATATCTGCTTACTGTCTGAATTCCAGAATTGCTGATACATGTAATACAATGTTTTGAATCAGACCTTAAAAGAAAGATCTAAAGAGGTTTCTATATGCTTCTGTATTCCTTAGTGTCCAAGAATTCACAACTTGGTTTTAGAGAAACAAAATTATATACAGAGAGAGAGACATGTACACAATCCTAGATTTACCAAAATCTAGTGGTTCATTTTAAAACTGCAGTATTATGCTGATAGCATCATCTTTTGTTTTACCTAGTTCCAGCAGACAGCGGAAGTTGCTCAGTCTGTCAAAGTGTCTAGTTCATAACAATCTAAATTAAAATCCTACACAAAGGCCAAAAGGAGGTAAAAGCAAGTTTAAGTGATGCCGAGCACCCTGTTTTTTCTGTCCACTCTGTTCTCCTTCAAGCACTTGTTTCCCATTTTCAGTGTTGTGACAGGCAGCAGCTAAAAAACATTTAACAGATAATGAGAGTACTGAGTGGTTTGAATACTAAACCATAAGAAAGTTCATAGAAATCAATAAAATCTGACAGCTTCTCTTCTGTGCTGTTTTTCTCAAGGATGTGGTAGAGAGAGGGATTTATACCAATTTTATTTTGAAATACCTTTCGCAGCATCATTCAATTTGACATAAAAGAAGCAGTCTGGGTAGACAAATTTTATCAGGTCACCTTCAAGTAGCATTCATGTATATTTTTCCAAGTCATAAAACAATGTTTTTTTCATAAAGCTGTTTTAGTGTCATTTCCCATATTCCAATCATGTTAAATAAGCAACTAAAGCAGAGGTGAACTTTTCTACTCTACCTTTTAAATGCAGCAAAGCACTTCATAAACAATGATTTTTTTTCTATAGATTTGATGCTTGCCTCAGTTTCTCCAGCCTAATAGGAAACGCATGATTGACCTATTGTCACTGAATTGTGACAAGCAAAGATAGAAAGTTTTCATAGGCTTTGTTGCAAAAAGCCCAAAGAATTCTATCCCTAGTGGATACATCCACGAGGAAGATCATGAAAAAGGGAGCCTCATAGCCACCAGAACCACACAAGTTATCACTGCCCAAAGCATCCTGTTTCTGCTTCTTCCAGGGGAGATCTGAAGATTAATCTTAATTTACTTCAGAAATATGGACAAAAAAAAAATTCTGATTTGGGGGGTGGAAGGGGAAGCAAAAAAAAAATATAATTAAGATGAAAGTTGCTACTTTCAAGGCCGGATACAAGTACTCTGGCAGAGCTGTGAAGGTCATTATGGCCTCTGCAAAGCAATACTTTGGTCACAGAGTCACCAAAGAGACATAAGGCAACTTTCTAAGTTGCACTTAAATGACAGACTTTGGAAACTAGCAAAGCCTTCTCAATCTCTGTCAGCTGCTCCTGTGCATTCTTTAGGTAAGTGTGGTGCTTCAATGCCCAGTTACTCAAAACATGCCATTTCTTAGGCTCATTACAATTACTTCAGCAATAGCTGACTTTTTTCAAAATTCCTTTTTCTAGTATCTGTTCCTGAAGAACCCATTTTTCTGAAAACTGTTTGTATAAAATATTGCCATTCAAACCAACTAAAACACATTTAACAGTATCCTAAAAAAACACTAAATAAAAGTAATCAAAATCCCAAAAGAAATAAACAGAGAAAATGCCCCACTATGACATGTGAAATCTGTGAAACCTGACTAAGCAGGACACTTCTTGATACATGTAAAATTTGACCAAAGGCAAGTCCACTACTTTAAATTTTTAAGAAAGAGCTCTAACGCTTTCAATATTTGCACTCCAGTTATAACTGGCCCAAGTGTACCAATGTACAATGTGAAGTCAGATGATTACATGCAAGTTTTAAGTTGCTGCATGCAAAAATTAAGCATAACCTTCAAACCTGAAAACCAAGCAGTCAGATCAAGTAACAGCAAAAAATACAGTTTTTCAAATCCTTTTTTTGAGTGACCAGAAAAACCTACTATTTTAAATGCAGCTAGTTAGCAATAAAACCCATGAAAGCTGGCTTTAACCAGGGCCACATAACAGGACTCCAGAAAGTCTACAATTCTAAGCAGTTAAAGTTAAGCTCAGCGTTGTAAGATCTAGTATTTCCAAAGACTAAATGCTAAAGCATGCAAATGCGTATTTTAATGCTAATTACACTATTTTAATAGCATTAACAAGGATTTTGTCTACTCGTCTGTTCGGCTAGAATTTTAACAATTTCCAATTATACACTTGTAACAGCTTACATTTTATCTTTAGATGAGTCTATGTCATAGAAGCCTTGAGGTTTTCACATTATGTATCTGCTAAACACTTTTGAAATAACCATGTATGCATTTCAGATGGCTAGCTCTTTCTGTTAGTAAGTAACATGAGACTCATTTATTTTCTGCTAGCACTGCTGCAGAACAGGCTGTCCACAATTAAATCACCCAGGCTTTGTAGTATGTCAGTATCAGTGCTCCTCTCTGGAAATAGCATGCAGTTAGGTGTGTCATGCTGCAGTCAGAGCAAAACAGAACATGCAAAGGACTAGCCTATGAAAAAGTACTAATCTTGCATTTACACTTTTAGAGTAGGTCATTTTAGATTTTTATTATTATAATTTTCAGCTAGCTAATGTCTCTTTCTTTCCTATATTCCATAAAAATTTTAATAACTCAGGGAGATGGGGGTTGGTGAAAATCAGTGAGATGCACTGGGCTCATTTAGGGGCTATCCAAAAATTAACAAGTATTCATTCCTCATTTTATGGACAGCCTAAAGTTGGGCATGGGGAGTAATCTAACTTTTCTAATGGATTTCAAGGGGACTAAAATCGTGTCAGCTAAGGGTTTACTCAAGGTCAGTGAAAAGCTAGCAAGTATATATGCATCTGCAACAAAATGCATATTCTCTTAACAGTCTTTATAATCAAGGAATTAAAATTATTTTCAAGGTGCATGCAGTAGAATGTCATTATGAATAACAGTTATTTTGAGAGCAGCAGTAAAGAACTTAATTTTTCATATTTCATTTTCTATTCCATTTTGCAGAGGAGCCTGAAAAGTCAAGAATCACATTTAAAAAAAAATATGCAAAAGAATCACGATGTGTTCCTCTTCTGTTTATCATTTGAAGAATGAAGAAAGTCATTAAAAAAATTAAGTAATCTTAGAAATTAAGAGGCTGGTAGATGCAGCCCCAGCTTGGGGCTGCAGTCCCCTCAGGCAAAACAGGCCAGCTTCAGGCACAATGCTTGGCTATATTAAAAGGACTTTAAACCAAATATTTGAATTCATATCCTTTTTTGCAAGCTATAGTCACACCCATATTTATTTTATTGATCTATAAAACAATCAAAATTAACTTTTTTATACAATAGCCAAAGTCAGTCATTTGTTCTGTATCCCCCTCTAGTTTACTGGCAGGCAAAGCCAGAGGAAGCTGAATGACAAGTGAAGAAGCATCTCCAGGGCAGGGAGCACCAAGAGCTTACAGGGCATATGCTAAATCCTGCATATGGCCACCAACACAGCAGAAAGTGCTAATTTAGGACAATGTCAGCAGAAATGTAAAACACAATATTTGAGGCCCCATAGTTGCCAGCTATTCTACATGACAGGTTTTAAAGGACATGGTGAATATGGACATCCATCTTTTACCTCTGCAGCTAAATCTATGGAAAGCTAGGTCCTATAATAATATTTTGGGGCTGTGATCTCCAGCCAAGAGCCGATCTCCAAACATACCTAGATGCACAACATAAGGGGGACCAAGGAACTGCAAGTTATTCAAGTGTATGACTTGAGACCCTCAACTGAAATCTCTTTCCTGGACCTGGATAAGTTAATAAAGCAACAAAGGTCACACAGAGGAAAGAGCAAGCACATCTATGATGAAAATATTAAGAATTATATAAATTGGGTACTCAAAGATTTCCATTTAAGGTTTCAAAGGAGAAATCAGGGCAAATAAACAGCATTACTTCTCTCCTTGTGTAACCTTCCATCATCAATTATCTATGGCTTAAGGGTAAGCAGGGCTTCAATAAATCACTGTTTTCAACAGTACCTAATCCATTTTTCTTACTTGAACTCGTCTAATGTCTTTTGAAGCTATTAATAAAATTGTTAGCAGATGTGAACTCCCATATTTAATTAAGCATTGCATGAAAAATTATTTATATCTGGCACTTGGTACTTTCATTTTTTATTCCAACTTGTCCATCCCGGGAAGACTGGAAAATCTTCCCTATTTGCTTTCATCACTCCATTTATATGCCAGTGTCCATTTTCTTGACATTTGTTTTCCAAGCAGTGTTCTAAACTTTTTAATTTCTCTGCACATGAAAGCTGTCCCATTAAAAAAAATCCAAACCCACCAGAAAACATCAAACAAAACCACCAAAAATAAACAGACAAAAAACCCCACAATATTCCCTCTCTTTTACATCTTTCTGATTTACCATATCCTTTCTGAAACAAGCAGATGCAGAATTTACAAAGAGCAACAGTGCTATTTTGTTACATGCTTCCTCTCCATCAAAGTTCCCAAGGGTATGCACGCATCCAGAAATAAGTGTCTAATTCTGAATACATATTATCCATTTGCATAATCTATTAATAGTAATTTTATTCCTTTTTTTAATTTTCTCATTATACAGATTTGCAATCTTCTGCCAGTATGACTACTAAGTTTTAAATTTAAATATGGTGATTAACTTGGGGAACTTTGATAAAATTGTTATTTTACCATCCAACTTCTCTCCCAGATGACTTATTAATGTGAAAAAAAACCGAAACAAATAATAAATCCCTTCTTATTAATTTTTCCCCTTTTTTCTTTTATTTAGTCTCTTGTCTAGAAGAGCACCTTCCCTGTTATCCCATTAAAAATATTTGGTGAGAAAATTTATCTAAATTTTTTCAAGTGATTATCATGCTTTCATCAATTATAGCAAGTTTACCTGAAAGTCTAAATTCTACCCTAATTGATACCCTAGTGTGCAATTTCTCTCTATAAAAGTAACATTTATTTTTCCCCTTTGCAACACATTTTTACTCATCTAGTCACTTACACTTTTTTTGGTTTATAAATCAGAGTTATTGCTCTGTAACTTCTGAAATGTTGTTAAATACCATTTTTACTTTCTCTCATTCCTCTGGCATTGGAGTCAGTTTAAGCAGGAAGTTATGCACCATACTGAGCAGTTTAGCAACTTTACACTTTTAATAAGTGTTCTGACTCCAGTCATTTGTTGCTATTCATTTTACTAACTTGTTCTACATATTTTAATAATATCTTGTTTTGATACAGTCATGAAATGGAAGAATTAAAGATCTGCTGACACATCAAGGAGTTGTTTTACAACAGGCAAGCATATCAATGGCTTTAAGGAAAATAGACTTAAAACATCACTTCTCTGTCTCAATTGGACAATTATTTCATTCCACATTTCTTCCACACAAGCAAAATCTTTAGCCATAAAGTTACCAGGTTGGTTTGGAGAGTCATTTGTTCTCTCTCCTTCAAATAATTCCACTTTTCACAAGTAAAGATTAGATTGGAGCTGAGAATAAGAGAGATCAATACAGATATTATAGAGATGAAGAATTGGCCTCCAGTACAATATCATCTGATATCTCATGTACAAAAAGAGAAATATGCTGATGCTTTCTTTAAAAATACTGATTAAACAACCCCAAAGTTTTAGAGTTCTATGCATTTTAATATCTTAAATGCAAAATAAGTTTGATGCCTATTAATTCAATATTCTCTACTTATTATGGTTTGCTTTTTATCTCAGATAAGGTAACAAAGTTACCCTGCTTTTATTGTGTGCACTGTCATAACCCCAAAACAAAAAGAAAAATAAAATTAATATAGGTCAACTCCACAACTTTTCCACATTTCAGTTACTAATAGGCTGCAGTCTTTTGAAAGCTTTTTTTTTTTTTGCTCCAACGCACCTATGAACTTCTTGTGCATTTGTTAGACCTTATCTATGGGCTCAGGTTTCACACAATTTTTTAGTCTTCCTGTGCAGTTTTGCATGAGGAATAAGTATGATTTCAGGATGAAAGAGGAGCTACATCAAATTTTCCATACTGAGACCATTATGACACCTGTCAGTGACTATGGAGGGACTCCATTACACACGGATCACTAACAAATTAAGGCATTAATGATTTCTTTGAAACAATTCCTATCTGACTTGTGATTTCTTCTGAAGAAGCCCATCATGCATATGAACAAGATTACCCAAATCATTATATCTCAAGACCTATCATTACTCAGACTCTTGACTACATGACTATATAATTTTAAAAAACCTCCTAAAGTAATAATTCTGCAGCAAGCTATAACTCTGCTAGAAGGCAAATGTACCAATGGGTAAAACCTCAATCTGTAAAGGCTCACAGGGCATATTAATGCTCAAAATCCCGTTAAAACGCAGTGAAAGACAACGATACAGATTGAAGGGGTTGGGGCTTAATGTTACTGGCCTCATGGTTGAGCAAGTACTGAAGTTATGATTGCCTGGGACTAGTCCTGCCACATACCTATTCCCCCTTGCCCCCATCAAATCACAGTCATCTGACTCACAAATCATGTAATGTGTGTGAATTATGCAGCTTAGCCCAGACCTTTTAAAATTGTCCCCAGATACAGAAGAAGCCAATTTTGGAGAAAGTGAGGGTCCCAACGTCAGTCAGCATGACAGTAGCGGAACAAGGACAAAGCGAGGGAAGCTTTGGTGACTTCTTTGGTGCCTGTGAAGGACGTTCTGGAGTAGGACACAGCTGGGAGGATAAAAGACTTCAGAATGATTTGAGGTGAGGGAAAAAGATTACTTCAACTGAAGTGGGCTATACCCTACCTCCAAGGCTTTTTGAGTCCTGTTTGGATTGACTGCAAAAGTCAAGGCTACAGAATTTTTTTATAAAACTGTACAGGCAATAATCTAACAGAAGGACAGTTTCGACTGTCTGCATTGCATGTGCTAAATCTCTAGGGAGTGAATATACTCAGCCTGTAAGAAAGAGGAATGAGTCTGAATCCTTCACTTGAGTGCACACTTGGAAAAAATATAATAAAAATACACAGAAGGAAGTTTTGCCTTCACCACTTCCAAATGATGGGTTTCTCCATTCTGGAAAAAGAATGGCTGCTCAATCAAACTCACACCACCACTTAGCACCAGGTACTACTCAGAGGAACACAGGATACCACATTCATGGAAGCTGTCACTTGCTGTTTGGATTGTGCTGTACCAGAAAACAGCTCTATGCCTAACAACTGATTTTTGGCACCTCAAAAAGTAGTAAAATGAGGCTTTGTTCTGGAATGAGAGAAAAACAGAGGACTTATCAGAAGGTGGTGAACCTTGGCAATAGTTGGAGCTTTGCAGCATAAAAACAAGCAACACCATAAGAACTCACAAAACAGAGTAACAGCTAACTGCCAAACCACCCCACAACCACTGAATAAATACCACAAAGCCAAGCAGCTGATGAGGCATATAATGTCTGGTCTTGAGGCTATATTCAGAAATATCTGCTGCTATACATAGTTTAGTGTACATGGATTTAAGCAAAAGGCAGGCTTCTTTTGTTTGTACCTTGCTACTCCAGCAAAACAGTGGAAAATACCATGAAAATAATGAAATTGTATATAAAGACCTGTACCTGACTCTGACCAATTCTTCATGCTGCTGAATTTCAAGAGGGTACAATGAAAAAAATAATTCCAAAATCTTAGGGGGAAAAAAAAAACAACAACAAAAAGCAAAAGAACCCCTAGAATAAATTTTATATTGAATATGGAATCCAAATTTATTGAAAAAAATTCAAAGTAAAAGTAAATGTGATTTGGGTCTCAAAGGGCTAGCAATCTCAAGCAATTTTTCATCACTCTAGGAGTTAATAATTTATGAAGGTATCTTTAAGTCATAATTACCTATATAAGACTAATTTGTATTCAGAATAAAGACTTTGAATTTATTTTTTTTCTTTTGAATCTACTCACAAAGTCAGGAAGGTTGATATAAACTATCACTATACATTGTCAAAACTACATTTTGTTTATCAGAAAATTAACAATAGCCTTTTAATCAATGCATTTTATTTATTTATACTTTATTTATACACACATAAACACAGTCTGTTCCGTCAGACTACCATATTTTGTGTGTTTACTGGAGCTTTGTTTGGCTTAATTATATGAGGGCTATATATCAAAACTATGTGCCTATAAGGGCACATGCTGTTAGGTCTCAAGCCTGAAGGTTTCTCTTGATATAGAAGGCTATTAAAAACAAACAAACAAAAAAGGTTTTCATTGCTTGCACTCACAATTTTATATTTAAAAAATGAACACATCTTCCCTCTCTAGATATCAAACCAAGAGACTGGGTTTTTCCTCTCTCATAACAGCTCAACAGCAATAGAAATGAAAAGCACTGGAGAGAACATGGTGCTTTCTAGGCAAAGGTTAGATTTATTCTAGCAGTCTCAATGATTTCTGCACCTTGGACCTCAGCTATCACACAGCTTGGGGTAGACAGACCACACAGCTAGTATTAGTTGTGCAAACTCATATAATTACTAAGAGGGTCAAAAAAATGAGAACACTAGGCCAGACAATTACCCTTACAGACCAGTTTTCACTCGAGATACCACATGAAATTATAGATACTCCAACCAGTAGTTTGCCAGATGGTACACAGCGCTACAGGGCACCACCTAAAGGGCTTTCTTTTATGGTATGCTGACCCAAATTTGTGTTCTGTTTCCAGACTAAAGAACATCTAATTAGTCACAAATGTCTTAAGAAAGTACATTTCTGTAAGCAGAGATATTAATTAGTATTTTCAAGAATTACAAATTCAGTCATGGAATGTTCTTTTAGTCACTCACTTTCATCCTTTAACCTGTTGTCTTTTCACTGAATACTTGCAGTCCAGTAGAAACAGAACTGTTAAGCTCTCTCTGCTTTAGGACCCATTACACTCATCAGCCAGACCCCCGTCGACTCTTACCTGTTTGACTGCATGCAAGTTGGTTCCAACTTTGACAAAGAACTTGGGGTGCTGCCAGTACAATTTATAGCTGTATTATCATCATATGTGACCTGCCTAAATTCTTATGGTTTGCCATTTGTAAAGGACAAATTAATTCACTCCAATGTGATGGACAGAGACCCTTATAGTTCACAGATCCTTCTGTCATTCAATCACATACCTTTTCACTGCCATCAGTGTCATCAAGCTACTGATACTTCCTGCACTCAGTTCAAGCTGCCCCACTTGGCTCTGTTGGAAGCTACTGAAGCCTTGAGAGGCATCACAGAGCAGGAGAGATTAGGAGACTATAAAGTTGTGGCAAAAAAGGTGAAATACAGTTCACTTCTATTATTTTGGTTAAAGAAACATAGAAAAATAGGAAATGGATTAATTTAAGATGATCAAAGGAGAACAAGAATTCAAGTGTGTAGTCAGCACATGACAGTGTTCATAGAATCATAGAATGGTTTGGGTTGGAAGGGACCTTAAAGACCACGTAGTTCCAATCCCCTGCCATGGGCAGGGACACCTCCCACTAGAGCAGGTTGCTCAATAACCAAATCCAACTCAACCTTGAGCAATTCCAGTGATGGGGCACTCACAGTTTCTCTGGGTAACTGTCCCAGTGCTTCATCACCCTCACAGTAAAGAATTTATTCTGTATATCTAACCTAAATTTCTGCTCCTTCATCTTGAACCATTATTCCTTGTCCTATCACTACAGTTCCTGATACCAAGGGAAGAAAACTAGAAGATCACTCTAATATCAGTGCAAATTGTAATGCAACATTATCACTATCTGGATACAGACAACAGTCAAAACTCTTCTTCTAATAATAATAAAAAAAAAAGAATAAAAAAAAACCTAAATAAAAAAGCCCTTTTTACTGCCTTTTGTATGATGCCAAGGCACCACTGGTGCCTCTAACAGACACCATCATGTCCTCATCTGCTACCTGTTGACTGTGTACATCAGCACACCAGCCTAGTTCAGTCAGAGGGTATGCAGTGTGATACCATGAGAAGCACCTAACACAGTGAGACTTGTAACCCCGTGTGCATAGTAACATGCCAAAAACCATTTTGCTACTTCTTCAGATTCCCACTTTGTAACATGACAGCAGATAAAACTCTTAAAAAATGGAGAGTATGATAATGAATTCAATATACTGAGGCACTATAGAACAATGTATCATTTAAAAACATTACAATCCCTTCATATAAGATACTAGTAATCAGTTCTAGAAAAAGAAAGAAAGGGAGGAGGGCAGAGAAAGCTAGACCACATTATACCATTTTAACTAAACTAGCAGCATATAACTGGATTAGGGTTGAAAATTTTCATGAGATGTTCAGAAGAAATAATTTCAAACATAGTGCAGATTTTATCTTTTTTTTTACTTTTTCAAAACACTTCTGGATTTGAGTAAAACCCATCACCTGAAGAACTAGTAATTTTAAAGTAAAAAAAAATTGGTATTTGTGTTCCTCATTAAAGAAGATTTTTATTTAGAAAACAGTCTAAGGTGGATTACATTGAAACCCCTAATAAGTGCCCATCCAAGCAGCCACACATTTATTCACACTAGCAACAAGTCTAAAATTCAGAAGAAAGTGTCAGAAGAGGTGAATTACCAGAGGAAGCAATTCCTGAAAATGCAGTCAAAAAGCACTCAGTCAAAGAAAGCAGCAAAATACCTTTCTATCACACCAAACAATTTGTAGTCAAAGAAAGCAAATTCTGAGGGCAATATAATTTTAGTTTATGTTGACATTGGTCAAACAAAAGATAACTATCTATTTCTACTTCAAGATGTAAAGTTGCCATTTTATTCAAAGTACAGCACATAATTTTTGTGTGCTCAGTCTGTGCATTTTGACAATCTGTTCTTCCTCATTTTTTTATTAGACAAATTTATATGTACATAATATAGCTGAATATTTACATAACACTATATGTATTGAAATTTTAAAAATTAACAATAAAATTGAAAGAAAGACAACATTAATATTTGTAAAACAATTATGTTTTAAAAACTTAGGTAAGTTTAAAGCAACTAATGACTTTCAGCCCTATTTTTCTAAAAGAACTTCCCAAAAGAGATCAGATATCACATTTCTTTCTGGTTCATAGCAGCCATGCAAGTACTTAAGATGGTAAAAGAAGCCATAACTCTTCTTTCAGACACAGCATACAGAACGAGAAGGTAGGTTGTACATGTTTTGACAGGCACCGCAAAGGAGAAGCCCCTCCAAGAAGGCACCACACACACCATTTGTGGGACAGTGAAGACAATCAGGCTGGACATAGACAATTTTTCTATCAATTCTACATTTTTCATGTGATGAGTTCACTATGACAGCGCTGAAGGACACCACTTCTGGGTGTGAAGTAGAAGGGATTTTATCTTGCTTATTTTTTCTGGATTATTTTTTGGCTTGGCTTGTGAGATGCACCTAATAACTCAGATATCTCAGTATGACACAGTATAAAGCCATGCAGGCATAGTGGATCAATACAATGCCAACATGGCATTGAAACATGTTCATTTCCTCTAAATTATGTAGACAGAAATCAAAAAGACATGAAAGCTATCAGTGATACACTTATATATGATGATTCTACTGTGTAGAAAAGGTACATAAAATAAGGGATGAACATATGTTCCAAAAAGTAACTCCATTGTGCCCACATTTCAGAGCAAATGTTCAGAGAAGAGTTTCCATCATCACTGACCCTAGCACCTAACTACTACTATTGCAAAAGACCACGTTCAGTTTCTTTCATGAACACAGCAAACTCTGCCTTTGAAGTAATCATCCCTATCACTAGATGGCCATTCAAGACACTTGTCTCTTTAATGGTCAGAAACCCAGATTTATTGCCAGCTAGATTATTCTTGGGTAACTTTGCTCTTCAGCTCAACAGCTTTTCCCTCATTACCCTTAGAGGTAATTCAAAGGCAGCATTGCATTCTCCCTCCCTCATAGCCCAGCTTCTCTAGTCTAGAAAAGCTCAGTTCTTTTAGACAGACCTTCCTTTCCCCATCCCCTCCACCCCTCCCTACAGTTACCTCAAGGAAGAAATAATGAAAATTACAGTTTTGGGTAGCATTAATGAGGACAACTGTACACATTTGAGAAGGGAGAAAAAGCCAAGCACCAGTAGTTGGCTTAATGGAGATGCAAGCCACAGTCTCCCTCCCAGCTGCCTTGGGGTGGGGAGCAAGGAGGAGAGACTCTACACTGATTGCTCAAGAAAGTATAGAAATGAATGCAGGCAGAACACACACATTCAAGAAGGTGTCAAAATTCCAGGACTCCACCACCAGCCTACCTCCAGCCACGTAACGCATTCCTTACTGTCTACACTAGTGAAAGTGCTTTCTTAAAAACTGTATCAAATACATATAAATCAAACAATATATATTTAATTAGTTCAGCACAGAGTAGGTACAAATTGTAGATAGCTGCATTTAAAAAAAAAACCCCAAACTTTCATCACATGTAGAAGAAACCTCACCTTCTTTTAAACTTCAATGACGTATTTACAATCAATCAACAAACAAGCAAGAATAGAAAAGTCGTGCCCTAGCTAATTACAAGAAATACTTTCCAGAGAGAAATTATTAAATAACTACTCCTTAACAAGCTCTTATACAACACAGATATCCCTAAAATTTAAACTGGTAAAGGACTACTACTGCGTTGATTCCCTTTATTTTCTATCACAGTGTATCACTTTTGTTGCCCCTGTGTATTCCACAACACCTAAAAAAAGCACAACAGAAACACATGAAACAATCTCTACCGTTTTATTTTTACCATTCCCCTATTACCACTAGGTGGTGATAGCTCAACACAGATCAGCTTTCAGTCTGTTAAAATCAACGTAAACTGCAACCAGAGAGTACCCTTTTAAATAAAATTTAAACGTAATCTCTGTGCACTAAAAAGAGGAACACTTAATCCTTTAAACTGCATAAATTGCTGTAGCAAAGACTTACCTGCTTCAATCGCATCCTTTCACTCCGTTCTTATCTATTAGAACACTTGCAGATGCCTTGAAGAAAACACTTCTCAGATCATTCACTCAAAACAGTCTTTCACCTTGTTTCTGGCTCAGTCACACAGCTTTTGTATGCACTGTAGCCTTTTTGTAGCAGATGCTTCTAAAAAAATTGTGACAGCTCTATCTTTAAATCCTTTTTCCATAGAACTACTTGTAGGGCTGCTTCCACAAGTCTATTAAAACCCTCAAAGGTGAGACTGCCACTTTTCATTTGCCTCAAACTCTCCTCTAGACTCCTAGGGCAGTTGAAATACATTGCTTTTAGATAACACCCATGTCACTTCACTTTTTATCAGAACCTCGAAGTCACAACTTTCCCCCAAGATTGTTCAGCCACAAAGCCTAATCAGGAGTCCTGCTATCCACACAGAGCTCAACAAAGTTCAGGTGAAATCACTTCTGTTGAAAGGCTTGTCCACCAGGCACACCTGATTCCTGTTACCCTCCCTGGCTGCACCTGTAAAACACTGCCTGGTTTGGATGCGGATGAGATATATTACCTAACTCTTATTGCGAAGTGACCTGCTTACTGAACTTCTCTATCCAGTTCAAAAAACCCATCTCGTTTGTGTTGGTTACAGTTAATAGTTTGCATTTCAGTGAAGCTGCTGTTAATGTTCCTGCCTGATACATTGCCAGTGATGTTTGTACCAAGTTCCTACAACATCCCCTGTGTCTTGATGTTGCAGCCCCATCCTTCAGTGTGCTCCCTATGGCCCCTAAAATGGATCACTTACTTTAGTGCCTGCATCTGTGTAAGTCTACACCATACATGCTCAGTTCTAGGTATTTCATAAAGTGCATTAGGAGGTGCATCTGGATGCAATCCAGCTACTGAAACTACAAATATGCGAGGAGTTAGAGCATGGCTTCTCTATTTTCATATTGCTTACAACTGTATCCATAATTGATGATGCCTCTGAAATACAATTATGTTTTTTGTATGAGTAGAAACAAGTTAAATTGATTCTTACCAAGTTTAAATCTGAATAGCTGAAACCTGTTGGGTTTAATCACATTCTCAAATATAGCACTATATATATTTTAAAGGAAAATGAGTAATACAAAAAACCCCATGAAAAATATAAATCAATATTTCTAGCTCCGGCATCATCACACTTTACCGTACCAGTAAGAACACTCAAAGCCCTATGATGGTGAAAGAGTACTGCTAAGGCTATTTGGTGGAATTTCTTACAGAAATTTATTAGTGTGAGGGAGCTGCAAGGCAAGGGTAAAGACAAAACAAATTATAGAAGATACATGATAGGGAAAACAAAGAAAAAGAAGTGACTTTTTATTTCCTTTGTATTGCGTCAACCTTTTCTTGAGTGTCTGTGTGTAAGTTATTTGTTAACATCTTTTCTAGAAAAGATGTCTCTCTTCAACTCACACCAAATTGCTGCCATGCAGTTTATAGCTCAGTGAATATAAACAGTCTGAAATGAACTGACTAAGTATAATTTATGTCAAGGAAACGGGAAAGAACAGGTACATTAGCTAACAGCATGGCTTAAATAGATTTCAAACCAAAGCAGAGAAATTCTACTTATACCACAAGCAATCCAACATAAAAAGTCAATAGGAAATCAGAGTTACAAAGCAGTTAAATACATGGATCATTCCCCCAGAGGGATAGTCTTTCACACTATACTGTGAAAGATCCCATGTTGTTCTCAAGTCTGCATCAGACTGTCAGTAAAATGCACATAAGAGATAAATTCATGAAAAAAACCCAAACAAACCAAAACACCAAACCCAAATCCTTGATTAAATAACTTAATCTCCTAAAAGCCTGCTGTTTCCCAAGTAGCCCATAAAATCATCTGACCATTCCAAACACTTTTCTGATGTTCCACCTTGCCCCAGGGTACAAGCTGCTGCTTCTTTTATGATCCATGCTACAGGGCATGAATTGTACACCAGTGGTGTGCCATGACATGTACAGCCCCTCAGCCTTTCCATCTGGATTCAAAAATGGTGTAAGCTAGCAGCAGCCCAAGGAATTGTCCTGCAGCAAGGAATTCCATGGTTTAATTATAGCTTATAGAAAAACAAAACATAAAAACAATAAGAAAATTCAACCCATAGGTCAGTCTTGTATTAAAAAAACCCAACAACAAAAAACCCCCCAAACAAACCAAAAAGGTGCACAAAGTAAAATCTGTGTTTTTTCAATGTTTAATCTGTTTCCTTTCAATTCACAGATTTCCTTCTTGGCCTTGTATTGATCTAATAACCACTGCAGTTAATGGAACAACTCTTACTGCCAGCAAAGTTAAACTCTCTAAAGAAAGAGTAATTAGAAACATTCGACACAGGTCAGCACCATTCAGCACCTGGTTTCTACCAGTTTCTAGTATCTTTTAGCAATCCTCGTTGTGGAAGAGCTATTTGGTTGCATCAGGATTCCCTGGGAAGTTTTCCAGGCAGCTAACCATTTTCACTGGTCATGTTTGTGCTGCAGTTTTATAGGAGCTGTTTCAGGGAGGAAGTTTGTGATGGTATCTTTTTTGTTACTACCTGTCACACTCCCTTACTTCATTTCAAAAAGAAAAATAGGGGCCAAGTCTCATTCTTTCAGGCTGCAAGATATACCTCCAGCTTTTCTGGGTTGGTATGATACAGGTTTTCTTCTGCTGAATTAAGTTCACTGTACTGTCATTTAGTGTAAATGGGAAAGCAAAAAGGGCATTTTAAAACATCCTGAGAACAAAAAAAAAAAGTTTGAATAATATTCTCAAATGCCATTTAAAAAAAACCCACCAACAAACAAACAAATCCATGAGGGAAAATAATAATAACCTCAGGCACTGTCCACAGTGAATTGCAAAGTATAAATAGCTCAGCTAAAAGCAGAACAAAAGTTGAGTTGTGTTATCATGCAGCTGAGCCAAAAAAGAAAAGCTTCTTTAGAAATGTTTTAGAGAATCTCATAATTCTTACAAAACTTAATGCCTTAATCTTTCCCTTTAACCCTTCTCCAGCTAGATAAAAGGAATTAAAATAAAGCTTCTGATTTGGAGGAACAGAATGTTTGGTATCTATTGTTGATAAAGAGAAGAATAATAATGCTGTGAACATTGCTTGACCTCTCCCTTTGTATCAATCCAAAGATAGCATTTTTGTAGGTATTACATAATGTCAGTTCTAAAGTAGAAAAGTTCTCCAATAGACATTTTTCTTGGGTCATTTTTCTATGGTAATTGATGTAAAAAAGCCAAGGTAATGAAATAAAAGATATACTTGATTACTTTAATATTTATCCTGACTTTAAGTTGATAAACAAGCCAAGTTCAAACTACTAAAGTCTTAATGCAGCTATAACTAAAAAGACTCAAAGAAAATAAAATTATTTTTCCTTTATTAGGGTCAACATCAATCATAGAAGCCCAATCCTATTCATGCTAATGAGACCACAAATGACACAAAAGAAGTCAACTAAGAGCAGTCATCCATGTCCCTTTTCTAGTCTTCTTTCCATTTCCCTGAATAGAAATAAAAGTCTGCATTCAGTAAGTATGTGTGTACCCCCCCCAACAGTGTAGCTTATTCTGAATACCTGATGATGCTTCCAGAAGCAGAAAAAAGATGATATATGATATATATATATATCTAATATGATATAACTAAAATTATTTGGGATATTTAGACTACCTTTCCTTTTGATGCCAGGAATGATGTCTCCTCTTACTTTAAAAAATACAGAGGGTCTTCATTTATTAGCCATGCATACTTTTGTCTTTATCCTTTTCTGAAACCAAATAGTAGAAGATCATCAATAATATGATGCCAAGATATACAGGATGTTAAAGAACCTGATATCTCTGTGTAAGTTTACGTTAACCTATGAAGAGTTCTGAAAAGGCACAACCTGGTGGAATGCCTGACTGATTCTTAAATCAGTCACTTCATGAACAATGCAAGGTGGAATTTATTATCAAAACCAAGGAATGCTTGAACAAGAGTGTCTCCTAAAAAGTCTATGTACTCATTCCTCATCCAGCAAATGCACAATGACTCAGCTTCAAACAGTAAAAAAAAGTTGATATTCCTGAAGTGGAATATTTCAGAGGGGACAATTCTTACTGCATTTGCAGAGTTGAAAAGATTTTCCTTTACCAAACAGGAGACCAGTCTTTCCTTGTTCAGAACTAGTGTGTTCAAAATTTCCTTAAAAACTACATTTATCATATTAGAGCTGTTGGTAAGAGATAAGCACATAGTTTTCTGTGGGAGATTGTGACATTGGAATCATAGGGGACACCACTTATTAACATCATTAAAGACAGGGAGCTTGAACCAAATGACATAGAGAGCCTTTGAGATGGTGGGACCTCCTGTCACAACTTGAGAGTTGTAAACCAAAAGGCCCTATCTGAATAATTACTGTACTTCTAGTTTGCAGAATGATTTTTTCCAAAGTGAATAACTTTCTTTGTATATTGTGTAGGCTACAACTTGCTGATTTTATGGTGCTTTGAATAGATGTGCTGTGATGGTGCTGCTGTAAAAAGAAAAGCAGAGTAAATAAGTTATTAATCATAATTTGCATCCATTAATTTCTTCCTGAATTTGCTGACCAGATGAAAAACATGCCAGGGCTTTTCTGAAGATGATAAATGAACTACAACTCAGTTAAAAAAAAAAAAGGTATGGAAAAAGCAGTGTGTATCTAATTCATTAAGGGAGGCATTAACATCATGATAGACTTCAGTAAGAAGGAGAAATATTTTTAATTGTATCTTCTGAGCATGCCTTACACTGAATAGCTGCAGTTTTGGTACTCCTACCACCTACTCATTACAACGGCTCCAAATCAGCTTCTACGAACATTTTCCTCTGTTAGAGAAACTGACTCACATAGCAGGGAAAAAATTATCCAGAACATTTTTCACAAAAAAAAAAATTATTATTTGGTTCAACTGAAAGATTTTGTGGCTCTAGGTTGACATCAGTCAAATTTTCTCACTATACAAGAACAAAACCAAGTAACCCTATTTAAAGTTCCTGTCTTTTGAACTCATGCTTTTTGCACCAAACATCAGTTTTCCTAGCAGTTCAAACCTTAAAAATTATTTTCATCGAATGGTTTTTGGAAGGGACCTTAAAGATCATCTTGTTCCAACTCCCATCATCCATGAGATCTGGTTGCTCAAAGCCCCATCCAGCCTGGCCTTGAACACTTTCAGGGATGGGGCATCCACAGCTTCTCTTGGCAACCTGTTCCAGTATCTCACCGTATGTATCATAAAAAAATTTCTTTCTTATTTCTCATTTAAACCTACTCTCAGGTTAAAGCCATTACCCCTTGTCCTATCGCTACATGCACTTGTAAAAAGTCTCCCTTCAGCTCTCTTGTAGCCCCCTTTAGGTACTGGGAGGCTGCTCTAAGGTGTCCCTGGAGTCTTCTCTTCTCCACCTGAACAGCCCCAACTTTCTCAGCCTGTCTTCATAGCAGAGGTGCTTCAGTCTCCTCATCGTCTTTGTGGCTCTCTTCCAAACTTGTTCCAGCAGGTCCATGTCTTTTTTTCTTGGCATCTCTAGAGCAGGAGGCGGTACTCCAGGTGGGGTCTCATCCCAGGGAAGTAAAGGGGCAGAATCATCTCTCTGGACCTCCTGGCCACGCCGCTTTTGATGCAGCACGGGACAAAATTGGCCTTCTGGGCTGCAAGTGCATTTTTCTAGGTCATGTTGAGTTTCTTATCAACCAAGACCCCCAAGTCATCTCCTCAGGGCTGTTCTCAATCTATTCTCCTTCCAGACTGTACTTCTACTTGGCACTGCCCTGACCCAGGTGCAGGACAGGGTCATGGGTAAGGTTGGAAGGCACCACAGTAGGTCACCTGGTCCAACCTCCCTGCTCAAGTTAGGGTCATCCTAGAGCACATTGCACAGGTTTGCATCCATTCTCGAATGTCTCTGGTGACTGACTCCACAGCCCCTCTGGACCTCGCACTTGGCCTTATTGAACTTCATGAGGTTTACATGGGCCCATCTCTCAAGCCTGTCCAGGTCCCTCTGGATTGCATCCTTGCCCTCCAGCATGTCAAATGCACCACATAGCTTGGTGTCATTGGCAAACTCACTGACGGTGCATTCAGTGCCACTGTCCATGTCACTGACAAAGATGTTGAACATCTCTGGGGTTCGTTAAGCAGATCTCTCAATCTCAAGCCCAGTGGTTTTGGATCAACCATTAGAACTAATATCTGGCTGTTTGCAGATCTCACAGGCAAAGTTGCTGCTAATGTCTCAGCAATGCTGATTATATGAAAAGAATGCAATTTCTTGGACAGTTGTTATGTTCCTTTCCAAAGCTGTGAAGAGCTACCCAGCTTTAGAGCTGACAGGAAAGAAAACAGGTTGCTCATGCTCCCCAAGCAAGTGTCAGCCTCTGAGGCTGATCTCAGTAGCAATGAGCCTTGAGACTCTGTTATACCTCCAGGAGACCCAGCCCATAGGTGAAAGAAACTCAATGCCATTTGCCGCTTTTAAGTTTCTCTGCTTTTTGAAGCAGCCTTCTTTCCTCCACGCACCAGGGGGGAGCTAGATGCCTGCGGTTCACTCTGAAAAAGCGGTGAGAAGTTCACAGTTACCAGAAATAGCATTGTGTACAGGCAGGAGCTGTGTCTTAGAAGTAGTACAGCTCTGCTTACATGGCATAATGCCTGCTATAGTTAGCATTGCTTAGTCAGCAAATTAGCCAAGTGAAGGTCCTGCACAAGCCCTAGCATATTATTTCCCACTGCAGTTAGCTCAGCTATGATATCTCCGTGTAGTACATCACTGTCCAGAAAAACAACTGGATTCCTGGTATGACCTGGTGATGACCAAGCAGATAACAAACTAATATATATACATTCATGTCTGAGGTTTAACCCAATTTCTCTGAAAATTGCTCCTAGGGTGATCAATTGAGAGAAGAAATTGAGTTCTTAGATTACATGTCTCAGGGAAACAAACATATGTTCAGTGAATATTTTACTTTATATACATCAGAACATATACTTCCACATTAAAGAAAAACCCAAACCTATTAGAGCTCCATAAACTTAAATTGTCACTTCTCAATGTATTTTTATAGTTCTAAATGAACTACAGCATTTTAAATAAGTCCTCACAGCAGAATTTACTGCATATTTGAAAGAATATTCGCATTATAGAATAGAAAAAAAATAAGTGGAACCACAGAACTTTTTCAAAACATAATGCTCTGATACTTTTAACTTAGGTAATTAATTCAAATATGACTGCTTTATTACATCCTTTTGACAGTTAATTTACTAAAATAGTACATGATAATGATCCCAAAATATTACCTGGGGAAATTTCTCAATATCTTACCAATGTAAGTGGATATTTTCCTCCTCTAGTAATGACTGCTTTATATGGAATAATTATAAACAAATGAATTTATGAACTCATACACTATTTTGATGTTCTTAGTGTGCCCCACGGTTCAATACTTGGCCCAGTATTGTTTAACTTATTCATCAGTGACTTGGATGAAGGGGTAGATTCCGCCTCAGTAAGTTCACTGATGACACAAAGCCTTGCAGCCTTGACAGGTTGCAGAGATGGGCAGTGAAGAATGGTCTGAAGTTCAACAAAGACAAATGCAGGGTCCTGTGCTTGGAAAGAGTTAACTCCATCCACCAGGACAGGCTGGGAGCTGACCTGCTGGAAAGCAGCTCTGCAGAGAAGGACTTAGGGATCCCCGTGAATAATAAGCTCTCCATGAGCCAGCAGTGTGTCCTTGTGGCCAAGAGGGCCAATGGAATCCTGGGGTCCATTAGGAAGAGCATTGCCAGCAGATCAAAGGAGGTGATCCTGCCCCTCTGCTCAGCCCTGGTGAGGTGCACCTGGAGTGCTGTGCCCAGTTCTGGGCTCTGCAATACAAGAGAGACACGGAGCTCCTGGAACACGTCCACTGGAGGGGTATAAACACGGTTAAGGGACTGGAGCATCTCTCCTATGAGGAAAGGCTGAAGGAGTTGGGCCTATTCAGTCTTCAGAAGAGATGACTGAGAGGCGACCTCATCAATGTCTATCAGTATCTGAAGGGAGGGTACCAAGAGGATGGAGCCAGGCTCTTCTCAGTGGTGCCAGGCAACAGGACAAGAGGCAATGGGCAGAAACTGATGCACATAAAGTTTCACCTGAATACAAGAAAGAACTTCTTTTCTGCGTGGATGAATGTGCACTGAACAGATTGCCCAGAGAGGTTGTGTCTCCCCCATTGGAATTATTCAAGAACTGTCTGGATGCAATCCTGTGCAGGATGACTCTGCTTGAGCAGAGGGGTTGGACCAGTTGACCCACTGTGGTCCCTTCCAACCTTACCCACTCTGGGATTCTGTTGTCATCTATTTACTCAATTTGTGGAATAAAAATGTATCAATTGTGTATCAATTAAAATTACTCTGATTAGACAGTTTATAATGGGAAAGAAAAATCACATGTTCATATACTCAACCCTCTTTGTGCCAACACATTATCTTTGTCCCATTAAAGGGCTTTATGCCATCTGTACCATCTGCAATACCAGCTGGTACATTGGTCCAAAAATATCTCTTCAATTATAGTATACTGATTAGTTTTTAGTATAGAATAAATTGTAGCTTAACTAAATTATAAAAATAAATTCATATTGTTTTTTCCCCTCATTGCTGTGATTTCATTTTGGTAATAAAAATTCTGAAACTTCCTAGTCTTTTTTTAGGATTTGGATATTTCATAATTTGAATTACATAAAATGAAGTAAATAAATAGCTAAAGTAAGGTTGTCAGTTAAATAAGTTAGGTATTGGGACCTCATTCAAAATGAGAAACTAAATAATTCTAGCAAAAATGAAATAAGAAACTCTTTTTCCCCAAAATGCTCCTGCTAAACAAATACAGTATACCTTAATGTTTAACTTTACAAAGCTAACAGATGGGTGATACTTTGTTTTTGTACATAAAGATTTATCTTGCTCAGTATAGAGCTATTTTTATAAAGCAAATTGAATAAAATTCCTTCTATGATGGAACTCAATGAAAGATTCTCATTCATTCCAGCAAGCCAAGATTTAATATCACACAATTAAGTGACAGGTGTACATCCTTCTGCACCCCTCACACCCTTCACACTTTGTAACTTTGGGACTGGTGCTTCAGTCAATCCTATTACCCCTACTTTTAGCAGAACTACAAGCCAAGATCTGAGTTTTACGTTATAAATCCTTCACACTCAGAAATATTGGTATATATATTAATTACATAGGAAATATACATCAAAAGAACTGTACCATGATCATAAATCCTAACA
This sequence comes from Campylorhamphus procurvoides, assembly GCA_013396655.1. NCBI lineage: Eukaryota > Metazoa > Chordata > Aves > Passeriformes > Dendrocolaptidae > Campylorhamphus > Campylorhamphus procurvoides. Next base: position 381,290 of record WBMV01003663.1, on the reverse strand, counting down.
GCATTAGTTCAGCCCCTTTCTACATAGGCATTATGATGTAACCTTTTAATGACACAATTATATAGTTTGACAGGAGTTTCTTTTGATAAGTTAATTTAATTCACGGATATTAGCTATTTACCAAATTCAAAACTTCACACTTCCCACATTTTGTGCCCCCATAATTTACTTATCAAACGTTATTGAAAATCTAACCTGAAAATGCAGTTCTCTCTGATGTTCATCTCTATGGCATCCAAGTGCTTCGCAAACATTACTACATTTATACTCACAATATCCTTGTGAGTTGAGAGGTCATTACTAGACCTATTTTATGCAGAACAGAGGCACAGCAAGATTAAGATCAAAGGTATTGACTAATTTGGGCACTTGGTAGGAAACTCATGGAAGCTTATCTTCACAATGCTTAATACATAGCCTTTCATGTATGTTCAAAGCCTAGTTAGTAATGCTACAACTTCTCAATATTCTGCAAATCAAACCCCAAGGATTCACTCAGAAAACAAGAAACACACAATGGCAATACCTAAAATTTGTTTTAACTGACTCCTTTCACATCATATAGGGGGAGGTTTAGATTAGGTATCAGGATATCAGGAAAAGGTTTTTCATGAAGAGGGTGGTTGGGCCCTGGAACAAGCTCCCCAGGGAAGTGATCACAGCACCAAGCCTGTCTGAGTTCCAGAAGTGTTTGGACAATGCTCTCAGGCACGTTCTTGGAATGTTCTGCACAGGGCCAGGAGTTGGACTCAATGATCCTAGTGGGTCCCTTCCAACTCAGCATATTCTATGATTCTCTGACACAGGAACTCTGGGGGGGAAGAAATCTGGTACTCCAGTGTAAATGAACTATATGGACCTCTTTTCTTTCTTGTGTCCTGTTTTGTTCACTACTTTCTAAATTGTTCAGTCAACAACTAAGGAATTGCATAGTTTGTTTACTAAAAAGTAGAGTGGCATTAGGCAAATTCAACATCTAGAAAACAGACAGATAGCTGCAGTAAGTTACTGTGTTTCCATATCATTCAATACTAGAAGGAGATGGACTAACTTCTGGGTTTACAGACATTTTATCACAGCAGGTAATATTGACATTCAGAAACACAAGAATGAATTTTATGTTACTTAGGGACATGCTGTGATGTTTCTCCTCCTCCATCTGATTTTTCTCCTTGGTCATTTTTCATCTCAGTTGCATCAGAAGTGGTGTGAATGAAGGGACTTTGTTTAAGCAGTCAAATTATCACAGCTTGGGAAGGTAGCTCTTGTCAACTGAAGGGTCTTAAATTAAACATATTACCTCTCAACCAGCAAAGATAAACACAAGCATTTGCAAATATAAACACAAGCATGTGCAAAGATAAACACAGAGGCATTTATAACAGCTCAGCTGATAGATGCTACACTCCAAAGCTGTAGTATTTTTATGATTTTAAATATATATGTACAATAAGTCTAACAAGGAAGTCAAATGAAGTGATGCTGATTATATTCAGAGGAACTTGGTGATGTGAATTGACAGATTTAAATACTGGCTATGTAGTCATTCTTGCTGTTACATTCAAGAGAACCTTAACCTATGCTTCTGCTTAGGCCAGCAGTAAGATGAAACCAGCTTCATCTTACTATTGTCCTAGACCTTGAGTTCTTGTATTGTCAGAATTAGGTTTTCTCTACTATTGAGAATGATGACCTCAACTAATTTAAGTATCTTGCTTTTACACTCATAAGACCAAAAATAACACAAATTAAATTACGTACTGTAAAAGTATTTTTAGCATTATAGGTATTAAAATTTTTCACCTATTATAATTCTACTTTTCCTAACCTGTGTAACAAAGAAATCAGGTTGGTCTCAAAGGCGGAGGGTACAGAGAATAGTATGAAAAGCACGTAGGTAGCTCAGTATTTCCAGCACCACTTTCTGTGACATATGTGAAGTCAAGTGTGCCTTCTGCTTTCCTACACAGTACAGGTTTGTTGGCATTTGGCTGAGGTGATCCACAAAATTCAGTTGCGGTGTTGCCATATGACTAATATAGTCATTGTGCCCACTAAACATTTAGAACTTCATCTCCTTATTGACTTTTTATTAGTTTCTTTCACACAGAAAGGATGAGTAAGAAAATTAAAAAACAACTGAGAACACGTCTCCTTGCCAAGAAGATAATGCTACTTGAAGGAACAGCAGGGAGGTCCCAGCAGGATGGCATTACTGCAGCACTGAAGAGCCCCAAGTCCTCCCACTTACCCCTTTGGGGCTGAAAGGAGGGCAAATCAATCCTATCAGAACTGTTGTCTGCCAGACCTACCAAGTCCACCCTGCAGACTCCCAGAGAAGCAAGCATTCAAGAAAGATGACAGCAGCAGTAAATTAAATGGGGGGGGGTGGAGCGGGGTGGGGAGAAAGCAAACAAAGCAACATGTAAGTTTCTCGTTTCCTACTGTTTTTCTCTCCCTTCTTCTGCCCTTTCACTTCGGATGAAAGTTTTCCTTTTATTTTGATCTCTTGTGAAAAGTTACAGAGTCATAACACTTCACCGTGGCTTAAAAAAAAAAAAAGAGAGAAGCTGCTTTTGCATACTTTAAAGAAGCTGCTTCTGTCAGCTTACTTGATCTTCCGTACAAGTGTTCCTTCTAGTCAAAGGATTTTTTCCAGGGACAGATGCTTGCAAACACAGTTGTGCTGTACTGCACTAATACCCAGTACACTTCAGTTAACAAAATGCAGATATCGCTAACTACCACAACAAATGCAGCTCTTTATGAGCCATACCATTTACAGAAAGACATTCAGAGCTCGCATTTAATCTGGAATACTCTCAATATATTTAGTCATTTAAATTGCTGGAATAATGCCCAGATGGCAAGTGCCGAGATATTTAAAGATTGATACCATTTTCTAAATATGTCATGAATATAGAAGTCCTTCCATTTAATCTAATACATATCTTTGTCCGATTAGTTTTGGATTGATAAAATATTTTTAAATAAAAAATCAGCAGTTGACAGGCACAATGAAAATCAAAGACACTGTGAGCACAGAGACTTAATAGAAGCATATATCGGTTTCATAGATGATACAGTGGAGTTTGCAAAAGTAGTGATCCTCTACCTTTATCATATTCCAAACTTTTCATTGATAGTACTTGTTTTTTAAGGATTTGCTTTTCCATAATTTAGCAACATTTCTTTGGGTTTGTTTTTTTAAAAAAAATGAGGCACTGACCTTTGCAGAAAAGTGAAGGAATATATGGGGAAACAAAATTAAACATCATATTCTCTAATGGAGAGGTCAGAACTTCATAGCTTGCTTTCATGTTCAGGGCATATAATTTCTATATATTGTAGTGCAATGGATAATTTTAAAATATCTGTAAGATACTGAAGCAGTAACTTCAATTCTACTAGAGAAACAAGAAGAATTAGAGAAACAATTATATTTCTGATATAACTAACTGGTCAAAAAGGAGTTATCCAGCTATTCTTTTCATTCTTCAGCCAAATTGAAGAAGACATTAGGATTGCATTTTAACAATTTAAACTGATGAACAATAAGCTGATAATTGATAAGTGGGAATAATGATCTCAAAGGAAAAATAAAATTTCATTATGCAGAGATCAGAGTGACATTCCTGGAAAAGTTCCAGTCATCTTGATGGTTCCTCATGCCTTTTATGTGAAAGGAAAACACCCATTTGCAATGATAATCAAAAACTAAATGGTCAGTTAAAAGAGTCTGTTCAAATCTCTTTATCAGAACTAACTTAAAATTGTGCAATGTCTCTTAGGAAGCTTATGAAAACTGCTTGGTGCTAACACCGGCCAGTAGGGCAAGAAAGAGAAGAGAAGCAAAAAGCTTGTGAGGTCAACATGCTTTTCTGTATATGCAGTTTTTAGACAGAAATCTGCCACAAATTAATGCTTCATTTTCCAGCATCATGTCCCTCCTGGTAACTGCAGTGCCAGAATTAGGTAGGTGGCAATTGCAGGAGACCACAAAAATCCATTCTGACGTGAAGGAAACAAACCTCCAAGAGAAAAGAAGAAATAGACCTTGCTGTGTAATGCTTACACACCCAGAGAAGCATAAAGCAGAAACTCTATAAAATGATACATTCACAGCTTTCTGAGCCATATTTCTTCAGGGGTTAACTGTGGAGCATATTTAATCCTTTGAAAGTCAAACCCTAAGAAAATATAATCCCCATGAAATATCATTCTCCTTAAAATACAAGCACATTCACTCTAAGGAGAACTGACTTCATAATCTGCACTTTGCTACACACTATCATTGTATGAAGCATCTTAAAAAACTTAGTTATGGATAACATTTATTTTTATAGGCACTAATAACTCTTTCAAGGGCTCTAAAGAGGCACATATGAATTCTCCACAAACTGTAAACTAGTGGTTACTAGAAAGGTTCTGCCATTTTATTCTAAATTTGGAAATGTTTAAACAACTTGTAAGTGCAGAATAAAGCAGCAAGATCTTTTGTCATGACTGTGTCCCCTTCATGAGATATATTTCATTGGAGTTTTTTTAAGAGAAATATAGGAGAATGATTTTTAAACTTTCTCAAGCCAAAACTTACACAATATAATTTTATACATACAAAAGTGTGTGTCAGAGCCTCACATTTTCATTTGCTATATGCACTACTCAGTTTAGCAAGTCTGTACACAAATATGCAGTAAAAGCCCTTTGGAAAACAATAATCACTCTGGAATGATTCTAAATTGTTAAAAACTATTCTTTTCCAATTCCTATTTTAATGATCTGAAATGTAATAAAAATTCCTCCGTAATACACTTCCCTGTTAATTTGTGCCACTAACTATTACTGCTACCCTGAAGAGGGCATTAGAAGTCTCACTTCATGCTACAAATTTAAAAGGAAATTACATTCACCAGGGAGAGCCTCTAATTTTATTGCCATGATTTGTCTTTCAGGGTTAGCATTTGGCAAGAAGGGAACAAAGTACAAGGTGCCCCTTTTTGCCAGGTAACATAATACAAACTCCTTTGTCTGCAATTATATTGGGTGAATAGGCTTTCATCGAACGCAAAAGAAAAAATAGTAAATATAAATTATTACCCTTTATTTTTTTTAATTAGTATTTTTAAAACAATCTTTTCATACCTAGTAAACATGTACAACTACATCTTTATTCTAATGTGGAGAAATATTTAGCTAAGAATAGAGTCCTATATTTGTTTCAAGGAAAAAAAATCTGAAATAAATACAGACATTCACTAAAGAACTACACTTCAATGGACTATGTCCACTTTTTCCATCAAGTTCAGTGACTTCTAAAAATATGTATATACAATGTACACAATATTTGTTCAGAAGGCAAAACTTTGATAACATAAAATGGAATATTTGTACAGTCACCCAGAAGGTATAAGGCAACACAAAACCTCAACTTATTAGCCTAATAACAAAACAGTGCTAATTCATAGTTCATTGTAATTAAAGAAATACCAAAAGCAATAGTGAGCAATGTTCATTTGCTCTGAAGAAAATCATTCAAAGAGACAAAATGAATAAAGTTTTTCCCCTGGAACATTTCCTGGGTCTAGTAGCGAACTTATTTAAGATTAGCATGTACACCAAGAGCATCATCATCAAATTGTAAAACATTTTAATAAATATTTCAAATAGATGAAGTGAGCTAAGCATTGTTTGGTTTGAATTCCGTGAAAAATTCTCTTCTTGTACTTTTTAAAATGTTCCATTTTTAAATGGATTTCTATGTTTGTCTTCAGAGTCTAAAATCTCAGATATGTTAATCTCTGTAGTCATTAATATGTACTATAATAGACTACAAAGGCTCCTTTTTGAGCATTCAGGAAAGATTGCATAGGGTATGGTCTAATTATTGACATGTTGATAACCTAGAATGGAAAGGAGAAGAGGTCCGGCAAAGGACATGGTCCCTGGTCCCTCTATCTCTCTGCAAACTCTCCCTCCCTTCCTCCATTTCTCCTTCTCTCCCGGCTTGCAACCCCATCCACCTTTTTTCTCCTCTCAGATACTTTCAGACTCAGAATAGCAAAGTCATGTGAACTGCAGTTCTTACAGGCACATAGGACAAATTTTTCCTAGTGCCCATATAAAATTCTGCAACGCCCTCTCATGTAAATATGCAATTTCAACAGAAACCAAACTGAACAAAGCATCTATGAAAAGATTGAGGGCAAAAAATCCTACAAAAACTACATGACGTAGTTTGACATGACATGAAGTAAAAAATTACACATCTGACAGGCCACAAAATTTCCATTACTGGACAAGTTAATATCCAAACTGCATATAAGCAATCCTGTAAAAGAAGTCTGTTAGTAAAGAGCAGCTACTGGGATGAGAGAATGAACTCAGGAGTACATGGTATTTGTAACACTGAACATCTATTATTTATTGTTGTTTTCTGTCATTTTTATCTACACGATTTATTTCATATTCTTCCTGTAGGCAAGGTTGACTAGGATGAAGCAGATTTCAGTAACTCTCATTCCAGGCACAAGCAAACAAAAAAGAAGGTGGTTTTGCTTCAGTAACCAAGTTAGGAAACAACTCTCATCTCATAATTACGAGATGTTATTTTCTAGTTAAGGCAGTTGAGGGGTTTGACAGTGGATTACAAACCCTGGATGTAATCCTGATGATATCACTTTCTACTTTTCAGGTTGTCTTTGCCTCATCTCTTCACTGCCCAATAGAAAAGGTGCAAACAGACACACAGGAAGTAATGCTGAGAGACACTGGAAAAATGTTTTAATCCAAAGGAACCTTATTCAATATTAATAAAGCTTTTTGTTAATTTTGAACAACTGAGTGGAAAAGTTTTTCACGGTCTTTGTCATTGTCCTGTTCATAAGCAGTCCATATTTAAAAAAAGAGTACTAACAACCTTCAGCAGGAATTTTTTCAGTTATCCAAGGTTTGAGAGTATATGAAGTACTCTAGGCAGAGCAGAATTTTAACTAGCTCTCAAATAACTTGGGTTATTTTTTTGTTATATACTTTTTCAAATGTGCTATTTGACAGGGAATAACCCACACAATGATTGACAGCTTGGAATTATTCCTAAAACAATTGTGTCTCAACTCATAAATATGTGGTGTGAGGAAACACAAACAATATGAAAAATTATAAATAAACAATTGATAATCTATAATATTTTTAGCAGTGTGTAATGCAGAGTCAGCAGTACAATGCCTCCAAATTTATCTTTGTGACAGACAACTTGTTGTCCTCTTGGTGTCTCTCATTTGCATTTTATAAAATCTGCAGCAAAATGTATATTCATGGCACGGAATGATCGGGAAAGACTTGTAACTGCCCTAGGTTAACTGATGAGGCTGCCAATTCAGCGAGGGGATACTTCAGGACTGCCCATTTTTGAAAGTGAACATTTGAAAGTCAAAGTTTTTCAACGCATGCTTTAAACTTGGGCTCAGAGCTTATTGAAGTATCGAGCTCTCACTGATGCATTCCTGGCCTTAGTTACAAGGTATCTGCTCTCTGAAACTACTGTGTGATGGAATTAGTCACATTGCTGCCTTGAGCATTGATTAAAATAGTGGGTTCAATATACAAATGTTTCCCATCGACAACCATCTTATTCCCTTTACTTTTGTTTGAAATACAATAAAGGGGTTTTATTTTACTGCTATTCTTGATCATCCTTTTGAGCAATCGCTCCTGCATTGCATTCATGCTGTTTATATACTCCATTGAAAAGGGTTGAGTATCATTATCTTTCCATTATCTATCTAGGTATAACGTCTTCTTATTCCTAGATTTTAAAACAGGAATAGAAGGAAGACATCCCCAGTGTCAGGATATTTTAAGATTTTATCACCAGACTGAAGATAATTCATTCTGAAACTAGAGTTAAATCATCTGAACATTGCAGTAAATCAAATATTTATTTGCCTGCTCCAAATTCATAAATGGAAATTGTCTCTGAAAATATAATAAATTCTATGAACTTAAAACAACATTATTGACAAACTCAGTTTCAAGATCATACAAATAACCTAAATTACAAAACAAAAATAAAATTGTAGAGGAGAAATAATATCTGTTTTAAAAGAAAGATCAGTATTTTCATCTGGGAATTAATTACCAAACTGCAATTAATTACCAAATAATTCAGTATTTACAATTATCATGATTTTTTAGAAATATGAACGAAAACATCTCAGTTGTTTTTTAAGTACTAAACTGCAACACTCAGCTGCCTAATAACTATTTTTATACCACTTTATTAGTGTAGGTTAGCTTAAGACAACCAAGGGGGGAGTTTGATTTGTGTGAAAGAATACCTAAGTGGGAATGAGCCACCACAATATGATCTGCAAGCCCACCTCCATTCCTCCAACAAAAAACAGTAGGTATTGACCAAGCAGCTCTGCAGCCAGGTGCTTTTAGCTGCCACAGCACTTCATGAGTACCAGGAGGAAGGATAAGTTCCAGCAGACCTCTTGCTGATTTGAATTATTCCAGAGAATGGATCACCATCTCCGTGGCTGAGCACAGGAGCTTTCAGAAATGCCCCACTTGCTTCTATGAATAAAACCTTGCCTAGCTGTGGCTCAGGAATTCCGCAGGATATGCCACATACAACTTGGTTATGGATATCAGTAGGCTCTAGCACTGCAGTCCAACAAGATCCGTCTGGCCAGTGAAGTCACCTTGGACATCAGAACAGTATTGATTAAAGTACCTCAGGATATCAGTCTTCTTATTCCAATAAATATTCAAATGTTTTTGTAAAGGTATCCCTAAGGGAATATGCTTTCTATCATTTGATACTACATAAATAAAATAAATAGCTTCATTTTGAGTTAACTATGTGTCAGCTTCTGGTTTTGTCTCTGTTGGAGTAATTAACAGTAACTTTATTGAGCCTGAGTTTACAGTAATTCATCTCTCTGCTAATTCCCTTTACCAAAACAAAATAAACGCTTAATTCCAACATCACCTATTCACTGTTTTAAGGCCTTTTCCAGAGGTGAAAATTATTACCCAGTTTAAAGGTACTGAAGAATCAGATCTATTAACTTCAGTGCAATTTGCTTTAGATTCACACACCATTTTTAGAGATGTGATTGCTTCAACCTACTGAGATTGATGAAAAATAACCCAATGAAAAAAAATTCCAATAAACAAAAGGATTAGTATTCTGAAAAAGTTAAATAAAAATTATTTTTGCTTCATTAGCTTCAATAACAATATAAAAAGCTTAAATGAAACTGCAGAGAATTATAGGCACAGCCTGATATACAATAATCAGAAACCAAATATGTATTTAGTAAATCATAATATTCATGTGATTAAAGCAGCCATTTCTGGAAATTATTACCTTAAAACTTTAAAAATGAGTGGTCAAGAATAGCTAAATGTTTATGCTTAGATTAAAAGGCACATGAAACACTTGTTTACTTGGATAATGCAGAGATCACGGCAGTTTAAAGCCAGAGGTAGGTTGTATTTAACCAGCTCGTTGTTTCTAAATTTGAAACCAAGCTACTAGAGGACAGCCTTTAAAGTAAATGTGTAAATTCACTAACATAACACACACTCGGGTTATGGTGACTTAGCTCTTCATGACAAAATAATGTCATGCATTTTTTTAACTCTGTTTAACACAAATTGGATATACCGAGGACATGGGGGTTTTGCTGTCACAGACTGTATGCGAGGGAATGAAAAATGCTGCCAAAATGCGAAAGAATTGTTTGGGGCAGTGTTTTTCCTTTTGTTACTTAATGTTTCAAAGTACAAATATGACATTAGAAAGAGGAATCTGTGCTGAATACAATTCTTAACTGTTTGCATGTTCCTGAGGAAAATAAAGTGAAACAGATTAACCATCACTTCAGCATGGTTGCTGTTTAATTTATAATTCATAAAAGAGTTCAACTTTCAATGGTGAGATATTTCACAGCCAACTTCTAATTTAAAAAGAAGCATTTCTTTCAGTATTTATCAACAAATATAGTACATAGCATCTTTATGTATAAATGTGGCAAAATGTTACCTTTCTCCATTTTCTCAAAGACAAAGGGATTGATCATGTAATTTCCATGCAAATAAACTCTCACAGTGATCAAAGGAGGTTTTACTCATCAAAACAGATTTTTGGGTAGGGCCCTGGTAAATTGATGCATCTAATTGTGGGAATTTTACATTTACTCATTTATCTTCTGACTGAAGGATTTTTTTTTTCTGCAGACCATGTATTTTTATGTGCTGCAAAATGAATGCTCATGCAGTACAATTATTTTTATCACATTATGATAAAGCACCTCAATCAAAGCTGTACCATTTTTAATCTCCTTGCACAATAGACTCAAGACAGCAGAGACTTTTTGTACCTGTAACTTGACTGATGCTAAATTCAGTAATACCATTGTATCCAAAGTTCAGAATTCTTGGAATGACAACAAATTCTCCTACACTAAAAATTTCAATAGGAAGGTACCTTTAGAGCTCAAACTTTTCCAGGCAAAAATTCGCTTTATCAAGCAGCAATTCCTAAGCATTTTCTTGCATCTTGCAGGCTTCTGATGATACTGTTGCAAATCTTCATTCTCTTCATGTGTTTTCTTCTCAGGGGCTAACACTTCCATCCTAAACATAAACTTAACCTTTAGTTTTCCTGAAGGATATATACAGAACTTAAATCCATAGACTGGGAATAAAGGAAATGGGGGAGAAGGGAGGACATAGACTGGGGATAAAGGGAAAAGCCTTAGGATTTCATTAACCATTACTCTTAGTTCATACATTCTTAGTATTAATTAACTTAAATGCAATTATTGCATTAATATTATTTTGCTTTGAATTATTCATCTGGAACATTTATGTATTTCTAAAATATACAAATGGGCTAAAATCAGATTTTATCTACTATTTTTTAAAACTTGATTTTGCTTAAATGATGCAAATTATGTAACATCTTTAGATGGCAAATAAATATTTACCCCTTACCTTAGTCAGTTGTCTAGGTAAAGAAAATAATGTAATCCTCTATGCATGAACCTATTATCCTTCCTATCTTAGCTTGCCTTACATCAGTGTCATAGAGGAGAGCTGCATTCCTCTAGCTGTTATTGAAAGACAGCTGCTCTACCCAGAAAAGATGAATAGTTGGGATTCTGTGCTGCCTTAATGCCACTGTCACTCAAATGCAGAAAAGCAGCTGAGCCACTTAAAGCCAGTTGTACACTTGGGGACCATTTCTCTACACTACCTTCTGATTCACAGAGGCAGACCAATAAATTTCAACATGACATTATTTTTCTTGATAGACTGACACTTTGAAGGAGCTGGGGACCATTAGCAACAATCAGCACTGACTAGAGCCTAACCAAAGCCCTACTCAGTGGCTACAAACCCAAGAAAAGGCACCTACCCGATGCTCCCGGACTTTGGTGCTACTCCAAGGTCAGATTCCTAAAGAGCATTCCTGTTTGCTCTTCAGCGAGCTCCAGCCTGAGGTGCCGAGGAGATGGCTGCTGCTGAGGACAGAACCACACTGCAAGCCACAGCAGCCCTTTGACAACCAGCCATACACTGCACCAGGGGACCTACTCGGATTACAAACACTAACTTTGCCCAGCCAGGAGCAGGATGCCAGTGGCCCCTATTTCACTGCCCTCTTTTTCCCTAAAGGCAAAAGGTAGTAAACAGTCAAAGGAAAAAAAAACAAACCAAACCAAAAAATTGGCATTGATCACAGTACGCACCAGTTTGTGAAACAAAGCTGACTTTTCAATTGTACACTTACTGCTTCCTAAAGAAAGCAAGTTTAATGGAACACAGTACCTCACAGACTGCTCTTGCGTCAGGAGTACCTACTGATTATGCAAAACAATCAAGGAACAAATTTCCATTTCCTGATATTTATTTCTTAAAAGATACTAGAACTTAAAGGTTTTTTTTAATCAGTCAGCTTCCCCTCGAACTGAATTAATCTTCATGCCAAATGCATACATTTGCAAGTTTCATGCATGCGAAGTTCCCTGTGTACATTTGAACTACAGATTAACTATGTTGCATTGTGCAAAATATTGCACACAAAACCCTACACCTACCTATAACAACTGAGACATCTCAGGTCTGTCCACAGAGGCTAGGACACCAATTCCACCTCTGGAAACAGCCTATCAATCAATCAATCAGTCAATCAGCAGTAAATTCTGTTCATAACAGCAGAGAAACATCAGCTTTAATGACTGATTTTTAGACCAACAAAGTAAAGGGGAGCACCTAAGTTCAGATCCACATCTAGGGATATACTTTGGGCCCATCACTATTTTTAGAGCTGAACAAGACTTAAATATGCCCTGCTGGAACCGTACTTGCTGGTTTAAAGTTCTTTGGGTCCCATGGTATGACACAGTGCTCTAGTCATGGCTGTGTTCCCATCACAACCTGCTACTAAAGTAAGTTGAATTTCAGTATGATAGCAGAGTTTCTGAAACTTCAGCAGAGAAACTTCTTCCAGTTTAAGCATATTTCACAGCTCTTTTATCTTATGTCATTCAAAGGTGCCATTCTGAGAATAAATATTAATTTTATATTGGTGTTTTACCATTCTAAGAAATACATTTTCACCACAAAATATTCAGTCTGGATTTCCAGATGATTACTGGAACAGAATTTTCAGTTGCAAGAGCAAAGCATGATTATTAAGTATTACATAAAAATAATAGCTATTTTTAAAAAATAATGCTCTCAACTATTTCTACATCCCATGTTTGAATAAAATTAATGTACTCTAGGAATTAGATTCAACATTGAAAACTGGCTGTTCACTTCTGATTGGAGTCTGTGCAAGGCATCCACAGAAAGTCACCCGTCTTCTCTGGTGGAACACACCTATGTCACTTCTGTCCAGTGCAAAGAGAAAACCAATACTGTGCCCTTGAGCACTGGAATATATCATGATGTAGCATAGCTCCAAACAACTGAAACTTGAAAGTGTTGTTAGAGTAATTTAAGTTCAAGATTTCTGGGTATAAACCTTCAGAGAAACTGCCTGCCCATATAACAGCTACAAAATCCTTGCTGCTCCGCCTCAAAGGCTAGGTCTCCTGACATATTCTCTCACACTTCTCAGAGACCCAATCCAGATCTGCCTCATCTCAGACATCCATTAATCCATAGACACAGGAGCTGATACGAGCATCTGGGAATGCATACTGCCTACACATGGAGCAACTGTTCACATGCAATGAAGGGTGCTGGATATGCCTCCATATTAGCATTTGAATAAAGTCTTTGGGATGGACAAGAATACAGGGAACCTTTGCCAGAGATGGGATATATGAAAGCACAGATTCAATAACACTGCTCAGGAGGGTATGGAGACCTAGAATCATTGCTTAAATCTTTACGGTTTGTTTCTGTGCAGCTGAAACCCATGTCTTATTTACCATGATTTGAAGAGCTTCGCTTGACATATAACTCTAGAAGGAAATATTTTTTCTAAAATTGGTTCAGAAGATGTCAAGAGGTTCAGATCACTCTGTATCTGTTTCCTTACTTCAAACCTTAATCAACTCCATAGCAATTTTCTTCTATAATAGAAGTATATATGAATCAGAAGTACTTCAGGGCGCTAATCATCATCATGTTATAATTTTGTAGTGAGTTTAAAACAGACTTAAGCTCTAGAATAGTGAAGTTCAAGGCACCATTGATTTCTTAGAAGCAAATGATACTGTACCTCATATAATAAAACCTAATTTATAAAAGGAATTAACTCTTCTGAAGCAATGCACTTGATTTACCTCTTTCTCCTCTACAAATCATGTTATCTCAGTTTGAGAAGGAAATGGATTGGTAGTGAACTCCACATTTACAAACTCAAGGACTGTAAAAAATTCATTACATGCAATACTGGAGAAAAACTGGTTCTATCGTAAGCAACATGAGAAAAGTACCATGTGTGGAAAGGCTTTCAATCCAGGCTGCATGGGATTCTTCCTTTCCCTTGATACACTGAATACACTGAATAATTTAATAATTTAGGCGAAACAAAAAAGGATGTTAGAGAGCATTCTACAGAGCCTGATCAACCTCAGGATCTGCAGACAGGGAGATCTTACCACTAGCAAAACAGGCAAGAAAGTAAATAACCAGACCTATGCACTAATGGGAGTATCAGTAACAAGACAAACGTGGGAAAATGACTTGCAAAAGGCCTGAAATGCCTCTGGTTTAAGTCCTTACAGGTTACTGCAGAAGTAACCAGGAATCTGCACTCTTCCTGAGCACATATAAGTCAGGAAAGACAAACTGTTTACTGCAGCTGGAACAGTGCACAGAGACAGGGACTGCCTAAAGAAAGAAGGTTTTCATTATTTTTTGTTATTGGATTTTATCTGTAATCGGTTACATCCAAAAAATAAAACTGTTTTTCTGTATAAAATTTGTTGTTTCCTATTGATGGTTAAATAACTATTTTTATAAGTGATCTAAATCTTACAAGCTAAAAAATCAAGAGAGTCACAAGCTGCTGACTCACATAACAGTTATGTGATGCCACCCAATTACAGACATTTTGAGAAATATTTATTTGAACAGGGAAATGTCTTTTAACTGGGTGTACATGAATGTGAGTGGGTGCAATAGCAGCATGCATGCAAGTTGCCTCTTAAAATTTCTTGATCAGATTTGAATTTTGGGAAAATGAAACTGAACTTTAGATGGAATTATGGAAAACTATGTAATTCTTCCCTTGTTAATGAAGTAGCAGCTGGAAAGACTAGAGGCATCATTATAGAGTGAGAAATACCTCAGGAATATTCCAGGTGAAACAGTCAAAACTGACATAGCATCTATATGGAATTTTGGGGGGAATCTTCATGGAACTGACTAACTAGATTAGCTGACTAGTATAGCACAACTATTTCAGGAATCTTTACTGATGACTATGTGTTCTCATAAGAGTCTTGAAGAAAGAAATCATTTAATGTCAAAGACAAAGCTAGGTTAAACCAGTGATGTCTGCTGGAAACTTTGGGCCACTAGAGATTGCAGATATAAGTTGCAAAATGAATACTGAAAAATAGGGCAAGCTTACAGTATCCAGTTCTGGATGAATGTGTGGGTGACTGCTGACATATTAAGGAACATTACAATAAGATGCTTCAGAGAAAAATCAGGGGTTAGTTTGTTTTTGCTTTGTTTTTGTCAGCACAAGCATTTCTCAATAGTATTTTATGATACCAAATTTTCAAAGAAAGGATTTGTGAGTGGAAAGGAAAACTTCATTCTCTTTCTGTAGAAGGAAAATTGGAACAGGAACAGATGGGAAACAGAAATATACCAGCTATTTATTTACCCCATTGTATTGTGGTCTCTAGTCCTGTTGCTTTAACTTGAGTTCCATTAACATATTTTTATGCTTTTCAACATTTGTTTTTCTATTTATAGGCAAAAAGAAGACAACTGGATAAATACCAGGCAACAAAAGTTTCTTGTATGCTTCAATATTGACTAAAATTTTGGGTTCTACTTTTGCCAAGAGAAAAAAGGCAAAT
The DNA here is from genome assembly GCA_013396655.1 of Campylorhamphus procurvoides. NCBI lineage: Eukaryota > Metazoa > Chordata > Aves > Passeriformes > Dendrocolaptidae > Campylorhamphus > Campylorhamphus procurvoides. The sequence goes on along the minus strand of WBMV01003663.1, from coordinate 365,718 downwards.
CTTAATTTAACTTGAACATAGTGAAGAGTTGAGCAGGCCAGCCTCTCTGTAAAGTCTGTGGGAAACATACAGAGATACTCCAGAAGCATAGGGAGAACTGGTATCTTCGTTCTTTCCAGCCTCTTAAAGGTAACCCTCCTTGATGTATAAAACATCTTTAGGTCTTGCCTGTTCATGCATGGTTAATAATGGATTTCCAGTTGTATTCAGGTTGCCTGGATTACATGGAAAACATCTGTGTTCACATGTTATGTCAAGCGCTTGTGGGCAGTGCAGATGACAGGAACACATTCTGATACCTTCAACAATTATTTCACTGCAGCAGGAATTAGGAGCAACATAACTGAGAGCAACTATTTGTGGGTGGGAATTTCAGAGAGTTCCTTCACTGTGCTAGAGGAACTTCATGTCATAATGAGCCCTCTTGGGGTTATAGATATATTGGGATACACTCTCATTGGATGATTAAGTAGCCAAACTAAACTGAGAGAAAGGGTTTACCTCCTGTCAGATTACAGTGATAAGAGTGATAACAGTGACACTGATACGGGGAGAAAGGATTTTAATGTTAATCCATTGTTAATGGTAATTAAAACATTCCTGTTTGCTATTAGGATTTGTCTGGAGTGTATATATCTACTCCCATTGGTTAAAGTGACGGGGGGGGTTTAGATGTTCAGTGGTAATAAATATTTCTCAGCAAGGAGAAATATAGTCTATTTACTGGTGAAAAATTAGAGTTTTATGGTTGCCAAGAAGCTTTCTTGTCAATATGTCAAAGGCTAAGTTCCTACAGGACTTATTACAGGTACAGAGTAACCTTTAATTTTCCAAAATCACAGGAGGAAATTGGACTAATGAGAGGGGGTAAAAAGCATATTCAGACCCTAAGAACTTTTTAGGTATTTCCAAAAGTCTGTTTTCATAGGTAACTTTACATTAACAAATTTGAACAATAGCATGCCATTGCTGTGAAAGACACTACAACAATGGCCCTTAGAAAATATATTTTTTAAAACTATTAAGTAGAATCAAATAGCTGAGAAGACTACCTAGGCTGAAAAGGTCCACTGAAAAGGTCAGAAGCTCTGCCACTGATATGGCCACTGGCAGACAGAGGTCATAGGGATGGCTTGAGTAATGCAAACATGCCGGGACTATACCAAGCTGATATTTTATTTGTGAGAATGGCATGTTCTGATATTAAAAAATTACAGCACTATACTTGGAAGTGTCATCAATGTCATAGCTCACAGTGAATTAATGAGTCTACTGGACTGCTAAACTTCCTAAACAAAGAATTTTTATCTCCTAGTCACAGGAGGGTTATACCCAAGATTCACATGACTCCATGCAAATAGGTACTGTTTTGTACATCTGTATATCATCATGCCTCTACAAGAAAAAGACCTATTTTAAAAGTCTCAAAACTGAAACAGATGAGAATTACAGTTATGAGACTAATTATAGAAGCTTGGATACAAATTACGGTATGGCTTTGTATGTAATTTGTTAGAAATATTGATAGACCAAGTTGCTAGTTTAGAACTAGCAGAATGACAGACAAGTGACAAACAATGTGTGAAATCTTGTTATCTGTATCAAAAGCAGTATCATGAGAGTGTAACTTTGGGAAGGATGGACAAAAAGTAGAGGAAATGAATACAAGTAGATTATTTGATTAATTTCTGTAAGCCTATGGAAATGCCAACAAATTCTAAAGAGAAAGTTCAGCTAGAATTTGTTGGAAATTATCTGCCCTTGGTTTAAATCATTATTTTGACAGGTTTTTACAAATAATCTTATTTGTCAGTAGCAGTATCAATCATATTCTGTACTTAATAGTGATCAGAAATTTGTAAACAATGTTTATGTAATAACATGCATGTGTTTTGCCTCAAAAAAGTGAGAGATATAACTTTTAAATTAGTCTCGAGCTTTCTATATTGACTGGATACACTTCCTCCCTGCCACTAACCTTGACTCCACTTACCTACATCTATTACTCTTAAAGGCATTAACATAAATGGCAGAAGACTCACAGTTAACTCATAACTATCAGAACTGAATTTCAGATGATGATCACTATTTTGTAAAGTGCTACATTTTGCTTTTGCTCAGGCACCTAATTAGCACAATATTTGTCAAAATATCCCTGGAAACTATCTGGAATTTCCTTTCCCTGTGGATCTTTAGCATTTACATATAGTTTATAACTAAAGAAACATGAAACACACTGTCTATCCTTATTTTGTGGCAGGGAGTTTCCAAAAAGCAACAAGAATAATTTTTTCCAGGAGACATAACTCTTTTTTTCTCATATGTATAGATCACCCAGTACGGGACACAAAAATGATGTTCAATTCTCACATATCCATTTAATTAATTTTTTATGATGCCAGAGAGTTTAGAACATATCCAGTAATCCTCACAGGGACAGTGACTTATCCATGAACATCTAAGTACTTTTGGAAGCAGTGAAAAACTCTTACCAGTAGCACAGCACTGGTAACAAGAAAGGTCTCGTTACTTCCAGCTCCTATCCAAAAAAAGAGCTGCTTCTCTGAGAGCAAGCTGCAGATGGGGCAGTACAAACATATTAATTGAACAATGGTAAAAACATTTCCATGCCCCTTTTTTTGCCTCGTTGTTTTTATAAACAACTTATTGCTAATATCTGAAATTATTATTTCTGAAGTACATTCTCCTGCATCCAAGGTACTTTCACACATAAACAGCTTAGAATAATAATAAAAAAAAAAGTTATAATAGAGCACCTACAGAATGAGTTCCTAACTGCTACAAAGCAATCATCATTGCTTTTACTCACTGAAGAACAGGAACAAAATCTGAATTATTTCAGATTCTACAATGTCATGTTGATATATATAGTCCTTTAAACAGTTAAAGAAGCAAAAGTGAGTGCAGCTGAGCAACTACTTGAATAGCTGAAATAAGAAGTTTATAAAAATTTATTTGACCATGAGAAGTGTTTTATCCATAATACTGTCATGAAGAAGGGGCTTGAGGAGACAGAAGAATGCTACTGTGCAATAAACTTGGGAAAGGAAGCAGAACTGGTCTCATATTTTATTTTGGTTTCAAATAAAATTGATTATAAACCAGAAGATGACAAGTTTTATGATTTCATGTTTCAGGAGAACATAACTCGTACATTTTCTCCAAAAAGACACAGAAGCCTCATTTGCCAAGGATGTATAAATTTCTTGGAGACAGCACGCATGAATCAGTATGAACATATTTGTCACTTGGATCTCTGATGAAGTATCAGCTGAACTTTTAAATGATCTTCCAAATTTTGGAGAAAACAATGCAGATTGGATACAAACTTGCATTTTTAGGCTGCCACATAATGTTGCACTAAATAAAATCACGTTGAAACTTATAATCTCATTAACTTCATCCTTGTTGCCTTATGCTTAGCAAAACAGTGACAAACATCTTTAGGGTAATGGAATAGGAGATAAAAGCAAAAATATTTTCAGGCAGAATTTAAAGCTGTGTTTGTGTGTATATATATATATATATGAAGAGAACAAAGTTACGAAGTAGATGAAATAAAAGTAGCAGAAATTTCTGAATTTTAACACAGGCTTACATTTGTTGTTATAAAATTATTCACATTAAACCATTCACAAACAATTTATATTTACAGTCTCAAAGAATAAACAGAATATAATCAATTGCACTATATGAAAGTCACACTGTGAATGAGAGAAACTCAGGAGGAAGAAATAATGCTGGCAAACAAGAAGATCATTTATTACTTAAAAAGGCAATAGGAGGAGCCTTTTTATACAAGTTATGAGTGACTACATTTCATATACGGTATTTAATCATATTACAATTTAGTAAGTTCAAATATTAGGTGACATGTTTTTGTTGCCTCATGCAAATAAATTTACCCAAACTATTGGATCTGTTAACAGATAGCAAGTCAAAATTATCTCCTTAGAAACATGTAGTGGTGGTCTCTACTTCTAGGGCTGTCCACTAATATTTAGTCTTCAGTACATTAGACAACATGCACAGCAGACAAAAATAGTTGCAAAAATAGTTCAGCGTCATGGACATTGAAAAAAGGGTTCAAGTTGGTTATAAGTATCTAGAGGCCAAGCTGATCAACACTTGCAATTTAGGTTCAAGCTGAATCAGCATCAGGTAGGCTGAATGCCCCCACTACTAATCACATGGGCCACCCATACAATTAAAAATGCTTACTTTATGAGGATTTAGTGTTTGTTGTGAATGTGTCTGACAGCAATGGGAACAGAAATAATCTGTTTTGTCACAGAGCAGAGAAAGGACAAGCTGTATGAGAGCATTACCCTTAGTCTTTCACTGGAACAGCTACATCTAATGTTTTCTACTTCTAAATTCTTGGTCTAATTAGAGAGACTAATGGTCAGTTAGCTAGTAAACCTTATAGTTGCAGTGTCTTTTGTGGCTGCCGTTTCTCGGAGAAAATGAATAGAAAACACACAAAAAGTGTTACCAAACAATTAGAGCTACAGTTTTGCCACTAAATGAGAGCTTTCCTCAGTAATTAGCACGTGGAGTATCAGCACCTAAGGAAAAACCCTTTAATAGCCACATTCCAGCTACTGATTTTCTACAATAGCCTAATGATCCTTATGCAGGACTAAAAGCATGGATAAAAGAGTGCCATAGGAGTTAGCAGTTTCTCATCAGTTTATTAATCCCTATCTCAGATTCAAACACAGATTAATGTTTTTTTGAATTTAAGTATGAAAACACTGTCTTATACACTTATATAAGTGTACACTTACTTATATAAGTGTACTTATACACTTGTGTAAGACTGTGTTTTCGTATTTCTAGCCATGTATACATCCCTCTAAGGCACAGTGTAACTAAATTGTACAGCACAGACTTTCTACAGTTGCCAACACTTTCCAGAATTTCTGTAACTGGAACACCTAGGAGCCTTTTCTTACTCAAAATCATCCTGAAACATTAAAACAGAACTATTCATTACAGAAATAACTTTATCAGCATGGATCTTAATCTAGTGATATATTTACATGAGATCACATCAAGGAAAAGCTGATCACTATATTACTTGCAGGGAAAACAAATTTTGTTAAGTGGTTTAGCAGGCCAGCACTATTTAAAACTGAAAGATTGCCATTTGCGAATATTCAAGACACAGTGTTATCTTTGATTATGTACTGTCAACATATGTTAAATGCCTGTCCAGGTGGAGCAGTGACAGTGTATTTACAGCGTTACTGTGAAATCCTCAGAGGAAACAGTGATACAGGGCACTCAAACTACAGAAACAGATTCATCATCAGAATGCCTTATTCTAACTCTTCACAGTGACAGCGAGCACTCTGCAAGCTTCCACCACTACCTTTCAGAAAATCAAAGCTGTCACTTCCTAGCAAACTAGCAAGCTCTCAGAAATCTCCATATTGTGTTGTTACTGCACAATAGCAGGGCAGGAAAGAAACAGAAAAGCTGCAATTTAGTAGTCTCACACTTTTGCAATGCAGCAGATTTTACATCATTTGGGAGATGTATTTGAGAGAAAAACAGAAGACTCATTTTTATCTATATTTGTTAAATGAGAAAAAATCCAGTTATTTCTCATTGTTAATGAACAAGAATAATCGTTTGTCATTTTCCTCTTTGGGCAAACACACACATAAAACATAATCATCTTTCAAAAAGTAAGACTGAAGTTTTATTATGCCAATAAAGGATAAAAATATGTAAAATTTAATGTATTTCTATAGTGCTTATGAAGGCAGCATAGCTGAAGACTGTTCATCTTCACCGAATTATAATAAACTTTATACTCAGTAACTGCATATTTTGACAGCTGAGAAGCAAACACTTAGTTTTTTTATAAACCCAAGGAGTCTGAAAAGACACCAGCAAGTTATAACTGCTCCCTGTCTTAGACATGGGTATTTTTATGTCTCTTCCCAATCAAGTGACATAAAGATGTCTGACATAATACCTTCGCTATATGCTCTGCTGACACTACTGTGATCCATAGCATGGGATTGAAACTGGATGATCTTTAGGGTCCCTTCCAACCCAGACAATTCTATTATTCTATGATATCCACCAACTTTCATGTCTGTCTTTCAGCTATGTCTCTGTTCATCATCTGTGTCATAGGTAAGACACTATTAAACATGAATGACAGGGGTCACTCATTAGTGAGAATATGTCTATGAATGGAGAAGGGATTGGCTCTTGGTCCAACCTGTCGATGATTTTATCAGCAATTTAAGGGATGCTGTTAATTGCTTAGGTGGACAAATGCAAAGATGAATGGAATAACCAACCAGGAGATTTTACGGTTATGGCATAAACTCAGGAATATTTTTCAGTTCAGCAAATGCAAAACCATACTTCTGCAAATAAAGAATAGACTCATTATTTTGAACAAAAAACCCATAAGACCATATCAGACAAGCATTCTGGTTTAGAGTGCAAACTTCCAAGGTGATGAGAAAACAGAGACTTAACTGCAGCATAAAGGAAGTAAAGAAGAGATTACTACATCTCTCTGTGAAGATACTCATCAATGGAAAAGAGATCTGAATATGGAAAACTTCTGAGGATAATGAACATGGAGCAATTAGGATTGAAAAACTGAAAACTGAAGCTAAACAAATCTGAAAAATAAAATAACATTTTAAAGTAATTAAATATGTGTGGTCATCCCTTTATTGGTTTGTTTTTCTAAAAATAATAATCATATTTGAAACATAAATCATGATCCAATTCCTGTGAAAAAAAGACCTCTGTCTGAAGCAGGTCAGCTTAGAAGATTACTGTGATAATCTGGATTTTAAAAAAGGCTGTTTTTTGCAGATTGAAGGAAAGAGCACTATGTTGTTCTCCCCTCGTTTCACAGGTTGTTTTCAAGGATACCTTCGTCATCATTAAAAGCTGAAAATATAACTGTAAAAACATGAATACAGAACACAGTTCTGTAGGCATTTTGTCACATTTTCTGGCAAATTCCAGAGTTTCTGACAATGCTTCTAACACTGCCTAAATTCTAGCAAGTGAATTCAAGATGAAACAGGTTTTATCAGGATGAAGTAATTTGTCTGCATTTGCCTATGTTGTACTTCAGCACAGAAGAGTGTCAAAGCTCCACACAAATCTGTATGTAATCAGATGATTATAATTTAGCATTATGTTAAATGCCAAAGTGATTAAAACACATAAATAATTGAAGGGATTCCTAATGGAATAATTACAATAATGTTCTTTAGTATATCCCCATTTTCATAGCTTTAGGCAATATCAAGTGGTTCGTATGAATAAATCATCTCATAGATCAGATGACTTTCCAGGACCTACAGTTCAGTACTTGAAGCTATTGGTTAGGAAGGCGGTCATAAACAATGCAAATAATAATGAGATTTTTGACCTTCTGGTGTCGTGTAAATTGATGTGTGCCTGACATAGGCAGACTCTGCTGCTAAACTCAAAAGCTTTCAGCTTTGTCATTGTTCCCAACTTGTAATTGGATGTGTAAACTCTAAAAAAAACCAACAAAAAACCTAAAAGTAAAACCAGACAACAGAGTTAGAAAGAAATAAATATTCTTTTTCAAAAAATATACATATATCTAGTTCCTGTAAAAGAAAAATAATTAAATACTTTATATCAAATGAGGATATATACTGCATGCTGACAATGCATAGAGATCTATAATACAGGTTATTATACCTGTATAATATACCTGTATATATACCTTCAGTACCCAACTTTTCAGATTGTAAAAATCAAGTCTAATTAATGAGAAATAGGCATTCATACCACTTATTTGACCTTTTTCTTCCAAGCGTTGATTCTGATATGCTGATTTTCTTTCTTTTACATTATGACTTCTATTCATTTTCCATTAATTTAAGGCAGTACTGGATAACTGGGATACACCAGTTGAAATACTGTGATTCTCACACTACTGTATAGCCAATTCTGTCATATATCATATAATGGTCAAGCGAAACAATGCTGATTTATTATATTCGGGTAGAATTCAATGTGGGTATTTTTGGTCTGTGTTTGGCCCAGCCACCTGTGAGAAGCTGGGTTTTCTCATGCCAAGTTATGGGAAAACAGTCTGATAAAGATGGTCTATAGCCTTGAGAGAGAGATTTCTGTGTAAACTAAAATTAATTGGTCCCTCATGATTGGCTGATGGCCTTCCACGGGCACTTGAAGGAGAAAGGGAGGAGGAGGAGGATGAAGTAAACCCCCAGACTCAATTAAGGGAGACCCTCTGAAATGGACTGCACAGGTGCGGAGAGACTCACGCAAGCGCAGAGAAGTACCAATTATGTAACATTAGGGGCCGTGCCAAATACCTTTGCCTGGGCGGCCCTGGCCACGTCGCTCAGGTAAACATCATTTGGCCAAGTAGATAAAAGGCAGCTGGCTCATGTTTTGGGGCTCGCTCGCTTCATGTGACAGGGCAAGGTTGCCTTGGCAGGGATGCCCACCGTCACCTGTGAGCCAGCTGACCCTTGAGGATGCAGCCACTGCTAGGGAGGTCTGGGCATTCCAGGGGTCGGTGAGACAACTCCATGGGGGACACCTGGGCAATCTCCTCTCTCTCTTTATTGGGTTTCTTTCCTGTTTACTTGGCCACCTTTGGTAATAAAACTGCTGTTTGGGTTAAGCTTTCTACTGTGTCTCAGTTTCAGCTTCCACATCCCTTCGGACCCCTCTCTTCCCTTGAACATGTATCTTTTTCAATGATGACTTAGCAAATTTTAACTGCAGAGTTGAGCAAGCTACACAGAGTTGGTTAAGCACCATTATTATCCTATATTACAGCTCAGAAAACCAAGAGATTAAGGACTAGCTTAGAATATTGCCAGACTGGAGGCACAAGAGCGAGCAAAGAAAAATGCCAAGCATGTCCATTGGCAATAACAAAAAAGACCCAAACATTCAGGATAATATGCAGGTACTCCAAGGAATGCCCCACGTACCCGACAGGGAGCGCCGCAGCAGCACTTGGTGTGCGTGTTCCTGACGGGGTTACAGCACAGCACCAACACCAAGAGACTGTGTTGATACCGCTGCATGCTGCAGTACAATGGAGTGATACATCAACACCTGCATATATCAAACAGTAACACAAAAATTATTTCAACAGACTTACAGAAACCCCTGACTGTGAATCTATAATGAGGGAGGGAGATTGAAATAAGTACAGGAGGACGGAGAGTGAGAAGGAAGGAGAAAGGAGAAGAAATGTTGCTGCAATTAGGATTTTCCATACCATACCTTTCTTTTTGAATTTGAAATGCAATTTTTGATGCCAAATCAATGCTGAGAATAAGAGCTACAGATTCAGGATATGTGGCATTATCAAATTCCTTTTTTAATTTCTCCATATTAAAACATTGATAAAGAGGGAATGCTACCAGTCCATGTAATTAATACAAGAGTTGTCTCACAGTTCCCCAAGCTCTTTTTCTGTTATTGCTGTTCATCTAAGAAGAGAAATACTAAGGGTTCAGCCCTTATATATTTTGAGAAATTAGCACTTTGGAGAAGGATGAAAGAGTGAGTTAGCATCCAGATACTTCTCACAGGCCTAACTCTGTATCACATTAGCATAGCTAAGGATCATAATGAAGTTCTTATTACTTAGGATAGTTAAGTACCATGGCATTTACTATACCAACTGGATCATTATCACAAAACAAATTCTAATTTAGGTGACTGTATTTTGCTTTCTGACATTCCTTTGACAATTCATTGAAACCATCCTGTAGCACTGCAAAAGATTCTTTTCAAATAGCCATTACAAACCCATGGGGACAGGTTGCTATTTAATAGCCATATAAAGATCCTAGAAAGTAAGATTTTATGATGTATGAACTTTCAGCACAAGGATGAAAAACATGGTAACTCAGTCCTTCATGAAACAGCACATTAATTTTTACCTTCCCACAATAATGCATAGTACTTTCTACTAATTCAAAATGGCCAAATTAATCTAAAAAGAAGAAACACTTGCATTTCTGAACAATCTCCAATTTTGCTAAATGCCTGTCAAAATACTTCATGTTCTCATTTCCATTTTAAGTGATACATTAAAATATGAGTATAAACAAGCTTTTAGACCATGACAAATTACCTCTTTCCAGATACTAATTTTGCAGAAAAACAGAACTTACTATATTAACAACTCTGTATTGAAAGATCATGTCAGAAGATTTTCAGAATGTTCCCATGTAAAAACTATTTAGCTCAAAATGTCACTGCTTACCACAAGTCATCTGCAGGCATTTATAAACTGCAGTTTTTCGTAGTGCTAGCAAATTAAGGTTTTGTGTGGGAAAAATATACTCACCTAAATAGGGTAAAAAAATTAAAATTGTTGTGTTAGAGAGAAGTAAAGACTAGACAAGCCATCTGACTTGTAGCACTCAACTTCCCTCATTAAATTGAGTGGGTAAATTCCCTCAATCTATAGTCCTGCAGAGAGATGCCGGAACAGGGAGTGATCCAGAACTCCTGTGTGTTCTGCCACGAACTGTCCTCTTCTGGCTACATTTTCGATCTGATTAAGTGCCTAGAGTTAGGCAGTGTGAACGTATTTCGTTATGACCATTCAATCTCTATCAAGTCCTAGCACTCATAGGCGCTGTGGGACCATGAAATGCAAAAGAGCCATAAAATTGAAAGTTATATTTCTAGCAGTGCAATGGAAGCCATTAAAAAGCCATTACCTACCAATAGTTGATGTACGCTACCTACTTACAATGCCCTGTTGTACGGTGTTTGTGAGTTGAGAGGGTAGGCAGGATGGGGGAACTCAGTAACACCTCAGGGTGTAAGTGCTGACAGTACTAATTCTTTACAGCAACCACAATATGGCAACCAAACAATAAAATTTATAATCTGCCAAAAAGAAGGAGAAAGGTCTACAGTATTTCACAACTGGTCTGAAGTGGGCTGCATATCAATTTCACAGAACACACATTCAAAATGCTCCTGCCTAGAGGCTGTCATCCCTTACTGTATTATGGAAGTACCTAATGGTTCCAGTATATTAGGGTATTATAGAAACACATATCAAGAAATATTTCTTTTTCCCCTGATGAACAATAAAAATAGGCAAAATGAAGGCCAGGAATAAGGATGCATCCATTGTCTCCATTTGACAGATGGAGAATTGAAGCCCAGTGAGATCGAATGCTTCGCCCGAGGCAGCCTGCAAGCAAAGCCAGGAATTTGACCTAGACAGCTGAAGTTCCAGACCAGTGCCTTCTCTCATTAATATCTGCTCTTTATGCATTTTTGTTGCCATAATCTAGCAAGTGAAGGAGCACTGCTTTGGCCCAGGTTTAATAGGATCACAGTCTTAAAATGATACACAGGAGTCAGTAACTTCAAAACTCAGATGATAAATTTTAGACTTGTATTGATTTTAGTTTCTTCCCTCATCTCCTATGTTCTTCAAACTATCTCCAGTAATTTGATTCAAGATTGGAAGGAAGTCCTTTGAGAGCACATGAAACAGTATTTTAGTTAAACCACTAATGTGATTTTTCATCAATCAAATATTAAAGACTTGAAGAGAAAATATACTTGAACTATGAGAAAGGCTTGTGACAGCAGTTCAGAAGAAGCACATCTGTGCAGTTCTGCAAATAGACAACAGATTCACTATTGTGTCGCAAAACTGAGTGATTCGTTTTTGTGCCTCATACATCCATCCTCTGAAGTGTGGGAAATGAAAACAAGTGCAAATATGGGTAAAACAAAAGTACTCTTGGATAAGATAACTGCAGACAGCATTTGTACAAGAAGTTTCTTTAGCCTTTGTTGCAAAGCAAAAAATCTCATATACAAACACTAATGGCTTTATTTCAAAATGTTCACATTATCATTACTTTAGAAAGTTCTAAGTCTGTGTAATTTAATGAATTATATATTCATGAGCTTTCATGATAGAAAGATTTAAAATAATAAATTAAAAATATCAATGTGCCAAACGTTCAGCCAATAATAACCAGTAGAATTGGGAGACTGAGGAAAAAACCTCCCTAAACAAACACTAGACTAGTTCATGATATAAGGTTATGTAGAAATTCACAAGAAATTAACTTTATGAGATGTGCTAAAAATGAGACCTAGCTGGTTTTTATTTTACAAATAATATTGTTTCTCTGAGTCTTGGGAAATGCATAATACACTCTGAAGTCGTACTTCTGGGATAACTGCAAAATTATATCCTCATCTGAGAAAAGTGATGGAAGAAGCAGGGCAAATGAGGCAGCAAAAATAGAGAGGTTGCACAATCACCTAGGTGTCTATTGATTTTCATAAGCAGCATTTGATCCTATTTACTGTAAGTTAATTATCCACACCACTTAGTATACAGAAAGACAAGTCATTACCATTGCAAAAGGAATCAAGAATCTTTGAAAAGAATATAATGAATGCACATTCTGCACATATACTACAAATGATGAGCAAATTTATACTAGAATTAAAAAATATGAGAGAAAGCAACCTGACAATAAAACCCCCAAAATATGAGGAAAAAATAATACCCTTCCACTTTCTAATTTTATCACAGCCAAAAGAGGCCTTGTGGCAAAAGATGTCAATCCCAAAGCCATAATGTTGTCACTTTGACACTTCTAATAAAAACTAAAAGCAAATTCTGAGGCTAGTCCATGCAAGAGTCTAGGCACCTAACTGAGAGACTGAGTGGAGAGAAATGTTAGTACAATAATTGGTTGCAAGAAATATTTCTCAAAACTTTTGGACAATTTGCAGAGAATAATTACCACGGAAAAAAGTACCTCCTGCCTAGGCAGCTCAAAATGGGAAAATAATTGCCATCAGAATTTTATTCACTGTTTTGTTTGGGCTTTTTTCTGCTAACAATGAATACATTAAGAACCACGCAACCTTCCCAGGGAAAGTTAAGGAACTGTCACTGGTGTGGGAGGAAATCAACAAATACATTCCTGTCTTCTAAATAACAGCTATTGCTGTCATACTTCTGCCTTGTTTGCAAAGATGGTCTATTTTCTGGCATACTTGAGTACTCAAAGTTAGAAACAAACCAGTTTCAGTTCTAAGCTACCTATGTGTTTGGAGAGCAGTCTGTAAGCTTGGGAGTAATTGATCCTTCCAACCTACCAACAATAGGAGCATTTGATTCTTTCCTCTAAGCTGTGGGGCTCCTACTCAAGAGACTTTCAAGCAGAACATTCAGAATCAAACCTTACCTGCACACCTAAAAAGTGTAGTTCAAGCCAACTTTGACCTGTTTTCACTGTCAAGCTCAAATATTCTGAAGTAAAGGGACAATTTTTCTAGACTTTCAGTTTTAATCACACTGCAAAGTTTTATTTTAATTAATAAGAAAAAGTCCCTCTCCATGCTTCGTGAGGAAGGTTGAACATTTTTCCCCTGCATAAAGACCTGTAAAGTTTCATCCCAATGCAATCAAGATTTAAGGAAGTTATAAGCAGAAATTAAACATCTGCAGATAATCTTTATGGTTCATCAGTTGTAGCAGCAGATACAGTTGATTACTGGAATTTGAAAATAGAAAATGTAATGAAAAAGTTTTAGATTAAAGTAATTGTACTGGAATAATAATATGTGACTCAGTTCATTATATTCAAGGTAGTTTTAACATCTAAGCCATCAAAAAAATATATGCAGACAAGTACTAAAGTCTTCCTCAGATGCAATATAAAAAGAAGATTAAACTAATGTTCTGAGAGTATGTGAATACACATTCTGTTTTGTCATCTGGCTAAATGTACAGTTAACAAATAAAAGAAATGGCTTATTCTACTGCACTCATGAGGTCACAAAGAAGCTTAAAGTAGAAAGTATTAAACCAAAATACATTTAGGAAACTATTTGATCACACCCTGGACAAACAGCAAAATATTACAGAATTATTATTTCAACTAATGGAAAAAAGTATCAGTTTTTCTCTATTACTAATTCTGACAATGTGCAAGTTTAATACTAATTATGCTAGAAAGGCATAACTTTAGCACATCTACTTTTGGAGGGTATTGAATTCAAGCATTATACTCCTGATAAGAGTTCTGATTCTGAGTGTTTATTTAACCCCATCACCAGGTGCTGGTTTGGGACTGGTTTCTATTTTGTGGTTTTGGTGGGGTTTCTTTGGTGGGGAGAACGATTTTACAATAGCATGTAAGGAACAGTTAATCCTCTTCCGGTAAGTGTAAAATCATCCCAGAATCAGACCCAAATGAATTCTCTCCACCCTCTGGATCTTACAGCTGTTCCTCTCCTCCAAGGCTTCACGGGAAATCCTTCCACACCTTCACTGCTCAGAGGTTATAATGGCTTTGATTCAATAAAATACCTGTGTACGAAAAAACCTTGAATTCAGGATTTAGCAAACACTTATTCTCACAGATGACAGCCTAAAAGAAGCACTTTTCTAAATGCGACCAGAGGCAAAATGAAATGAAGAGTGAACATTTTCTTTATGATTCTTCAATACTTGTTTAAAAAATGGATTAATTCGAAAGTGGATTGATTTTATATGCTTGAGTGCTTGAGGAACTGCAGTCTCAAGGTACCTAGAAAACCTGCAAAGATAGGAAACAAGCAGGGGGCCACTTTTTGACTTTGGTTACTATCAGTTCTAAGCACGGAAATTTCTGAATCGTAATTAGCACTCAGTTAACTTTGTGTGAGCTGCCTCATGTTGGCACATAAAAATCTCTCCTTTTAACTAACTCATAAAGGGAGAGAGGTAGGTTTAATGCTGCAGAGCATTAGAATACTTGTAAAAAGAAGAAATTAAAGTTGAAAGAAAAATCATATGTATAATCTCCAGGAGTGCACATTATTAAAAGCCATTCGTATACTGTGCACTGGATTGCTACTGAATTCTCTTGCTTAATTTGTACTCCAATTACCACAGCAGTAAGCCTCAAAATGAGAAGGTACAAAATATATAGTAATCTACTGCTTTAAAACAATCCAGTGCATTGATATGACCAGATGCTAACAGGAAATCTAGGCACCAAGCAACAAACTGAGACACAGCAGTCTTAATTTGTGATCTGAAGCAGCTTTTCTACTTTCTCAGAAACCACCTGTGGCTGTTAGTTCTCCAACAGCCTTTAAATAGCTTTAAGAAACAGATCTTTGATTCTAAGGTTGTTCTGGAAACTAAATGTCTTTTTCTTTCAGAGTTCAGGATATTTTTTTTCTTTTGTTTGCATGGCATAACACTAGACACTTCTCCCATCTTTTCTAAGAAAATTCACAGCTTTTCTTCTTCATCTAGACCACATTTTTGCCTTTTTCCCTCTAGATTTGCATGCAAAAAACCCAGGAATCTTTTATTCTACACAAATCACAGAATGAAAAAACTATTTCTGTAGTGAATTCCAGAGAGTTTTGGTTTTACTTGCTCAGGAAATAGGAAATTAAAACATACTTCTTTATCCTAAGTATTGATTTAAATATCTATGTATTCAATAACATTTTTCCAATAATATTGGGGGAAAGACAATAATATTGAAAAATATCCAATATTTCCCATGCCTATTTTTATTATAGTATGTTAACTCTCTATAAAAATAAACTGGATACAGTTCTGATCACAAGTACTTTCTCCATTTAAAAATATTACATTTAGGGCTTCAAATCTAATTTGCTGCCTATTTTTGATCAATGCTTCTTAGAACTAAAATAGAGCAACATTTGTGCAGTAACTATATATTCATTTTTTTAGCTTATTAACTCTCTGGATTATTAGAAAGCTTTTGAGGACTTTAATATTTTGGTGATAAAATTACCAACACTTTCAATCATTCATTTTAAGTTCTGAGTTGACTAAAAATGCATTGGGGAAAAAAAAACCCAAACACATAAATGCACAAGAATTGCATCTTCTGATGTCAACAGTTCTGCTAAATTTACCAGCCACAAATCATGCAGCACCAGATTTTTATACAGGAAAATTATGTATTACCATTTTTAACCAATCCTGAATTTCGTTCTTAAATACACCTGATATTTGAACTAATAAGCAGGATAAAAATATGCAAAATTATTAAATAAATTTTTAAGGCCCCCAAATCCACTAAAATCCCCCTTTATAGATTTCCAAGCTGTTTGAGAAGACGTTTTCATCTACTGAAAGGAAGGTAAGTCAGAAAGCACTGGTATTCTTCAAAAATCATTACTAAAACACAATGTCAGGGCTATCAGACTTTTCTAAACAATGGGCATATCCAGGAATGGCCCAGATCATTGCCAAGGCCACTGTATATACAGAAATTACTTAAAAATCCAACATAGGGATTATTTCGGTCTTTTTGCAAGACTACCCAGTTATCACTTGGCTAAATACACGTAGAAGAAACTTCTTTTCAATTCAGCACTTTTGCTTCTTTGTGGAGTCCATCCCACAAAACCCAGAACACTAATGGTAACAATTTAAGCACTGTTTTTTTAAATGGCAAGGCTAGGGTTGTTACCAGTGCTCCCAGGGGTGTGAAACTGGGTGCCGGAAAATAATCTCAGAGGATTCGAGCTCAGGTACAGATGCTTCGGAACAGGCACCTCCTCAGCTTGGCATAAGGCTTAGGAATGGGAGAGGAGTGTAAGGAGCAGGTAGCAGCAAGATCACAGGACGAGTAATTGTGGGAGTCACCGGGGCCCTTGGGGGGCTCACAGCAGCTGGAATTAAGTGGCTGCAGGTACGGCTGTAAAACCAATAAAGTTTTCACTCCATTCTGCTGCAGCTTTTAGCTTCTCCTCACAGGCTCTCAGCCCTGAATTTTGTGTAAATTTTAAACTGTCTGCTTGACTGAAAAAATGTTCTGATGAATTCTGCAGTTAACAGTGAATTTCTTATTAGTATATTTCACATCACTTCAAAAAACTCTACATTGTGAGGGTTCTGTTAACACATTTACAGTTCTCCCAAGCTATGGTGTTTTCCCGTGATCTTTGTGAACTAGGTAGGATATTTTTCCTTTTTTGTGTTCAAAGAGCATACAAGCAAAGGAAAAGCATCAGATTATTTTAGTATTTGAGCCAAAACAGTGTATTGCAGTTCAATCAGAAACTAATGATTGAACTAACCCTTCTCTTACTTTTGTGAAATTTCAGCATAGTTCTTTCTTACTGTAACGATTTAATATTCTTCTGAGCCTTCAAAAGAATCAAGTCAAGGAATGATAGTAGTGTAAAAATAGAGGTTGGTAACTTTATCTCCAAAAGAAGTTGAAGCAAACCCCAGCTCCTTTACACAGAAGGCTGAACCTGCCATGGCTATAAAACCAATACTGGGTCCAATAAGATAAAACAATGTGTCGTGAATGGATGGTTTTCAAATTGCCACAAGCATTTCATAAGAGGCAAAATAAGAAAGTGAAAGATTTTTTCACTGACTTAGGAATAACTAGGTGAGACTAGAGTTAAGTAAACTTATCAAAATTATGCGATTTTCCCAGAAAAAAAAGGGTAATTTATTTCTTCCTCATATTACCATTAGCCAGTCTGAAAACCTTTAATATTCACGGCAAAGAACAGACAATTCTCTATTTGCCACATTTTCAGAACCCTGCATACTTGTATGGAATGCTGCTGAATGTCTCAATCATAAAACAAAACATAAAAATTCTTCTGTTGCTCTTGCCAGGACAATCTTAACTGTATTTGAAATTTATCTTACAAAATAGCTCATAATCTCAGAATTTGGTCTCAATCTTCTTTTTATAGAGGGACAACTCACAGGAGAATTTAGGACCCTTTAGTGCACTTTGAACAGTACAATTGTATTTTAGAACAACTGCTATTCTCTGCAGAACCCTTGAAATTTGATGTCAGAGAAAAAGAGCAATTATACCTGAATATTTCCACAGAGAGAAGCGAAGGATTCAGAATACTACTCTCCCTTCTAATGCCTACAGATTTTTTTCTTTTATTTTTGCTGCTTAAGTAAATTGCTGACATTAAGAATAGGAAGAAAAATGTCTCTAAAAATTGAATTAATCATCAGGGAAAGTTAAGCACCATAATTCCACTGAACGTGAGTCAACCTCATCTAAGTTACTTCATTAGACTTTGCTAAATACCAAACAGCTTTAGCAAGTCTAAGTCTGCAAGTCCTCAAGGGTACAGAATTCTTACAGGAATCCATGAGAGCTCTATGGCTAGAGACTCTGTAAGGGGAGAACTAACATCAATATTCGATTCACTTTGTTAAAGGTTGAATTATAATTTGAACAGAGCAGCAATGCATCTGGCTTATTCCATCTAACATGCTGCACAGAGGTGTTTATTACTTACACAAAACTAAACTTTGCTAGCCTATGGAAAGAAAGATCTTAGGCTAATTGAGCAGAAGGATGAACCACGCAGCCAGGTAACTGGCAACCTGTTTTTAATACCCCATTATGCACAGACTGTGCAGCATCAGACCTATGCTCTTTTTACTCGATTTCTCCTTCCTGTTACAGTACAAATAAACTGCTGTATAAACATTTTAATGACTAAGTCATATAGATGTCCAGTCATTATAATGACTTATGAATCAAAAAACAAAGTCAATATGGGAAGATAGACAGGATGTCTGCCTTTTTCTTCCCCTCCCCATTCAATTATTTTGCAATTTTCCATTTGAATCCAGATCTAGTAAGGCCTGATGCAACATGTCTTCATATCAGACATATTTAAACATACAGAAAGAGAAAGAAAAGCATGAAAATTATCCATTGTTTCAAAAGTTTAAAGGATCAAATGTGCTTTAAGCACGTGTTTAGAGCACTTAAAAGATAGAAGAGCTGTTATAAAATGATCACATAAAAGCACAAAAGGTGCCACTTCAGTAAAAACATCCTAAAATGTAAGTGCTTCCTCTATTACTAGTTACGAGAATCCTTCCCTAGATGAACAGCAAATTAATCACAGGATAGTTTCCAAAACTGTTATCATCCACATTAAAGTAATTACTGGCTCATTAACTTCAAATTTAATACACAGGATGCTAAAAAAANAGAACGAGGATAAAAAAAAAAAAAAAAAAAAAAAGTAGGCTACCAACTTTCAATACCAATTATGTCCCAAACTGGAAAGACAAACTTGGTTGTAAGACAGAAGAAGCAATGTAAAAAGAACAAATTACTGTATTACTTCTCAAAATTACTGCTCAAAATCACTGTCAGTTTACTAGTTCCAGAGTTTTATAACTTAAGTGGGTTTAGTTCCTAAAGGTGATGGCCACATACAACACTTAGCACTAGCTTTAATTAAGGTTTCATGTATCCCCAGATTGCCCTAAGCTAGTATTAAAGTTATCTTATTTAATGAATGCAGAAATTGTGATCTTGAAGGGGTTCTACATTAATTTGGTAAAAGGTAGCAAACTAATATAACTACTCTTCTGAATACCTTTTTCTTGCAGTCTGAAGCATGGATTTCCATCTTCAGTAGTGATGATCATGTCATGGGGCTTGAAGTAGATGAACAACAGTGCAAGCTCTCTCTTCATCAAAAATACCTTTAATACCTTTACTTTTCAAGCATAAATTCAGTCAGATTTTACAACTTATCTCTTCTGTGGATGACTCTACATTGTTGAGTAAAGTTGTTAATAACAAAGGAGTTCCAAAATTCCACACCTCCATTTTGTGTCAGTCTTTTCTGCTTTTCCAGAAACAATTAATTTTTCTCACCCTGGGTCTCTGTAATTCCACCTACACTGTTCTCTGCAGTTATGACTTCATGAGTTTGAATACGACACCAGTCCCAGGCAATGCATTACTCCCCGCAAAATCCTACCACCACTCTCTCCATCCCTGGCCATACACTTCTTTTACGCTTCTTGAGACTTCACCAAGCAGCACCACAGAGCTTTCCACTGCAAATCCAGCACATTCCAAGAAACTGGGCCACTTGGGGAGAAGCTGTTTTCTGATAGTCTGTTATCCACTGGAGGTTTCTTCAGTAAATACCACTTCCTTACTTGGTGTGGAATATTCAAAATATTCAAAATATGCAGTCCTCACGATAAAAATAAAAAATCAGTGAAAAAGTTGAAGCATTTTGAGCTCAACTTATATTTACAAAACAAACAAAAAAACCCCACAAACACCCAAAAAACTCCAAACCACAACACCCAAACAAAAAACAAACAGATGCTTAGGGCAGACAATTTAGCCTATCTTTATAGCCAAAAGGTAGAATAAAATTAGCAGATCTAGTATAGGTAGGTGGCATGCACTAAAAAGCTCAAGCATAGTAGTTGCAGTATTTCCTGGAAGTTCTTTATGTGGATTTAATTCTTACAATATTTGGTCATTTATTTGTGGTACAGTTGTAGCCATGTTTTATTATAAGGAAATCCTCATTTTCATTTTTGAAAATTAAGGACCTTGCTCTTATTTGCACTTTGAAAAATATGATTTTTTTTTAAATAAGCAAACTGTTTATTGAACTGACTGAACATATATCTTCTGCCTACTAAAGTAACCGGTATAGTACTGACAAGTTCTAATAGAATATATTTTCAGCATGGAAAGATACTTTAACCAAATGTTTCACTGAAGTTTCTAATATAGGACATGCAGGCCTGAAGACATTCATTAAAGTCTGTCTTGCCTTCAGAACTGTTGGAGAGCTACTGTGCCAAACAACCATCTCAGAGTATTAAACTCATTTTAAACTCCCATGAGTTTCTAAAATCTAATGGACAATTTTCCTATGTGTGCTTTCAACACAAAATATAAACTGATAATCAAAATTTGAAATTGAAACTCTTTGGAAAAATCTAAAAGGTTGGGAGTTGTCATGTGTGTGTTGAGGCTGTTTTTGCTTAGCTTTTAGTCATGTAACGAATGCATGCAAACCATATTGAAACTATGTTTTTAGAATGAACAAGTCCTATGTAATACCATTCTTGTCTACGGGGAAAGAGAGCTCTGAAAAGTACAAATGTTTCAGCTCATAATTTTGCCTCAAAAATGTTAATGTGTTTTTCATTAACACAATAGTTTTTAGTAATAATATTTAAGAACTAAAGGTTCCTTTTTTGATCAGCATTAAAAAAAGAAACAAAACCATAATTGGGATATCAGAATCCCACCTAGAACTAAAGACAAAGCTTCAAGGTAGGCAAAAATTTCCTGTATTTTCAAATAAAGATGAAGAGGAAAATGCTCTTCTGGCTTATAGTATGATGCAATCACCAAATATGTTCCTTTAAAAAGTAGTCTAATATTGACATGAGCTCAGCTGAGCAGCTCCCTGCGTTCAACTAGTAACAGCAAAATTCTTTGACTTGACTGGAGACATCTTCCCTATGTGAGTTAATGTACAGCCTTACAGCATCTGACTGCATTTCTTAAGTGGGTCATTATGTAACACCTAGATGCTGTTGCTGCGGGCTATAACACATAAGAAACTTTCAAAATCACTTAAAGTGAAAAGTGCAAAAGAGCTCTAGAATTCTGGTTTATGTTTTCCCTGGGAAGAGATGACAGCTTAGTACACATCCCAGACTTAAGCTTTAAACAATTCTGAAAAATCCATTATCTTTATTTTACTCACACCAGTAATTTTATTTTACTGCTCAGTTAATTTAGGGATACTATAGATGTACAACACTATCAAATACCACACGTATAGACACAGTGAAACAGAAAATTCAATTATTTTTGTTTCCTTTCATGCTCTACATGCATATGCCTACAGATCCAACACTTTCACACCAATGGCTCAAATCTCCAGCTATTAATGCTCACCTAGGCCTCTGAAGGCTGTTCGCAAAAACAGGTGACCAACAAGGTTGAACAGACAGATCAAGACCTCTAGAGAAATAGCAAAGAGAACAAATCCAATTCTAAAGCATGTTAAACTTGCAGGAGTCTTAATAGATTAGGAAACTAAATTAACACAACAGCTCATTCTCAAAATTAGTTTCAGGTAGATCATGCCAATAATATGTAATGCTTGAGTGTCTACATCTTGGAGTACATATTAGAGGAAACTGTTCTTTTTGGTGTGTCTATGCGGTGTTCTAACTGAGAACTCAATTACTTAACACTGAACACCTAAAATCATTCATTTCCAACCCCGAACTATTGATTAAATGTATTACACTGCAGAATCACTCTTCCAATTTAATATGTAATTCCAGTCTTCCCTGCCATTTGCATAAAAATATTCATCCAGTTTTCTCTTCTCCTCAGTGACAACCATCCCTGAAATATTTTTTATATACAAAACTATGCATAGAAATACAAATAAAGATGAAAAATACAAAGGAAACCACACAAGTATCCCAGGAAATTTAACTACAATTAACTATACTTAAAAAAAAAATAAAAAAAAAAGGCCCCCTCAGTCCCAGCATCAACAGAGTAGCTGAGGTAGGAGGTACCTTCAGAGGTCACCTGATCCCATCCTTCCTACTGAAGAAATTGCAAGGTGCAGTTTTTGATCTTGAGACTATGACAAAGATGAAATTAAGTTAATTTAGCTTTGTGGCTATTTCTATAGCAACCAGTGCTAATACTAGACTTCAAAGCCATGGTGTGCAAGGAAAACCCTCCCCAATGGCTACGTTCAAACTCTAAAAATACTTTAAAACATTCAACAAGCTGTACTTTGGCACAGTATTTTAAAAGTTCCAACTCTAGTGCCATAACAAACTAATGTGAACTGTCATTTATATAAATAGCCAAACTTCATGGGGGTTTTTACTCTTTGCAGTGCTATTGACTTAACTTTCTCTCTGGGTTTTTATTGACTTTGCATATTCTCTCTGAATAAGAAACTGCATCCTGAAACACTGAAATCACAAGAAGTTACCAGGGTGTGTCACCTTCAGAACATACACAGAACTGTCAGCAACACAGCCAATCTAAGACAGTGTATTTACCAAGTCCAGCACTGAAACTGCAGCGCACATGCATTCTGCTTTTAAAATCTCTGATGTTTATTTTTGACACAACTATACATTTTCCTATTCAAGAAGGCATTTCACTGATGGAAGTTCTGTAATATGTTCTGCACATGTGCTGTTCCAGCCACTACTAAACGAGCAGCCTGAATACACACAATAAGAATTAATTGCAAATTGTCAATCAACCAAGTGATAGCAGCTATCAGATAATGAGAAGCAGCTACTGTGCAGTGATGTTGATGCTTGGTAATGGTGATTAGATGTTAAGAAAATCTCTGACAGAAAATTTGGTTCTAAAAAGAGACAATTTTGGTGATATTAATATAGTAAATCCTAAAATAAGTATGCCTCATCTGTAACAAACATCCCTAAAATATTAGGATGGTCCTTAAATATATCTTCATTAATTCCCTGAGCTAGAAAAGATCACATTTGAATTCTGCATGGGAGATAAAAATGTGCTACAATAAACTTGCGCAACTTCTGGGCCCCAGAGAACGGGGAAGTTTCCACAGTGCTCTCTGACACGTGGACATATTAGGTTTTCTATTCAGATCAGCAGTGTGCTTTCAGAAGTCACCTAATAATTCATATCATGAAATGCACTTTGAATGCACAAATTTGATTCTTCAAGACTTCAGAAGGTGTCCAGTAATTTTATTTTAAGATGTCAAGAATTCTGATCAAAAAGCATTGTGAACCTATCATCAAAGAATGATGTAGTTCTCCCCTTTACAGTACTACGATTACTGCCTTGAGAATTCAATAGAAGGCTAATGACTAGAGTCACAAAAGGTTATATAGGAACAGGCACAACAAATAGAACTCACTGTGCACTTTATTTCCACTTCGGGTCAACAAAACTGTTCTGAAGGAATAGGGCAGTGCTAGTCTGATACACTTGCATAACAATTAAAATAAAATTCAAAAGGAGAATAAATGCTATGAAGACAAGGACACACAATATATAAAATATACTAGTTGTGAAGAATGCTAAGAAAGTAACTGTCAACCAAAACTCTGTGAAGTTGCCAAATATACAGAAAAGGTGATATAAATATAAAATATAAATTTTATATATTAATATAAAAATCAAGTGTAACATTTTCCCAGCAAAGCTAATGCAAGAAATTCAGATTGATGTAAAGCTGGAGCACCAGCTCAGTGCCTCCAGAGACTGCCAGATAAAAAGTGTCTGCCTGGACTCGTTAAAACAGCTTTATCACATCTCACAACTGAATTCAAATGTACAGTTTAATTTATTAACATCCACAGATCAGCTATCACAGAACCCTCCTGGAATTAAAAGCTGAAAGAACTATATTCCTAAACTGCCAAACTATAAAAATGCATTTGGAAAAGACAGATAATAAATCCTCTATGGTCATTTGTTTGCAAGTGCTATTCTAATGGTGATTTTAATCAGGCAATGGACAAAAGTTAAATACTTCTGGAGCACGTACAACAAAAATTAAAACTAGAAAGGCTTAAGCGGGTATAAAAGTTAAAATATACGACATCTTCTTTGATTAAAGCCCCCTAAATAGATCAGCCTGAAAAATGAGAGAGAAATGAGCACACCCTATTTTATCATTATAATAACATTTAGTAAAGACACTCATAAAAGCGGAGGCACGTGTTATAAAGTGTGAGATGGTACAGCACTGATAAAAATAATCTGAATAAGAAGTGTCTGAAACTTCAAAAGCTTTGCTATTGCCTGTGACATTGACTTTTCATGTGTTTAAAGTAACTGTCTTCAGTTTTTATTTATGGAAGAGAGAAATAAGAAGTTCATACTGCATATCAAATGTTTAAGAGCTAAAATATTCTTAGAAAAGATAGAGTTCATAAAAAGGTCACTGACAAAGTTTTCCTTCTGAAGATCCAAATCCAATAAATAGCTGGAAAGCAGTACAAGTTGAAGCTGTGCTTCTCTATTTTATTTATTTAGAATATTTGTTCAGATCATAAAAAAGACAAGTTCTAGAGGCCCTTTATATTCCCTGCAGTCTTTCATGAAGCTTCCCACAGAAATGGAGGAAAGTTCATGGTTATTATTTCTTGCAAGACAAGAAATACCACATCCCAAATTCTTGAGAGCTGCTTTATACAAAGATAAAAAATTTGTGCACTGCAAGGACATAACTTACTCTACTGTGATTGCTCCTGAGACCCAACACGAACTGGGAGCTGCTGATCTCACTCCATGGAGGCAATAATTTCTACAGAGCTCTTGTAGAATAGGAAGAATCAGCATAAACAGGGGCAAGCTGGAATCTCTCCTTTGTGCATGGCAGAAACACCTGGAATTAAGTTGAAATCTGTACCCTAGTTTTAATATTCTAATTTCAAGCATGTACTCTTCCATAAACTTCCAAAAAGTTTGGAAGTTAGTCGATAAAAAGCAACATTCAAAAATTAGTTATCATTTGTAAAAGACAATGCAGAAGACATCAAGTAAATTTCTAGAGAAATAATCTATCTTGTAGAAACAGAAAGGAGAAACAACTTTACTCTTTGAGTAACAACTGTGCATCTGGTAGGGAAGTCTGCCACTGCGGAACATGTTACAACACAGGCTGAGGACAGGTGGAAGGCTGCTGTGGAAGGCACAGCAGTTCATACTTGAAAGTATAAACAAGACAGAAATCGAAGACATACCAGATAATGTCTTTGTCCATTTTGGGTATCAGGCTTTAAACATAAAGAGATTTACGTCAGGACTAGGAAAAAGTTTGTATCAGGAAAGAAAAAAAAAAAAAATAACTAAGTAGCAATGTCACGGAGCACCCAGTAGTAACTATCCAGAATTTTAAGTACGTTAAACAAAAAGTTGTCTGAACTACCACACGCATATGTGATCGTGTCTTGGGGCATCAGGATAAACAGACTTCTCTACTTCCCTTCCAAACTATTTCTCTGTGATACCAGTTTTTGTTGTTTTTATCTGAAAAGTACATATGAAATCCAATGTAATAGAATTTTTGACCTGGATTTTGCGTCAGCCTTCTGCCCTGAGTAGGCTGTATGGATTAGAGCAGTCAGTCTGGTTAGTCACTGTCTGCCTAGCATTCAGAGATGAATATATACATAGAAACTTGACTATGTGGCTATTTATTTTTTCCTCAGCCAGAAAATTCATAACTTTGTCAGTGGTGTGGAGATGTTTTATTAAAATACAGGTTTCTCAAATGAAGATATTACACAAAAATCTCGGCATTCCCTGAAACAGTTTTGTTTCCTAGAAAGCAAATAATTAACTAACTCTTAAAAGTTGCAGTTTTGGTGACTTGAATTAGAAATACTCTCCAGTATTTTGGGCAGGTAAACAGGTTTTCTTTTGTTATCTTTATTTGTTTCTCATATTATTTCCCATTATGTTAGCATGACAAGATTACATTAATATTACAAGGTATATTGTCTATAGTTGGGTATCCTCTACAACTACATTTTTGGTTTATGGACTATGCAGGAAGAGAGAAAAGCTTTGTTTCTTCCCTTCTCTTCTGGCAGTTTCAGAACCTGAAGGAATAAAGTCACCTGTTCAAACACTTATGAGCAAGTAACTTTCTTAAGTATGACAGGATGATTCTCAGTTGCAAACACTATACTGTATTGCAACTGTTGCAAGATCAGGGCTTTTAATCACAATGAAACAGGCACTGATGGATCCAGAAGATCTACATTAATTGCTTAAGTGTGAGGTGAGTTTAATCAATACGCACGTTTCTTGGAATGCAAACCATTATTTAAGTGTTCTCGCAACAAGGAACTGGTAACAGCTTATCTAATGAACTGTGTTTTTACTACTGAATAAACATTTAGTCTGACACTATGCCTGCAGAATGGAAAATATATCATCTACACAATCAGCATTGTAAGTTGCCATTTACCAAACAGTGTTTTGATAATGCAATCAACTTTTTTCTTTCACTTTCAGGGAGGAATTAGTCTCCTAACTGACAGCATATTCTTTGTGATGCAGCTTATATGCAAACACACCATTAATGTTTTGGGTTCTTGAATAGAAAAACACACATTAAAAAAAAAAACCAAACAAAAAAAAAGCCTTCTTTTTTCTGAATTCTTTAATTTGAAATGTCCTAAATGTCCTAATGTCTCACTCTAGCAGCAATTTAAGTGTTGTTAATTAAAGTGACTGCTGATAAAACACTACTTAATAAGATGTTAGAGATTTAATAACACCTTTAAGATAGTTTTACATTCCATTGTGAACAGGTCGGAATGTTCTTGTTGACACAAAGACTTTTGAGTCTAAATAATGTCTAAATACTGTTCAAGCCTGCAAGTTAAGTAATTAAGCAAG
This sequence comes from Campylorhamphus procurvoides, assembly GCA_013396655.1. Classification (NCBI taxonomy): domain Eukaryota; kingdom Metazoa; phylum Chordata; class Aves; order Passeriformes; family Dendrocolaptidae; genus Campylorhamphus; species Campylorhamphus procurvoides. Next base: position 338,407 of record WBMV01003663.1, on the reverse strand, counting down.
GCATTTAAGTATGAATCTGTATAATTTTAAGTCCTGCTACTTCATATTTTTAATAAATACTTAATGTACATGGGGTGAAACTTGACAGCAGATGTGTCAAATAAAGCCTATGTCACTATATCCTCAGTCATGTCTGTTTCCTCCTCATCTTAACCTCCACTTACTGTTTTTCCTCCATGTCTATCAGAATCTCATTTTATATAAAACATGTATTATAGGCCCCCCCGGTTACACTGGATGCATCAACTACTCTCCTCTCCTTTCACTGAAAATCAACCAACCTAGAAAGAAGTGCATAACCTTAAGATAACATCCATCTGAGGAAAAAGAATATGCAAAAAAGGTGAGAAAGTGCTCATTTAGCAGAGGGATTCACGTGTGCCTTCCAAGTGACAAGCAGAGGCAAAAGCAGGAGCCATTGCTTGAAGGAGCTGGAGGTGTCAATCTCCCGCAAAGAGGATCATCACCATGTAATAGAAGGCAGAAAGGGCAAAACCTATCATCTATCTACCAAACCCATCCTGCTATCTGACCTCCTCTTTCTCATCTCCCATGCACAGAAAAAAATTAATAGTCATAGAGAGAGAAACTGGAAGCAACAGCTTTGAAGCAAACAATGAAATGAGTAGATAGGTCCCAGCCTCACAGGGGTTCATTTTCCCAGTTCTGGATGGTAGTCTGGGAAGATGACTGCACAATGTGGCATATTTCAAAAAGCAAAACAGGAAAACCCCACTTCATCACCATCACAAAGATCAAAGAATGACGCAGTATATAAAGCAGACCTAGTTACTGAAACAGTAACATGAAATTCTCTGTATCTTAATCATACTGCACATCCTCACAACTTGCATATCTACTTTGTTTTATTATAATTTTCTTCTTAGGCATCTTGGATTTGGTAGACTACAGACTGGCTATGCAGAAATCAGGGCAGCACCTAAGAGGCAGTCTGTGTATGTCAATTACAGCGTCTTTTTAAAAATAACAATGAACTTTACTGTGCACTTGTCTTGCTTACCAGCAGGTGGATGCTGCCAGTACACAGCACCCCAAACAAATAGCCTAGATTTATCTTTGTTTATTGACAGCATTACAATGGCTAATACTTTTTTATTATGCTGCATCAGAGAACACGACAAAATAACCCCAAATGTCCATAAATAAACATGGAAAATAATACACAGAATAGAAAGAGTGTAGTCACAACGATTAAGGACATCGGGTATCACCTGGTTAAAACTACCTACACTCTCAAAACTCAGAACCTATGGTGATCTGAGGAAACACCTATCATACTGCTACCAGCACACAGTGGAGCAAAACATGATTCTGTGGTTGGATCTCCTTGATATACATCTTTTATATTGCTTCAAAGGATTATTCTTTAAGGATTCTTCTCCTCCTTATTTTAAGACAAACAGGATTCAATTATCTCCATCTAAAGGCAACAGAACAGCAGATTCCAGAGTCCACTTGCTCAGCTACCACTGAAGCCACACACATAAAAGGCATTCCTTGATTTTTATCCTCTTCTTTCTTCTAACTGCTCAGGCAGGGACTGTAATCCCACAGTATACTTTTCATTCTCTCAAGAGCTATCTGCACTGGGAAACCACATGCACATAGACAAGGATGTTCCTGCCAGCAACAGTCTTAACTGTGGGGGTGTGTGTTTGTGTGTAGGGGCTTTCCTTGGCCCATCTCAGCACCTGGACAGGGAGGGAGCACCTGCTGCTGCAAAACACCAAGGAGTAGTCAATGCAACATGCTTTGGCACACTAAAGCAAACAGACTCAAAAAAGGTCAATCCTTTCTAGGGTAGTCTTTGAAGCTATGGATGCAACATTCATGCAAAAAAACCCAATATGTTAGTAGTGGCCCAGGTATTTTGGCAATATGACTATAGATTGTTAATTTATGGTACTTAGCATGTACACAGATACCTCTACATACCATAAAACGCCAAATCTCAGTGCTCAGTTACAATAATGCTTGTATCACACAGATGTGATGAAGAGTGTGACTGAAGATTGTAGTTTCAAGTTGCATCATGTAAGTACATTAAAATTAGGAAGAAAAAAAGTTAAACTTCTTCCTCCTTTCCAATTCACTGCAAGTATTTAGGACATTCTCCATTTAGAATAGATCTTTTCTTTGTTTATCTTTTGTTTGGCACATTGTTGTCTTTCAAAGTGATTTTCTCATAACATACCCTGTAATACCATTAAAAGTTCTAAGTCAAATAACTACATTTCATTTTAAAAATGAGAAATCCTTATTCATTGGAATTATTCCCACAGGTATCAAAGATTTAGGAATAGTCACGATAACCAAATGATTTACTGTGATGAAATGCTGTTCTGGTTATGAAGAATCAAACTCATCATCACAATTTCTGGTTACTGTCTACGTTTCTAATAATTCTAAATATTTCTTCTGGATTATTAACAAAAGTTTGATTTAAAAATAAGCAGAATATTTGCTATAATAAAGCCTAAAGACTATAACAATATTCATAAAAATTCTCTCTGTTGGAAAGGTAATGGAAAATTTTGAGAGCAAGAAAATTTATCAGTAAAATTGGTCTTTTTCCTTGCCATGGAAATAGGAAACCCTTTCTTACTGACTGCATGAAACAGAGCAACCACCTTGAAGTCTGTGTCTTAGGACAGTTAAAGTCTTTAGGCTGGAATAACTCTTTCTATGCTGCCACCACTTAAGTCGTCTTGTGCCATACTGGTAGAATGTGCTGTGTAGTCCCAGGCATTTAACTGTGCTCAGGGATTACACATTATTTGCTGAAAAAATACCTGGTACACAAAGATATTTTCTCATATAATAAAATCCAAATATTTAAACATGAATCATCATTCTTAACATAATAAAATGTCTATATTTTAAAACTCTCTATTATCATGACTTCCACCTGTAGTTCATTTCTCCAGCAGACACATAAGCACCTATGACTTTTATACTGCTGTTTCTGTTGCTGCAGTATAAATTATAAACATACAACAGAGGATCAGAACTATAAAACTTTAGCACCTCTAAAGAAATTTGGTTTTACAGGTGAAAAAGAAAATAAAAGAGAAACACTATATTTATTTTCAGAATTCTGACAGAAATGTCCTTTTAATATCATATTAACACTGCTGAGCTGCCAGAAATAAAACACAGTATGTGTTCAGATCTACAGCTTTTATTCTGTGTTTGGGTTTATTCTTAGAGGTGAATGGATTCAATATACTTTCAACCCAACTCCATATTTTAAACTGCTGCCAGTTTATAGCTGTCTACAGATCTTCTAAATTCATAAAAGCAAGTCTAGAGACCAACCTCTGCTGCTACATGCATGAAGGTTATAACACAGAAAAGATCTCTAGAATATGAGAATGGAAAATGAAGAAAAAAAGAAGTCAAACCATAATCTCTATGATCCCAAGACTCCTGTAATACAATTAAAAAATAATAATTAAGAACATCCCAAAATAATTGGATTCAATGCTTTCCACATTTCTATAGACTTCAAAAAAACATGCTTTCCATACACTGTTGCTTTTCTTCCACATTCCACCCAACGTACTCAGTGGGAGATCTAGGCCAAATACTACCTAGCTATCAAAGCAATAGCAAGCAAAGATCTAGACAGAGAAACCAGGATTCTGAAAGGACAACTACTATCAAAAAAACCCTAATGTCTATGTCAACCTTTTGTTCATTTACTTTGATGCAGCCACACATTACAGTTCCAGCCAAATATAGAGACGAACTATCCCATTAACCTCACTATTAACTATCTCCACCTGCACTGCCACACTGTGCGCCAAAGAATGAAGCTTTTGATACCTGCACTCCTTATGTCCCACAATAGGTGCAAGCCTATCAATTAAAGTGCATGCTAATAGACAAGAGAATCCTACTTGTTTCAAATTGTGTTGACTACCGCTACTGAAAAATCAATTCAGCACCTTGACCTCCAAGACCACAAACTTGTGCCAATGTTTTCTCTCTCACCTCAAATAGGAGTAATGGCCTCTGCTACTACGAGACAATGGCCAGCATTAGTTTGGCAAGGAAGATTCCAAATACAGTCTATTTTGGTACTTTAAAGAAAGAGAGGACAAGCAGAATTGGGGAGGGGGTGGGGGAAGGATAGTAGGACAGCCTGGCAGGAATGCATATATCTATGAAATAGTGAAGCAATCAGGCTTGTATTTTTAGATACTTTCTTTTTCAAGTGCCAAAGATTCCGCATAAATCACAATGGCAAACTGAGAGGCTGAGATGGGATAGATTACAGCTGAATGCTGCACAGATCAAATATTCAGCTCCAACCCAAAGCAGAAGTCCTAAGTGCTTATCTGATACACTGTAAAAGCTTTCCATGACACACACTAGCTACTTCTTTGATGGCTGCACTAACAGCTAGATACCATATCTGCCTCTATATATTTCATAATGTATAAAAACACCTGGAAATCATCAGTTCTCCAGGCCAAATAAACCTGAAGCTTGACCAGATGTTCAGCTATTTATATATCAACTCCTTTGAGCACAGGTAGTAACCTTGAATCACAGAATAATGAATAAGAAAGGTGTATTTTGGAAAATTGTTATTTGCACGATATAAAATTGATCTTGATGGAAAGCCAAGGTATTTTCAGCTACATCAAATATGACTCCCTATACTAGAATTTTGCACTTCTTTAACTCACTGAATAGAGGAATTGGAAATGGAGGCAGAACCCAAATTTCACAGAGAGGCTTATGCTTCAGTCAATTCACTCAAGAGTTAATTATTTCCTCCACCCTGCAGGAGCAGGATGTATATTTTAAACTTAAACTATTTGCATCTATTTGCATGTGTATTATACATATACTTCCTTTCTTAGATCATGAGTTCATTTAATTTATTCCTTTCCTTGCCTATTTGCAGATTTCACAGAAAAATGTGGCATTTGGAAGCAGCATTTCAAGCACAGTCTAGACAAGATGTCCAGCACCCTGTCCACCTGAATCTCAAAAGTGTCCAGTGATGAAGAGTGTTTAGAAACAACAGACCATTAGCAAAAAGTGACACTGACTTTTGACTGACAGCACATTCTTTGGATGGAGCTCCTAGGCAAACCAAAGCTTTCATGTTGATATGAATAATGATGGAAATCACTTGGATAGTCACTGCCTGTTTTTCATCATGTCAGATGAATCCCAATGAGGATATAAATAAATTTGTCCAATACATACCACCAATACACAATCAATTTTGTATCTCAAGGGGTGAAATACAAAAGCTGTTTCCTTCTTTTCTTCCACTTACCTTTTCTTTTTTCCTGTAATATGTTTTCCAGTACATTTTTTATCACTTTCATAATTTTTTGTTATCATCCCCTTTCCTAAATTTCTATTTTCAGCTCTTTCAGTATGCAATTTTTTGTCCTTTTAGCACTGCTTCATTTGCCTTCTAAGAATGCCTCAAACAGTGGTAGGTCATTCATTAAAAGTAAACGTGAGCACTATCCCACAAGAATCTCTCAGAGGTATGGCAGAGAATGTCTCACTCTAAGTAGAGTTGGATAAACACTTCTTAACAGTACAATTTGGTCCATCTTCTGGCCACAATGTAGAGATTACAGCCTCTTTCCTGACATGAGGAATTGTGGCTGCCCTGTCTAATCAGAGAATATCTTCAAAACTTGTCGTGACACAGTGGCTTTTGTAAATATTTCTATTGTTTGAATAAGGACAGGTATACTGGTCAGCACAATCCTCATGCTGAATTCATCACACCCTAAAGCGAAGCAACCAGTTGCTGTGATAATGTCTTATTCATATTAGTATTCCCAACAGCTTAAGTTTGTCCTAGATATTGAACCCATGGGACATTTTGTGAATAAACTTGTTCTTACCCACACAAACTTTTACTGCTAATCTCCCTCTGCTCTTCACATTTTGCCAAGACACTGCATGCCTTTACCCTGCAGCAGATGATTTTTGGCTATCACTAGCACAAATGCAGCTTTCTCATAGATAAGACATTGATAAAGACTGCTTCATGGAGCAGAGAGATGAAACAGTTCACCCTTACAATGGCTTAGTATTTAAGAGAGGATGCATTCTGTTACTCCAACAACTCTCAGTGGTGCTCCAAGTGACATTAACTTGAATGGTCATGAATGGTTGAATTAAAAGATGCCCTGCAAGTTGCAAGAGTAAATATAAGGGGAAGAGTAGCTGAAGGGAGCTGAATGGAGTTATTACCTGTTAAAAGGCATAAAATGTTGTCTTTGTCATTAAAAAAATTCATAATTTAAGCTGCCTGTGTTATTTGGGCTTTATTTCATTTGGAAAAATGAAATTGAGGAACACTCACACTTTGATTTTGTTTTCGGACTCTCCTGCACTGTCATCAAATCCCTGTAACAAATCTACTGCAGGCATTACCACTTAAAAACAACTAACGTTTTAAACATTGATTCTGTTTGGGAAAGAAATCCACCGTATGCTTCCTAGTTAAAAATCCAGCAGACAGGTATACTCAGAAATGCTGGTGGCACTGAAAACGAGCTGAAAGTTTAGGAGCCTGGAGGGAGATAAGAAGAGAGGAGTGTTTAGATGAAAAAGGGCAAAACTGTGGGAAGATGAACATAAATGGGCTCTCTCAAGTAAGAAGGAAGCCCAGAGGAGTGAAGCTAGACACTTGTTAGCTTCACATCACATCAAGCTCATGAAGAGATATAAGCTGAGTGGTGATCTAATGTGTGTCATTCACTAAAAGAAAGGAAGTATTTCCTTTTAGCTGTCATTTTAATCTTTCCATGTTCTTTTTCTGACATAAGAACTTATTTTTGAGAATTTTTTTCTTACAGTAACTCATGTTTCAGTCAGATTTTGCTTTTTATTCTAAAACAGTACATAAGTGTATCTTACTGCCTCTCACTGTTACAAGTTTAACATGAATTAAAGCTGTCATTAATTTCTAAAGCTACCCAGCATGCACACTAAGAGAACCAAAATGGAAAACACATCTAATGTGAAGCTCAACTGAAGACAATTTCCATAAAAATATCATCTATTTCTTGCATGATATGGATTAGGATCATATTTCCCCAGGTTTTGTATAGATCCTTTCCTGTTACTGCTAACTATACCTGTAAGAAAAACCAGTAAGCTCTAAACTCTCTTTATGCTTCAACACCTACAATACTGATCCCTAAACCAAGTAATTTCTCAACTGCAGCTGTGCAAATCCACTTTGTCTAAATTATGACCTCAGTTTTGTTTAGCCCAAACAGTCCTGCATGGTGGTTGCACAGGTAGCTAAGAGCCTGCCTGATATTATCACTGATGATATATGTGTTATGCAAAAACAGTTTGACTTTCAGACCTCTAACAGACTAGAGCTTTAAGGCTGACAGTGATGTGTGGAGGAAAGAGTCTTAATTACAACTTGGGGGAGTTGGACCTGAAAAGTGGTGACAAGTATCACAACACTACTTTGGAGGCAATGCCCCTTGCTGGATAACCATAATGACTAAGTATGCAATTGTTTTTCAAAAATTTTGAAGAATTGCAAAGATGAATTAACAATTGAGCTGATAGCCTGATAGCACAGTCAATTACAGAAGTTCCCTATCCCCGAAGCAAGTGATCTAGTATCCTATCTTAAGGTCTACACACCTAATACACTAAAACAGCTCCAACATTAAGGAAAGAGAAAAGCCAAGTACAATCTAACAGAGAACATGTGGCTGTGAACCTCTTCCAGCAAACAAGACTATTCTGAAGCATCAGAAATCAAGCAAAGGGTGGGATTGCACTGTCTTTCAAACAACTTGTTGGTAAGGCTATTATTCTACACTGATATCATGCAGTTTATGAGAAATTCAGCTGCACAGCAAGAAACAAGAAATAGTTTTCCATCTTTTACAAGATTTTTGATTGCCTGTTTTTGACTGCCTGTTTTGCAAAGTTTGTCACTAACTCTCCAACCATCCTCTGCTTAACCAGATACCTTGAACTGAATACCTCTCTCAGCAACATCCACTTACACACATTCCACCCAAGAAGCTTCATTTCAAAATAGCTAGGAAAACACTCTTAACACTCCACGAGTCATAATCACCGGGGAGGACAGCCACAAAGCATGCTTTTCTCCTTCTGTAAAATTCAACTTATCCTCTAGCCTTTCTCAGGTGAATGTGCAACGGCAATGTGCAATAGAGAGAAGAGGAAAGCACCACACAGCCTTTGGCTTACCAGAAGCTAGTCTCCATCAAATTGGTGTCAGTTAAGCATCAGAAAGGTACAACAGAGACCAAAGCAGAGAGGTGTAAGTGGGACTGATCAAAATTACCTCCTGGGAATTGGGAACTAAGGAGAATGTGCATGGTTTGTCTGGGAGGTTCATACCCAGCCCTAAGTCATTTCAGTAAAGGCAAAAGTACCAGTTAGGTCAGAGCAGGCATCTTAGGGCGGGATTCGCAAAGCCCTGAGCGCTTCTTAGCCCGAGATCCCAGCTTACAGTCCCCATAGGCATACACACGTTTGCCCACGACTGTACAGGTGCGTTTACCCCAGCCAGACAAGCAGGCAGGCAGGCAACTCCCCACTCCCCGCCCCACGCCAAGTTGCCAGACTTGCTGCTCGAAGGGAGGCGAGACCCCCCCAAGTAACTCCGAGGCGCAGCCTCGCATTCTCGCGCTGCCCGCGCCCTACCGCCTGTAGAGCTGGCCTCCTCCAGCTGCGCCGAGATGCTCTCCACTCTCCTCACGTCCATGCTGGAGGCGGGAGGCGCCCGGAGCCCCGCCGGGAGAGCGCGGCAGGAGCGCCGCGCCGGGCAGGAGAGCAGAGCGGGGCGGGAGCGGGAGAACGGGAGAACGGGAGAACGGGAGAAGGGCCGGGCGCGGCGGAGCGGAGCGGGAAGAGGAGCGGGAGCGGAGCGGGGCCCCGCCTCGGCGGCGGCAGCGCCTCCCCCGCCACCCGCACAGCGCGGGGCGGGCTCGGCGAGGGCTCCGGGCGCCCAGCCTCGACCCCCTCCCTCCCTCCCCGCTCGGTCTCGGCTC
>WBMV01003663.1:0-329296 GCA_013396655.1 Campylorhamphus procurvoides | reverse complement strand
CCCGCCCGGCCGGGCTCCCCTGGGCTTCTCCCGCCGCAGCGGGGCTGAGCCGGCCGTGGGGAGAGCCCCGAGCGAGAGTCCGGCGGGGCTGGGCTGTGCGGCTACACACAGGTGGTTCCCGCATCACCTGCGAGCCGCAGGCTGCCCGGGACACCGACCGTCACCGAGCCGCGGCACAGGGGAGCTCCCATCGCAGCTGCGCTCCTCGAACACCTCTGGTAGGTTAGCACAGGCTGGGAGCACTCCTAAGCCCGAGGGCACATATTGGAAGGCCTTGAAAAGGACGCTTTAAGACACCTTGATAACATCTCTGATTTATGAAAGCCTACTATGACATACCATTAGAAAATGCTTCCATAATGATAGTTCTCCCAGTTCAATATTATACAGATCATTTTTCAGTCCTCTTTATAAATTCTTTTATTCCTACATGAATAGTGACTTGTTTCAGAAATCCCACTTCTTCTTCTCATTATGTTCATTCCCAAAAATTATAGTAATATTTTCCACGATGCATAAGGGTTATAGGCTTACCTATCTAATACCTTATGTATTATTTTTGATATCTCATTTAATATCATAACTTGAACCTTGTATTGTTAAAATTCTTTTAAGCTGAAAGATAAAGAAGCAATTCCTATACCACATTGCCAGGTAATGCTTTAGGAAAGGACTTATATCTTCTTCCATGGGACAAACTTACGTCTATTTCGACTCCAAAATGATGGAGTGATTGAAGTCTTGTATGGACAGAGGTAGCACAGTGTAGTATAACACTGGCCAAGAACAACACAGTAGCTTTTGCCAAGTATTCTTCTTTGATAAAAATACATTTACCAATGGAGGTTTAGGCAAGACATGATTCAGACTACTGTATTAGCCACATGCCCTCAAAATATTTCCCTTTTATAGGGTGAATCCTCTGGTATCCAGGATATGGCTCTTCTAATCAGAGAAATTCAAAGTAGTAAGAAGAAAGATCAGGACTTGATTATCAGGATTTGAGTTTACTTTGAAGCTAACCTTACAGAAAACTGTAATTTATCACAACTTTGCAGGAGTCCTTGTTATCCCATATATATAGTTTTTTTAGAGTGAGGCAGTTCGGATTTATGACTGTTACTTCCCCTTGCTCTACACCAACATTGTATCAGAACTCTGTGAGTTGTGAAAACACTCTAAACATATGTGAGTAGCAGGTCATAACAGAGTGAGCTAAGGTAGGAATGGTAGTAATACATCAAGAATGCCTTTGGAGTTGCCAGTTAAGCTATACGTTCATCTTGTGTCTTAGAAAGAATTACAGTCATGCAGCACAACACAGAATGTAAGCGCCAGAACTGCCTACCAGGTTTGTACAGATAACATAGCATGTGTCAACGTTATGATCAATTGTGTCTGAGGCAAAGAAAAAAAGAAAGTGACCCAAATAAGCTGAACTGTCTCCATAAATCAGCATGTTTCTCTCATCTGCTTTATTTTTCTGCTTGCTCTCCTTGTTTCTGTCCACTTGCTCTTTGTCTCCTGTTCTTGATGGGCCTTGCTTGAAGTAATTACGTCTGCATAATTTTCTTTTTGTTCTTTTGAGATTTAAATACTTATCTTAGAAAAACTTTTTTCTCCAACTTCATTTTAAATGTTTCCATTTCTTGGCTGTTCAGAGCTATTAGTACCTTGTAGATACTGGTTTCCCTTTTTCACCACTACTGTCAGTGAGATCTAAATGTTAGTATATTATTTATCATTTACATACAAATTAGAGATGCAGTACATAAAAGGAAAGAGTATTTTAAAAAAACTGGAGAAATACTCGGTTAATAAAGATAGTAATTTTAGAACTGTGCAGATTTTCAGCATCTGGTTTAATTTTATCTAACTTCAGATTATGACAATTATTTGCAATAACTGACAGACATAAAGACTAAATATGTGTCATTTTAATGTTCTATGTAATGCAAAATGTACGTCAGAATGTGGGGTTTTTCCAAATTTGCTTTAGAGGGCAAATTCTTTATTGTTTACCAAATCTGATTAAGTTTCCTCCAATTAGCATGTCAAGCCCATGTATCTGCTCTATATAACATTCAGTAAAAATTGACATCAACTGTGATTTCATCCCTTCTATATAATTACATTTCAACATAATTATATTTCTATGAATAAAAAGTTTCATTCTAGTTTCTAATTTTTGAAGTATATAACTCCCTTTCTTCCTCATTTATTTCAAAAATTTATTTTGGAGCTACCTGTTAATAACATAATACCTTAGCATGTGTTTACTATGTCCATGTATAGTTCAAGATTTCTGCCAGCCCCTTGTGATAAAATTTTAGTTTCTTCTTCTTGAAACTGTTAATGTCATTTCCACTTAATTTCTTTAATTAGAATCTGAATCAGCATATTTCTGTTTGCCTCAAATGTAGACTAATTAGAAAGACTTAACATAATTATGATTCAGTGTGTCCAAATCAAGTTCAGATTTCCACATCTGTTTAAAATATGTAATATGTAAAATTAAGTGTTAAATCAGGAAGCCAGACTAATGATTAAGGAGGCATTTTCTTCCACAAGAGAAAATCAAATCATCTTTGGTGAGTAAAAAATATTCATCATGATTTCTAGTGGTAGCATGTTCCTAACAGGGAGGACCTGTTTTTTCCTACCTGTTTGTGTGAATGAGAAAAGGCTCAGATCAAGAAAATCTATAGCAATAACAAAAAATCCAGTCCTTTTGGTCTGTTCTACTCCCTCACTGGTCCTGGGACATCTGCAAAGAGTTAATACAGTAGTTCAGCTACGCAAATTGTATTTGCACTAAGGAACTGGACAATTTATAATTAGGAAGCTGAATAGAACAATATAAGCCAAAAGGATTCAACATGTCCACGTTACTTTCTAGGGCTCCAGAGAAACCTTTCATTTTTGCAGTGCTTCCGCTGCTGGAGAATGGCCCTCCAGGTGGGACCTTTCTTGATTCCCGGAAGAATTCATCATTAGGTTATGCTTTGTGACTGCATGTCACTTACAATGTTTTTCACAAGGAAAAAATCCCAACAGCTAAATCAGTCTGTCACTTACTTCTAGGACAAATGTTCTTCCTCCTCCAAAAAGTAGTAAAATTTTGTTTTCCTATTTTTTACTCAGGCATGAGAAAAAAAGTGTTGTTCATGCTATGATGCATTTTAAGAGTATTTTTGTTCTTAGAAGTCATTCAGTGTAATAATCCTAAAAATATTATGTGTAATAATATCCTAAAAATATTTATGTGTATTCTACATCACAAAAAATGTTATTAGTAATTTGGACATACTCAAATATTTCATGTCTATGATAAAGTACTCAATAAAAATGAGAAGTCTCTGACACCTTTGGGAATCCTCTGTCCCCTGTTATGGGCTGTGCATTGGGTGTCAGTGACAAGGTGTTGTTAGCAGGGGGGTTGCAGGGTGGCCTCTGTGATGAGAGGCTGGGGTTGCCCTGTGCCAGACAGCTCTCTGACAGATCCACTGCATGGCATAGCTGAACCCATCAGCCAACTTGGTGGCACCTCAGGGAAAATGAAGGGCACAAAATGCTGAGGAGCGGGGAATGAGAGAGGCAATGCCCAGGTCAGAGAAGATGGGAGGTTCTCCATTGTAGAGCCCTTCCAAAGAGACTGGAAACCCACGGAGAGCCCCTGCTGGAGGACCTACACCATGAAAGGACTATCGCCCATGTGTAAACCCATGCCAGAACAGATGAATCAAGAATGAAGCCGCAGCTCTTGAAAAGAAGGTGTTCACAACCAGCAGTGTGACCAAGGAAGGTAAAGAAGTGACTGGAGGGAATTTGAGCCTGGAAAGGGGAAGAAAATGTGCTTTCCTTAATTGTTTAGATATTTTCCTTCTGTACTTCCTAATACCCAAGTCAGTAATTAAAGTTGTCAATAAATTAAGCTAAACTTTCCAAACCTGTTTTGGCCATGACAGTAACTGCTGAGTGATTTTTCTCTCTTTCTTTTGACCTGCAATTTTTCACCCTCTTGTTCTTCCAGTTTTCTCCCCTGTCCCATTAGGTGTGGGGGTAAGTAAGCAGGTGTGCAGGTGCTTGGCTGCCAGCTGGGGCTGACCTACCACAGGGTAGATATGGGAGAATTCAAAATACAAAATGAAATTGTAGGTGGAGGAAAGGTGTCACAGAGTACTAACAAACTACTTGTCCCTGTAACAATGGAGCTTCAATATTCAAGAGTTCTCTAGTTTTAGAGAGTATTGGTGCTTTCAGAAAGAGTAATTTTGAATATTCTGATTTTTGTGCTTATTAAACCTTAACAAGACACTTCTTCAAAGTAACATTATGCACAGTGTATCCTCATCCTTGCACAGAAATAAATAGCAAGAAGCAACGAACTCAAAACTCTTGAACTTGGCAGAAATTGGCTTTTAGTAGTACCAGACTTTGTTAATAAAAAGGTGAGAAGAAAGAGTGAGATCCTCTTTTCCTTGAAACTGATTTTTTTAAATAACATTTTTTAATAAATTCTGTAGGGATTGGAAGCAATTTGACTTACCATAAATAACACATCAGAACTTACATGTGATAACCAAAAAGCGAAGATAAAAAATATTTAGAAATCTTCCAATTTAAATATTGCCTCCATATGTATATCAGTCAAGATATAGGTTGACTTCTTTGTTGTGGCTTTTAAAACAAAACTTGGGGAAGTAGGGTCTCAACTTTCACTCAGTGTCAGTGAGAAATAAGTACCTTATTTGCGTTCCTTTAGACCTAAGATCCACTTTTAGTTTTGGGGTTTTTTTTCTTTCTTTTTTTTTCCCTGCTATTGTATCTTTGTTTGCTGGCTTCACTTCAGTGTGCTGCAGGTGATGGGAGTGGCTTCATTGTTAAATGTCAGTATTTAGACATTAGAGACTTGATTTGTGAAAGTCTTGGGGTTTTATATCTCATTCCAGCTGTGATTCATGGTTTATAATAGCCACACTGCAGGTATTTTTGAAGAAAGCCATTACGAACTAAGGCAAGGTTATATTTAAAAAAAACACATGCAATATTCAACACAACTTTGATGTGCTGCTTGAAGACTTCCTTGCCATAATCCGTATCACCTAATTTTTGTCAAATTGTTTGCTGCCATTATTAGACTGTCACTGAAGTTATTTCACTAGTATATCGGAATCAATATATGGTTTCATATTTGCATAAATTTCATATAAAAAATAGCACTGTAGTTTTTAAGCACCTCATTCTTAACCTAACAACCACAAAATAATTTAAAAATAAAACAATACTGGGAGGAAATTTGCCTGCTGCTGAAATGTAGCCAACTTCAGAGGACACACAACTGAAATACAATCCATTAGACAGGTGTAGGCTGAAGAAAAATAATGGATAATTACACAGTATCTAACCTATGTTCTTGAGGGCAAAAACTATAGGGTTTTTATATCAAACAGATCATAGGCTTCATGATCTTATGTGAAACACAGGCTTAGTGAGCTGCCCTATGCTCAGAAGAGACAGAAAAAAAGAAAAGCCTAAACAAAAAACAGCAACAAAACCCCCTGAGCTGACAGTGGTGTAGGAGACTGCCCAGACTGAGCCAGTTTATGGCAGAATGATTTTCAACACTTTTTCTGACATTCAGCTGTATGTTGGCTTCCCATTGATTTTCATCCTCCATTCTCATCAGGTAATTCTGCACTCTGTTCCAGTAAACCCTTCTCTCACTTAATTTCTCTGTCTCCCCTCCATTTCCTTTTCCCTTTCCTATTTACCTCACACATCATTTCTCATGAAAAACCGAATAACAGGAGAAAGGGTAATGGCTTTTATGTTCAGCTGGTGAGATCAGAGAGCAGTAGTGCTCTGTACAGCCAACGACAGGATATAACTGAATACAGTGTTTCATATTTTCCATTTTTAAATCCACAGCTACAGATGATAGGGCTTAAAGAACTAAAGTCTAGGGAGTCCTAGCTAACTCAAAAGCCAATTCATAGAATATCAAAGAATAATTAATAATACGAAGTTAAAAATTTTCAAAATGTTTTAAAACATTTTGTTCCTACAATGTTTCCTCTAGATTTATGGCACTAATGATTCATTTATTGAAATACGGAAAGACAGTAATTTCATCTTTTGTTAGTGCATCTAAATACAGAGACATAAGGCCAAATTCCCTTTTCGATGGCAACAATGCTCTTTTTTGAATGAGCCCAATCTATATGACGAGACTAAAAGAGCTCGTTCATCCTCATATAAAAAACTCAAAGAGGAGATATGGTTGCTATATAAATACATCAGACAGGTAAAAAGACAGTGAAAGAAAAAAAAAAGCTGTTTCAGCTAAATGTCGATGCTGGCTGCAGAAAAAAATGGTATAATCTATAATCTATAAATTTAGGTTGCATATTAAACCAAAGTTGCAAAGCAATAAAGAATTCAGGTACTGGAATGCCCTTCCAAAATGAATGGGAGGAAAGGCAAAATAAATGTTTTAAGACAGAGCTTGATAGCTCTGATGGGATGCCTATGATAACAAATCTATGAATAAAAATCATATATATGATTTCCTTTTGTTAACAAGTAAAGCTCTTGAATAGAAGACCAAATTCATACTACAGCATGAGTCATAGGAAAAAGGCTACAATACTTATGCAGAGATTACATAACATGGTATATATAATAATAAGAGCCTCTACAATAAACATTAATCCCTGTATATAATATTATGAAAACTTGCAGGACTTGATAAAAGTCATTCACATTTAAATAGTTGCTCCAAGGAAGACAGGCATCAACTGTTCTCCTTGGCCAATGGCAGTGCTACAGGAGAAAGGCACTTAGGTTGCAGCAAAGAAGCAGTCAAAATTTAGGATAAAATTTCCAGCTTCTAAGGTAGGCCAATATGAAGAGCTCAGTAGAATATTAAGCATTAAAGTGTTTGTTTTAGCTTCTCTATAGATGACTGCTGAATGTTCTTTCCATACATATCCTTATAGAAGTATGATGAAAAGAATAGTACTCATTTAAGTGAGAAGGGAATTTGGCCAGCAGTGGTTCTACTTTCTCAGCTCTCCATCCACATTTCTCCTACAGAACCAGAGCGCCTAAAATGTACAGGTTTTTTCTATGAATCAGAGGTGTATTTCCTGATTATTTTCTAAGATGCTTTGTTTCTTAATTTGCATACTTAAGTATTCTGTTGTCATGGAAATCTCTTCTCTGAAGCCCTTGAAGACCAGCTCTCTTGATTCAATTCTGTTTCAAATTTTCTGTATCAACTAATTTTAATTCTTACTCCAAGTTTTCCATATATTGTCTTACCACATCTAAATGACACAGTTTTACAATTTCTTGGGTCAAAACCTTACCCTGTCCATCTGCAAGAATGCAAGCATCACTTCAAACAAGTGCACTAGCCTAGTACAATGACATTTGCTGACTAAAATGAAACCAGATTTTTAAATCTTTTCCTGAAGGAGCATCCACATTGATAGATGTTTAGCAGCTCAACAAACAAGCAAAAAAAATTAAAAAAAGGATATAGCTCTAATGAAATTCAAATAGACTGGTTTGAATGATACATCTTGTCTGCACCTGTCTTCATCTGGTGGGCGGAGTCTCGCATTCTGTCCTGACAGCTGAAATACTTGATTAAGCACAAAAATTAATCACATCAGCTTTCTTTCCATGTAAAAGCTAACCTACCAGTCTCTTACTTCTAATCAGTTAGAGCCAAAGTATGTTCAAGTGTCTTCAGTGATCACAGATAAAAATATTGAAGAGATTTGTGAAGGTCAGGTTATGACTTTCATTATCAGTAAGGACATTATTCCATTAAATATTACTGAAAGTTTGGGAATAGTGTCTTTCACAGACAAAACATGCTTTATATTCATATGGAAAATAGACAGTTGTATGAAGAAGCAGACCACCAAACTAACAATCTTTAGTTTCTGGAATGATTTTAGAAATTGGTTCACATCCTAATGGAAGTTCTACATCAAAAGAAAATAGTCTTAGTCTCTGAACATCAGAGAAAAGGGACTCTTGCAGCTTAATGTTCAAGAAGCTGCCACAGTCAGCCTTACAGCCGATGACCTAAGTCAGCTAAGGGCAAATATACATCCTGGAAGAAAGATGCGGAAATATATCTACCTTAATGTCCAGTTGTTTCAGCAGTTAGCTCACACAATGTCATCTTGATTTTCAGCCAAATTGCATTTATTTGTGTCACAGCTCCTGCAGAAAGAAAACAATGTAATCTTCTTTCATCAGGATTTGGAAACGCAGATATAAAACTGTGTTATCTGCATGCTGAAGCTGGACCTGCTTGCTTATTTTTTTCTACAGCCTTCCAGGTGTGCATACTACTTGATTAATTAATGACCAAAGTATAGTATGAAATAGTGTCACTCATCATAGTTTTATTTATTATTAAATCTATAAGGCAGGCTTTGCTCTCTTAACTGCTGTCATAAGCTTTCCCATCCCCCTGATCTGATCCACTAGACTGGGCTAGAAGCCAGAATTCTCTCTCTTAATTACTTTGTTCCTTTAGTGTAGAATTCTAACATTCATAACTTATACTACACATTAAGAACTTAGTCCTGAGTATTGCCATTCTGACTATCCAAAACCATGAGGTTATTTCCTCCTTTCCATCAACAGAGCACGGAAATACTCTGAAATACTCTACACCTGAAACTCATTTTTGTTTCCACTTGGACATCCTTATTGCACAAAGAAATCATGTTTTCATACTTCCATATTCTTCTCAACAACTGTAACAGATAGAAACCTGGTTTTCTTTAACTAAGATAAAGACAAAATTCATCTGAATATAAAGATGTTGCTGGAAGAAGAAAGAGTATCATGACTTGTAAGATATGGTTTATGAGAAAACTAAATGTGGCACTGCTTTCTGCTTTTGGGATTTGAGAGATGCAGTCAGTTAGTACTTATGAATGTTTATATTTCCACAAGATATGGAAAAGAGAAGCAATTACCCAGTCTCAGGCTAAGTTACTGTGCATGGAAATTCTGGTTATTCTTCACACAACATTGAGGTCATTGAATTGCATGTGCAAGGTACAGTAACAGGTAGTGCTGAAGAAAATTGATTTATTGCCAAGAGTTAGCTTGGGAGATCCAATTCTCTCACTGCTGCTTGTTTTGGGGGTCACTAGAAAGAAGCTTCATAGGCACCATTGTCTATCAGTTACATGATTTAGGTCAGCTTCCCCACCTCTTTTAGTGCAAGAGTCAAACTTGATCCTAAATTTACAGTTTTAAGTCTTAGGCCTCCTTTGCTCTTGGAGATACCAGGCCTTGATTTTCTCAGAATCACACCACCTCATATGAGCTCTTGTGTCTTCATAGCAGCCACACAGAATCAGCACATCTTCATTTTCTTACATCAGAATATTGGGGCTGGGGGACAGATTATGCTGAAGTGGGTTTGCTTTTCTGCAACACAATTTCTATTTAATTATTGCAGAGACAGAATTTACAGTAAATAATTAATTGTGTCAGTTGAGTGACCAAGTACTATCAGACTTGATTAGTTCCTGCAGGATAAGGACATACTCAAGAAATTAATAGAATCCATGACAATAATTTCCAGAGGTGACACAGACCCTGGCAGAAACAAGGGTCAGAGGTCAAGAAGCCATAGGAAAACTTAGGAAACCAGAGCTAGGAAAGGACTACAGTGGTTTTCTAATTCCTGAAATCATGTTTAAAGGTTGTGTGAACAAACAAATTAACCAATAAGAATTACTTCTTTTCCACTTTGGATAGGTAGCACAAAAGCAGACAGCAGTAGCTACTGATAACTTTGGAACTTTTCTATGCCATGCTATTCCCAGCTTTAAAGAGAAGTTAATGTGGGAAAGGAATCCCTAGTTTCAGGTTCAGTCTGGCTGTGAAGTATGTCAGCAACACAGGCAGACCATGAAGACGCTTCACTTCCCTTGGACTTCCCTCCCACTAAGGGTAAAACTCTAGAAATCATTTCAGGGTTCACATTCAGAAGAAGCAGGAAGAAAACTCAGAAATTCAGGATCAAGAGGAAGTATGGATAACCTTTTCACAGTTTATACCAAGTAGTTCTTAGTAGAACTTGATCCATGCAGCTAGGGCAGTAGGGTATAGGGAAAAATATTAACTGCTTTATTATCATAAAAGTTACTGTTTGTTAACTTCATGGTATTCCTTTTTGATTTGAGCCTGAGGGCACATGGTTAGTCATCACATCTCCTTGTCACATGAAGTACCTCTGTTCTGTCACAAAAGTAAGAATCACTCTCTAGAAAAAGTATTTGTCCATAAATAAGACTTTGGGACTAGTTCTGAATACCACCCAAACACAGCCTGTTTTAGGAGTGATAAGTATATAAAGAAAACATTGACTGACACTCACTTATTAGTGAGGGATGACCTAAACTACCTACTGTATATGACTTTTTCTTTTTTTAAAATGGAGAGAGGTTATGACTGAAAAGTTGAATCGGATATGAAATTACAGGTTTGTATTCTTCAAAATCAGTTAGAACATTTCATCTTCTCAATCCTACTTTAACTGGAGAAACAGAAGGACCGGTTACAGAATAAATAACTTTTTAAATGGCATATGTACAAATTTAATACTGTTAAGGCACAAACTGACAGACAAAATGGACAAAAGCTGACAAACAAAATGGAATCAGGAAAGTAGATGGAAAGCTACAATCATGGCAATGGCAAGCAAGGTCAGCAAATGGGAAAGGAATTGATTCCACGAAGTCAGAAGTCTATGTAGCAAATATTGCCAGGAACTGTGCCAAACTTTAGAAAAGCAAAGATCAGATGGGGAGATCAGGACAAGCACCAGGCAACAGAATTGTGCAAGACAAAAATTCAGCCAGGAAACAAGTTTTATAAGCAAAAACAACCTGGGTAATAGGCTTGAAAATCTGGCAAGTTTGCGGCAAACCAGCAATCAGGCTCTCACATCTCTCTTCTGCTGCCAGGATTTATCAAGCTTTCATTCCTGCAGTACTGACAGGCACATAAAAAGACTGCCTAGCCACATGCATCCTGATGTCTTGACAAAGATGATCAGCAAACCAGTACAAGAAGAAACCATGAGCTGATGTTGGCTACATAGCACCACAACCTTTAAAATCACAAGACTGCTTCTAAGTATAACTCTACTGCAGTACCCACACTGACATCAACACCTCAGCCAGAAATAGAGCTATTACAAGTCTTCCTGCACGGCACCGCACCATGCCATATAGAGCTCACACTACCATTTCTTGCATTTTGGTTACTAAACCCTTAGAAAACAAGTAATATAATGCTTAGAAGAAAGCTAAGAATTCATGGATATGTGCAAACACCTTCTTAATTTAGACACCTAATAAGAAAGACAACAGTTTTTGTAATTAATTCCTGTATTAGGATTTATAATTCAAAAGAGCAACTCCATACAACACATAACTGGAAGACTATATTTTATAAATTAACATTATCAAGAATTCTTGATGTTTTATTCTTTAACTTCTGTTGTGTATTACAGTATTCTAAAATTCTTATGTTAGTATTCTATGTTCAATCTTCACTTGGAGGTAAAACCTTTGGTATTTTTATGATAGCTGACTGATAGGTATGAAACTTTGCCAATGACAGAATATGCTGAAAGGACTTTGCTTTGTTTTGGTTTTCTTTGTTTATTTGTTTGTTTTGTGGGGGTTTGTTGTTGTTGGGAGTTTTTTTGATTTTGGCATTTTTACTCACTTTCAGGGAGACATTTCTCAGTACACTTTCATATTGTGATAACACTGGAGCATCATGAAGCATCATCTGCCCTAGTACTGTCATTAGACTAAAGTCACCAAGCCAGAAAATCACAGGGAAAATAATCTGGATTAGACAATGCCAAAAATGCAATGGTTGGAAAAAAAATTGCTTGCTAATATCATTCCCTGAATATAAACCACTAGTAAAGTAGCTAGTATACATTCCAAGCTTTTTACCTGAGTAGCAAATAATGCTTTCTTGCTCAGGAAACTTCTAGTCCTTCAGCTGCCAGTTGATGACATTCATCTACTAATTAGCCTTCTTCCAAGCCCGTCTTTAACCAAATATTTCACAATTCAATTGTATCTTGAGTGGCTGTATTTCACTAATAACTAAAAAACATCAGGTACCTGGATTCCTGACCTTAAGAAACAGTTTCAAAAAATTAGAAGGAACTCTAGCTCAAAGTAATTCCATCTCCAAAGACTGCAACATTTCAAAAATGTATGAGACAGACAACAGATCTTAAGAAATAGCATGAAATTTATTATTTGTTGTTTAGCAAGACTGTCAAACATAAAAGCACAGGTGTCAGAATACTGCTTGAGGGGGAAGTTTTGATGCCGTCTCCTGAAGTGAAGACCTAATAGTGTCCATCAGTTATCAAGACAAAGATCCACACTACACTTTCCAGTCAGTTCAGAGAAGACAATATGAACTCTTTGAAAACTTATTTGATGCTAAGAGCATATTCAGTATGGGTTTCTTTAAGATATGCCTCTGTGACACAGAAACATACAGCATAAGTGAAGCCCATCACTATCCAGCAAAAGAATGAAGAAAAATTTTCATTGCTGTTGTATCTAATTACCTTCTGAGAGTTAAAAAAATAATCAGAAAATAAAGCACAAGCTTTATGTGTGCAGGGGTGTTTTTTCAGCCTTAAGTTATACAGAACTGTCACTGAAAAGGGAGCTATAAATGCCCTTTGGTTTCAGTGCTCAAATGCTGTTTTACGCATTTTACACAGTGCTAAGAAAAAGCAGCATAGATATTAATCTCAACTCAGCTTCGGTGACAGGCAATGTGTTGCCATAACTGCCTGCAACATGCTGATTCAAACTCAGAATGTCATTATAACTGTGCATTATCATGTATTTTTGAAGAAATTGAATTTTGGAATAGGTGTAAAAGTTTAACAACCCACAAAGTCACATATACAGTATTATATAACAGAGAATGCCGTAAAATCTCCACTTATGTTAGATGTATCAGTAACAGGAATTGGAATGACAACGAATTTTAGGTCTAAATGCATTGTGAAATTACATTTCCATAACAGTAAAACCCAAATCATCACTTTTCCCCCCTTCTTTTTATCTGGATTACTCACTATAAAATATTTTTTATTAATGTACCAGAGGTAAACAGATACCTTATTTATATTTGCATACCTTTCTAATTAAGTTCTCTGACTTACAAAATGATCATCTGACAGTGCTACAGTTTCAATCTGCAGTTATTTCCAATTTCCTTAGTGAATCCAGACAAGTCTTTCCTGCTGTGTTTCCTTATCTGTAAAATGAAGCTGGTTTGAGTGTAAGCAGAAAAAGACCTATAAATTCTTATTGGAATATTCCTGTTGGATATTTTTGAATATATAGAGAGCTACATTAGGCTTCTGAAGCACAGCACAGAGGAAATGTCACAAAATGACAGCAAAACAAAGCCAGCTATATTGTATCAAAATAAATTTCCTTTAACACTGTTTTGCTATTCAAATCATGCAATAAAGACAATTATTTGTTTCATATGAAAGAAGTCCTTCTGATTCAAGTAGATGAATGGGATTGCCTAAAGTCTGTAAGTTTTGACTCAGTATTGAGAAAAAAAATTAAACAAAAATGAGGCCATCATTTTTACTTTTAGTACTCTGGCTCAGGCCAAACAAATAGAAAATGAATGAAAGCAACATGTCATACTGAAAACATATCTTGGAAGAAAACCATGATCCAGCTGCTTATTGCCATAGAGAAAATCTTAAGGCATTTCTATTAACTTGAATGTTTTTTGAGGTAACCAGAAGATAGTGCATCATAATATCTATGCATCCATTTATTCTATCTTCAGAAAAAGAATACTTAATTTTTGTTCTGTCTAAAACAAAAATAATTTTTCAAAGGGACCCTTGGGTATAAATGAAAAATTCCCCCTGCAAGGATCTTTGAACAGTGGTGAGGAGGAGTGGAAACTTTGAATTGTTGCTGTAGGATTGATTGTGTTCCTGCATATCAATACACAGGAGTGAGATCAAATATAAACAGCACAGACATGTGACTCTCACAGTATGGAATACTGGCCAGTAAAGGAAAATTAAAATAAAAGCAGAGATATCTGTGCACACAAGACAGCAATAGCCAAGTTCCTTCTCTGTGAATGAGCTAGTACTCTACCTAACTTCAACTGTGACTATCTGCCAGAATGTATGCACATTTCAAATTCTAGTACAGATATACCAGTTTCATTTGCAGCTCTGCTCATTTGATGTTATGCTATCGCTTCAAGGACTCATGTTATTTTATTTTTTTTTACATAAGAAATACGCTTTTGAAAGTTTATAGAGTCATAGAATAATTTGAATTGGAAGGGACTTTTAAAAAGTCATCTAGTCCACCCTTCCTGCACTGAGCAGGGACATCTTCAACAAGATCAGGTTGGTCAGAGTACTGTCCAGCCTGACCTTGAATGTTTCCAGGGATGTGACACCTCTCTGGGCAACGTGTTCCTGTGATTCACCACATTCATTGTAAAACAACTTCTTTCTTACATCTAATCTGAATCAACGCTTCTTCAGCTTAAAAACATTACCCCTTGTCCTATTGCAACAGGCCCTGCTAAGAAGTTTCCCCCCATCTTTCTTGTAGGCAACGCTGAATTACAAAAGGCTGCAATAAGGTCTCTAAAGAGCTCAACAGTCACTATTCCCACAGCCTTTATTTGTAGGAGATAGGCTCCATCCCTCTGATCATCCTGGCAGCCATCTCTGGACTTGCTCCAACAGGTCCATCTCCTTCCTGTGCTGAGGACCATGGAACTGAACACAGTACTCCAGGTAGGGTCTCCCAGGAGTGGAGTAGAGGGGCAGAATCACCTCCCTCAACAAGCTGGCCACACTGCTTTTGGTGCAGCCCAGGATGCAATTGCCTTTCTGGGTTGTGAGTGCACATGGCCAGCTTTTGTCCACCCTTTCATCCACCAGCACCCACAAGTTCTTCTCTGCAGTTTTGTTCTCAATCCATTCCTCTGCCAGCCTGTATTGATACTGGGGATTGCTCCAACCCAGGTACAGTACCTTGCACTTAGCTTTGTTAAACCTCACAGGGTTCCCAAGGGCCCACTTCTCAACCTTGTCCAGGTGCCTCTGGATCACATTCGGGCCCTCAGGTATGTTGACGCTCAGCTTGGTGTCATTCACAAATTTGCTGAGGGCACAATAAATTCCACTGTCTATGTCATGGATGAAGACATTAAACAGCAGTGGTCCCAAGGACCCCTGGGGGACACCACTTGTCACCAATGCCCATCAGGACACTGTGCCATTGACCACTACCCTCTGGATGTGACTCTACAGCCAACTCCTCATCCACCAAACAGTCCAGCCAACAAATTTATAGAGAAATATGGTATGGGGGACCATGTCAAAGGCTTTACAGCAGTCCAGATAGATGGCATCTATAGCTCTTCCTTTGTTCACTGATGTAGTCACTCCATCATAGAAGGCCTCTAGGTCAGGCTGGATTTTCCCTTACATAATACTATTAAAGATGGAGTAAAATTAAGATGGCAAACTGAATGTTCTAGTCTGTTAGCATATTTGTACAGGCTATTATGCATATTTTTATTAGATTTATAAGGTATATGCTGCTAAATCCATAGTCCTGAACCAGGTTAAATTACACATTTGCCTAGAAGTTTAGCTTGAGAAGGGACTGCACAGCTGCCTATATCACCCCTACTATGATTTTGTAGAAGTGCCTTGGTCAGCAATGGACTGTTTAAGGGTATTTCATATGTTCCAGAGACTGACTCTTATGATCACAGCACACTTAGCTAAAACTGAAGCATTTTTTTTTGTGAGAATAATGTGGGAAAATAGATCAACTTTAAACAAATATCATGTAAGAAGTCAGTAATTTTCAACTACTGACCTTGTGCATTAGTTGCCTAGAAATTTGTCAAGGATTTTACCCTACCTGTCTATTAGACACAGCAGAAAATTCCCGTGAAACTTTGAAAATAGAGTACTGAACCTAATTACCTAAGGCACATGAAAAAATTTTGATAGTGACCTCTATAGCATAAACTATGGTTATAAGGAAAATAATTTCTTAAGTATTTCTTTATTTCTTTCTTTTCTGACATCAGGGAGATTTCTGTAAGTAACTGGCAAGGTTTATATGACCTCAGAACTGAAATCACTCTTTTCTTTAAGAAAGAATCTTGGCATAAAATGAAAATAAGGCTCATTTCACATGACATACAGCAGAGCACAGCTGTTGACCAACTAGGCTTTAATGTAATAGATATGCATAGCAATCAGAGCTTGAATTTACTAATGTCAACTATTTTTAGGTTATGCACTTCAATCATTCATATTTGAAAGTCAGGATTTATGTCTAGAATCTATTAAGAACAAGAAAAAAAATTGTCCCAGCTCTTCAATCCCTCCCCAGTCCTTATACCCATTCTGTCTCACTTGTCTCAGTGTTGTCTTTGGAATAAAGGGTTGAAGTTTAATAGCCAGTGTAGCAGAATTGAAAAATAAACTGCTTGGGGATGTAATGGTGGCACTGTTTGACAGCTCAGAGTTATAATTTTCTTGTTAATCTTGTACTTGACAGTATTTTGCATATACTTAGGCGAAACCACTGAAAATAAACATTTCTCTGCAATGTATTTTTGAAAGAAAAACAAAACTGAGCTGAAGGATGTGTACTTCACCTTTGGCTGAGTCACAGAAGGTTAGGCTGCTGTGCTGCTCAGATGAAAAGCCCAGCCTGCATACACTGCCTTAGCTGCAGGCTGGAAGAAAGGAGGAGGCATATTTGGAAGATTGTGTCAAGCAGCTGGAAGGATGAACCTACTGGTGTGTTTCACAAGGTGAAAAAAATCAAATCTCAGTTTTATGATGGAACATGAGATAGAGAAGTTCCTAAAAGAAAAGAAGAGCTCTTATCTAAAGGGGAAAGGGGAACCACTGATGAAGTTACAGGTATTTTTTATGGGTAAATACTCAGCAATGGATTGCAACTCTGTGGTTATGCCAATAGATACAAGTACTGTAATAAATAAACAAAATCTACAACCTAGTGAAAAATAAAGATATTATTTTATGATTAAACTTTCTTTCTACCCTGCTTGCAAGTTTGGTGTAAAATTCCCCAGAGGAATTCTGTTATAACCTTACTGTAAGCAGTTTTAAGTACTCATTTTTCTTTTATTTAACAAACAAAAACCTTAGAGTCAAAATAAATGGTCCTTTCTCATAAATGTCAAAGGTAATACAGGATTTTCTAAGAATGAACATCATGACATTGCACTACAATGAAAGGATTCCACAATTGCAGAAAGGGAATATTTTTGCAGCCTTAATGTTTTAAATTTCAGCTATTTTTCATTCACTGATGGTGTCCATCTCTTAAAGAAGCTCAAAATAGAAAAATAAGGGGTTGGATTAGGTTATGTCTATACTACTTTTATTACACCATGAGGATTGTTTCCTTTAAAATTTATCTTTTTATGGAAATAAATAATTAGCCATCAAGCTTTTTACAACGCTAGTTTCAGTTCTATATTGCTCTAGTTGTCATAACTGCAACAATTTGCAACCAAATTGTAATTAATTGATTTTCAATGGGTTTAAGATGGGGACTGGCACTTCTTTGCCAGTGCTAACTAGTTTACTTCAGATCATAAGTTCATGTTAAGAGTCAACATAGATTTTTAAAGCATAAATCCAAAGGATAAAAGTATATAGCATAGTGTCATTTAACCAAAATTTTTTAGTAATGTTTTAGCCAAGCTGTCAAAGTCAAGTTGTTTTTCCTGAAACCTAGGTGAAGAATTATGAGACATTGCTTCATTCATAATTGTTGTTACTATTTGAACTACAATATTAAGAGCATGTCTAAAAACTGTCATTAAAACCGTCTTTATTGTAAGTATGTACCAATACCGGATGCTTAAAATGTCTCTTTTTCCCTTTTCACATGGGGAGCATCTGGATATTTTTGATTCATGCATTTGCTTTACATAAAGTCTTTTTTTTTGTTTGTTTTTACTTCTCAGAGCTAAGGCTTCCCTAAACTTCTGTCTCTCTTCTTTTTACTTTTTTTTTGAGGTTTATAAGGCTGCTCCTTAATTTGATTTTGGAAAGCTGTATAGTTCTGATTTCCAATTAATGCCAGGGTCTAAGAGTTTTCCTAATTAGAATGTGAGCAGTAGACTTAGGTAGACACCTTTCACAAGACTCAGCTCAAACTCAAGGGAGCACAGCAACTCAGTGAATCACCACTCAAAGGCATCCAGCAGCTCTTCCTGAGGCTTTATATATATTTCAGCATGGCTGAATGGAAGCAGTCAAGTAAAGAATAAGACTAAGGTGCCTTTTTTTTTTTTAATAATAATTGAGAAAGGGGCCTCATGGGAATGGCCAAGAGTCCAGTGTTCCATTTAGTTGGCCTTTTTGTTGACATCCAAGAAGCTTAGAACAGAGGAGTCAGGAAATTTCAAAGATAATGTACAATTAATTCTCATTAATCTGAAAACCATATTTCTATGGCTTTGCAACAGAAAGTCTGTATCATTACTACAGTGCACCACATGATACATGCAAGGACGTTGCTCCAGGAGGACTGTGGTGTTTTGCATAAAATTGTTCAGTAGGAAGTGCAATGCCAATCTTTGTCTATTACATTAAATAGCAAACACTGTGATATAGAATGACACATTATTGGTGGATGTGACATATGTATATGCATTGCAAGCGTCTATAAATCAGCTATACACTAATGCTATGTAATCATATACAGTCTACAGAGAAATACTGAATCTAAACAACCTTGAAAAGACCAGACTAACTGGGACACCATTTAGGACAAAAAGACCCATTTAACATGGATCTTCCACCTCACTGACAATAGGAATTTCTAAGGTGGCTGCACATCTCCAGCTTCTTTGGAGACACAAAAAAAATACCCTGAAATGGAATAAAATAGTAAACTATCAGTAAAGCAATTAGTAGACAGTTAGACTCCCTAGCAATATTAACAGTGTTCACTGAGTTGAAAGAACTTGATCTCTTGATATTGATAAATACAACAATGAAGTTAATGATAATGGTAAAAAATCTTTTATAAAAATACAAAAAAAAGCCCCCAAGAAAATAAATCCAAATAAATGCATGCACATTTAAATGCTTAAAGTTGTTGTGCTGCTAGGTAATTTTGCATAATGGTTTTACTACTCACAGAAGAAAATTGATCCTAGAATAAAGTTAGTTAATGAGCTAACAAAGAATCAGCAGAGGGTTGCAGAAGCAGAGTTTCCATGCTGTCTTCTGTTAAACAACAGACTAGTTGACTGGATTGAATAGTTAATGAAGGGCTACAGAAATTAAGGGCAAAAACCCCATTTCATTCATCTTAGCTTTTAAAACAGCATACAGTGATGACTGCCAGGCACACCCACTTCAAACTGATCTCAATGTGTTCCAAAACCCTAAGAAGAACCTAAAAATCATACTGGGTGCACTCCCTGTGCATTATACTCTGGTATCTCATTAGTCAAGGGCTTCACCTCAGTCCAGGCAATTTAATATGAACCAAAACTTGTCCTTCAACTCCAGCATCTTTTTCTTAAATTTCAGTCTATATAGGGATGGAATCATCTATCAATAAATACATGTTAGAATAGTCACTTGTGATCTTTTCTGTATTAAAATAGGAATAATCAACTGTTTGGGGGGGGGTGGGGTGTTTATAGTGTTTGTAAAGGCTTATATTGTCCTCAGGTTACAGATCCAAACCTGCATCCTGATCAGGATAAAACTGTGGAAATTAAAGACCTGGCCCTCCAATTAGACAAAAATTAAAGCCTCAGGTCAATGGAATCACCATATTCAAAAAGTTGGTTTATACTGTAAGGTTATAAATTTCAGCCCTTTCTAAATTCAGGTTAGTGGATGAAATGAGAAGATGACCTACTGACCAAGACTCAAAGATAACTAGAAGCAAAATTATTCTATAGAAAGAACACAGAAAACCATGTAAACAATAACTGAATTAGAGTAGCTGACAAAGTATCACTGTCTGGAAGTACAAAGCAGCCAAGATAGTTTGATATGCAAAAATTTCATTAGACTAAATGAAAGAGTGGAGTTGATTAATTCAGTAGAAATCAAGTAATGCTGAAAAAAGTACTAAATGGAAAAGAATAAAAGCTTTTGAATGCTAACATACCAAAAGAAGTCTTCACGAAAAAAAACCTAAACAACCCCTGGGTTTAGCAACATGAAAGTGCAGCTTGGAAGAGCTGCTAGCAAAGTATTTAATCACCCTGCAAAGATAGCCACCTCCTAAACTATTGGGGATGAGGTTTTCTGCCTGCAAGAGGCAGCTATGCTGGTCTTGACAGATGCAATACTCTACTCTCACAAAAGGGGGCAAATTGTTATTACGTGCCAACTTTCTAGCCTATCTTCACACAACTCCATTATTGTACAAAATGTTGACTGAAAAATATGGAATATTCTCTTCAACTCACAAATATTCATGTTGGTGTAATATATATTTATATATGAGAATTGTATGAATCACTGAAAATGCATTACTCTTCTGTAACCAGCAATGAAAAAAATGCATAGTTACCAAAGTGTTAAAAGTTATTTTCTCCCTGAATAGGTTAGAAGTGTTACTGTAGAACTTAACTACAAATATAGCTTGCTTTTATTCAGCTACCTTTCTAACCACATTTTGTGTGTGCTTAAATAACTTATTTGATGATGAGAGCAAAAAATTTACTGTGGCTTTAGTAAGTGAGCCAGTGATGTTTTGTATGTATTGAAATACTTCCTTGTTACATTCTTAGCAGCATTTGTGATAAAAGATAACTTGTGAATTGATTCACACTACTTGTAATGTTGTAGGTTTCCCTACATTTAATGCACATATTAAACTCAGTGCTCTTGAATATTCATAATTTTGTAATAGTTTACCTGCCATGTGCAAGGGGAAATAGTACTCTGGAGGAAAAGAAAATGTACTAGTAGGGGGTTTCTACTAATTACAAGCTGTCCACCAAAATAAGAAACTCCACTAACCTGCTAAAGAACATTTAGTACTTTCAAAAATTGTTAGATCTGTGTAATATTGTTTCTGATGAAAGATGTTATGCAAGTGGGCAAAGGCCCCAGCCATCCTTAACAGTGGAGAGGAAAATAGCAGAGGATGGAAGTGAAAATTAGTTTCTTTATTCTTTTTCATATAGATAGCTCACAAGTTCTACCTCTTGAAATCATAGTAGTTCTTAAACCATGACAAAATGTACATCTAATGACATTTCTTCAGCAATTTTAATCAGGGCAACCCTCTCCTTCTATTTTTAGTAAAAGAAGATGTGGGTAAATCCTTATTTATCATACCTTCTTGGGAAAAAAATGAAGTTATGTCTAACACTTTAACCCACTTGCCTGAGGTGTCTCATGTACATGGCCACTACCATGAACCTGCACTGTAGCTGAGTGTGGTAAACCCTATCACATCTAACACATTTGCCAAAGTCCAGGCCCCACAGACCACATTTGGATATCTTTGCTATAAAAACTGGTGTGAATAAGTTTCAGGCCATTCCTGTCAGAACAAATTTGCTTGCACTAAATCAAAAGATTTGTTCATATGTGAAAATTCAAGATGAGTTTTGTCTGCTTTTATAGGACACAAACAGATATTATTAACATCCACTCAAATAAAAAATATTTTTCCTTAATAGTTAAAAGCAAACCAAAAATCTAAAAAAAATCACAGCAGCTGCTGAAATGTTATTAGGTGAGATTACTGTGCTAGTATTGTAAGTGTAGATCTTTCTGCCAGCTCAAAGCTTTGTTAAAGGAGGAGAAGAGGAAATGGATTTAAATGAAATTTCCCATCTTAACCACTTTCTTGTTCTAGGGAATTTGAATTCCTACTGCAGAAAGTAATAAATTACATTTTTCTTGAATAATATCTATATTTAGTGTGTTGAAACAGTATCTGGCAAAATCTAATTAGAGTTAGGATCACAGTAATTTCAGTGCCCATTTTTCATTCTGCTCTTACATGATCTATGCAATTTGGAATTTCTTTTAGATTTTGTTCTAATACAATAGTACTTCTGTACTCTTGTAATGTACTTCTTTACCACAGAAAATTGTCTGTTATCTTTAATAATGAGTAGCATTCTGAAAGCTGAAGTTCTTTCTAGTGTCTAGAAAATCACTCATTTGAGCACACATTAACAGACAAAATTTGAGGCAGATTACAAGAACTAATAAATTAAAATTATGTTAGAAAATGTGGTGAACAGATTTCCTTGGATAACTCAGTAGCTTCAGTCTTGAGCAGGGTTCTGTTACCCATATTAAAGTCACCTGTTTTCCCCCCTCTGTTTATCCAGTAAACCAGTGTTCTACTTATTACCACTGCTTGTTTTAAACTGAATTCATAAATGCAACTGAAGATTATTGGGGTGAATGACAAAGTCAAAATGAGTATTTGTTTGAAATGCTTGGTCTGAAATGCAAGTATATGCTACCCCTCTTTTTCTCATGGTAATTGACTACGCCTGCATGATAAAGATAGTCTTTATGCACAAATATTTCCACTCTTTAGTATCATGGCTGCTAATACAAATGTATATGCAATTCCTAGGCCAGGGATTAAAATCCTGCCCTCTGTTTTTGCAGGCAAATGTTTAATAGCAGTTGTTTAGAGACACCCACTACTTTGAACTTCACGTCTGTTGACTTTGTGCCTTGACATCGGTGATAGAAGTGGAGAGTTTCTCATCCTATCTCAAGCAGTTGTTTTACTGCTTGAGAATATGTTACGATTTCTTGTTAATCCCCCTAAATTGGTGATGATGATCAGAACATTCACAGGACTCACATGGGTTTAAGTCCTCTCAGGGAAGGAGGAAAAGGAATTTAGTCCTATTTCCTGAATATGTGCTCTATCTGGTATGCAATTACTGAAAAGGTTGCCTTCTCCCCAAACATTTGAAAATGAAAAGTGAACTCTGCTTAAGTGTTACAAGAATAACTGTAGACACATAGACTCATGAAAATATTGCAGATACTGGGCTTGCTTGGCTGGAGTTATCTTTACAAGCAATATAGAAACCCAAGGCTTGAATTCTACTTTGGGCTCATTTATACAGTTGTTGCAGCTTAACTTGCAGAAATCCTAAACCATTTATTAGCTGGAGGCCTTCCATGGCTACAGCAATCATTTATATTGACATTTTTGAAAGAGTTAAGATGCATGATATCAGAGAGGGGTCAACCCATTGGATCAACAGCACAACAGAGAGCCACAGCTTTATGTCAGGGCATGGCTTTCCCTGAAATAATTGGTGAGAGTATTTTGTGATCCTACAGTTTTAAAATAAAGAGAACAATGACTTAAATTCATCTCAGTATCATTACTCAAATGTAACATGTTTTCTTTTCACTTTTACCTTCATGTACCTTCTCTCCAGCTCATGTTACAACTTCCTTCGAGCTTGCCATCGCTTCAGCTCTGATCACGATTCTGTTTCTGCAAAGACAGCACTTCTATATTAAGTTCTGTTGATTTCAACAGATTTCTCATTTTGAGAAAAATGTTCACTTGTACCATTAAGACTCTAGTTGGTAGTCTTTTTCTCTCTTATTATGCAGTAAATAAATTCAAGCTTGTTCTAAGCTGTGATTTCTTGATAATATTGCAATTAATATGCATGGAACTATTAATTACAGATTAGTTTAGAAAAAACGAAACAAAGCTCAATATACATGGCATTTGAAATATTAGATGAAAATGCATTAGTTCTTCCTCTGATGTTTTTTGACACTATTCATTCCTTGTTCCCTATACTCGTCCGGGAGACAAATCATAGAATTACAGAATGGTTTGGGTTGGAATGGACCTTAAATATTATCTAGTTCCTACCCCTTTGCTGTGGGGGAATGACTCAGAACCCCATCCAACATTGCCTTGAACACTTCCAGAAATAGAGCATCTACAACTTCTCTGGGCAACCTGTTCCAGTGACTCTCCACCCTCACAATAGGGAATTTCTTCCTAATTTCTAATCTACAAATATCCCCTTTCAGTATGAAGCCATTCTTCCCTGTCCTGTCACTGCATGCTCTGGTAAATAGCAATTTATATAAGGTTAAGGTGATGCTTAGGTATGTAAGAGTTGAATTACTTTTTTTGTTTACTTAGTTATCAAAAGACCTGTATTTCTATTAAACAAGAACGAAATGTCTATGTCCTATGGCAAAAATCACAATAAAATGGATAAAGATAATGCTGACAATTCTAGCTTTTGTTGGTACAGGTTAATGTTGTCAGAAACATCTTCTCAGCAGATGACACAATCAATTTTCCCCAACAGAGAAAAAGACAAGCCCCAGTGCCAAGCTGCAAAACCATGAGATACAGAGTTATTGGTGAGAATATCAGTAGTGCAGCACTCAGTGGATGAGGTTTGGGAGCTCTGTCATTAATCCTAACTTCTGCTTGGTTTTGCAGCTCTTCTGTCTTGCACTTCTGATGGGAGGAAAAAAAAAGAAAAGGCCACACTGATTATATTTGGGGGAAAATAATTTGTCTTCTTTTTTAAAGAAAACATACCTGGAATCTTCAATCCTTTTACAATGGTATAGCTGGTATCTTTCTGGGATAAGCCATAACTACATGTTCTGTTATATATGTGCTCTTCATCATGCAGAATATACTATTTTTTTGTGTCTCAGTCCCATGTGACACCTTCCTCACGCCACTGAGTAGCCATATTAATATCAAGAAAGGTTTTTTATGACTTCTAATTTGCAGTTCATTGGAATTTGAGATTTTATTATATTTGCATAGTTCATGCAGAAATCTATGTAATTTTATCTGCACCCTAAAGGAAAATTTTGAAATTAAATGTGACTCTGTTCTGATTTATACTATATGCCATGTATCTCACCACTATCAATAAGAGACTGATTTCTAGAAATGAAGAGAAATAATTCTCATCTTAGTGTCAGGTGATAGTAGTTAGCAAAAGCCCATTTGGAGGCCAGTTAGCTGCATTAATACTAGTGCAAAATTTGAATGAAAAAGCCTTATTTAATTTTATTATTATGAGATTTGCTTAACAAAAAACCTGTATTTGTTGAACTCAGCCTACTTGCTGCAGCTACACTACTTTATTTTCTGGATTAATTTGGTTTCTCATTGCTCAAGAAATACTTGGTGCTGAAAGGCAACATTCAAGTAAAACTGATAAAACACTGTACTAATTCTTAATTTCCTGTTTACTTTTTTCTCCTCTTTTGTTGCTGTTGTCAGCCTCCCCATTGCCTAAAACAAGATAACATTACAAGTCATTCACATCTGAAATTTCTGGTTTTAGCTAGAAGTTAAAGAAACTAGATAGCACAAAGAAATTGGCATAGTTTTGACCTAACATACTTGGAAGTAATATAACTTCACTGCTAGTGCAATCTATAATAAATGGTCTATAATAAATACTTATGAATAAATATCACTTCTCAGACATCAACATTTTATAGATAAATTCCTTTTACAGCTTTCAATTAAACTTGAGGGAAAAAATAGTTACATTTTTTTAAGAGCTGCATGACTACAATAGGCTGGCTTCTACAGTGCCTCTCCCATAAACTGTATGCATTTAGTGCTACATGAATGGGTGACATTCAGTGCTATGCAGGGAATGCCAAGTTATTCTGCTATAACAGAAGATTTAACTGCTATTCCTTATCCTATCTGGAATTCCTAAAGCCAATAGATAAAAAAGCCTCTTTTTCAAACTTAGAAAGCCTACAACTTTTGCTTTGCTCTCTTTCAGTTTTCCTCCTTCTCTCTTTT
The DNA here is from genome assembly GCA_013396655.1 of Campylorhamphus procurvoides. Lineage (NCBI taxonomy): Eukaryota > Metazoa > Chordata > Aves > Passeriformes > Dendrocolaptidae > Campylorhamphus > Campylorhamphus procurvoides. The sequence continues at coordinate 303,332 of WBMV01003663.1, read as the reverse complement.
AATTGCTTAGGGACATTAGCAAAACTGGCCCAGAGTCCATCCTGCAGTGCTTCAGAGTGCTCTCTGTTCTTAGTCATGTAGCCAAATTGACTTTAGCAATAATGTCTATTTGTACATGTTCGGATCCTATATAGCCTCCAAATTTATGATTCAATTTAACTTTATTTGGCTCTGGTTCTTGAAAGGACCATAAATTTGCCATTAATCTTCGATTGTATTCCATCTGGTCTCAAGGTGACTTCTGTTGCTTCAGTACGTACTAGAGAGCTACCTGCCAAACAATCTTTCTGCTGCAAGGCTATGTGTTTTACAGCAATAGTTGTATCTGGGCATTTAATTCTTGTTCCAAAAGCTGATTGCCAACAGCCCTGGATCATAACATTCAATTCATTTGAAGCATTGTATTTGTGCTTTGGAAATTACCTTCAACTTCCCCTTTCCTTTCAGACTGACTTGGTCCAGTACCCAATTTTACTGTCACTGGAGAAAACGTAAATATCCCCCAGAATAGCTGACTTCTGGTCTCTGACATTGACATTTCCCTAGGTTTGTGTTAGCTACTCTGCAGCAACTTCCTCTCTGTGTGCTCATTCATACACACCAAGAGGCACAATGAGGTGTGGGTAAGACTGCTTGCAGTTTTAATCCAAATTCCAACCTTAGCAGCAACATTCCATGGCACTCCACTCAGGCAACCAAGACAGCACCAACTATGGAGGAAAAAAGCATTGACAGTGAGTTTCTGATTTGCTTATAGAGAATGAACTGAAATTCAGCAGTCACAAAACAGAGCCTGTATATCCTCCATGTCAAATTCTTTATCCTATATGGGCTTTCATAGCTTGCCATATTAGTAAGGTACTAATGGTTGACAAAAAAGCGAATATAATATATTTACACAAATTGACAAAGCTTTTGTTTGTTGGGTTTTTTTGTTTTGTTTTGGTTGGTTTGGTTTGGGGGTTTTTTAAGTATGAATTTATTTCAATACAATAATCTAGAACCCACTCCTAACCCTAACTCTATACTTAGGTATATTTTAGGTATATTTTCAGGTAAGCAGGTACACTGAAAATTGGAAGGAAGATATACTTGGCCTACTTAAACTCCTATCAAAATCACAGCTCCTCGTCTCCAAGGTTTTAACCCCAACTATAATCCTAAATAATAGCTTCGGCAGGGGTAGGAAACCCATGACTACCAGAAAATTAATGGGAAGTGAGTCACAGTTGCAGGTAGCAACCCCCAAATCATCTTCCAGCCCATTTGAATTTATTAAATTCACTTTAGCAGCTACATTAGCTCTATGGAAGCAATTCTCAATGACTATATTCCAGGCATGATCTTAATCCTCAAAAAGAGAAAGCTGCCTTAAACTCCCTGAAATTCCAGAAGCTGCTCTTCACAAAAAATGAAAATAACCTGTCTTTAAACTCTGTGTTGGCATGTGGCTTTGCAGACCCTTTCTGAAACTTCAATATACTTCAGCAACATGTCACAGAGGTTGGGAAAATGATCTTGTGTAACCTACTAGTTGCTTCTGGCATTGTTTAACAACAGACATGGCTCTCTACTATAAACCTAGGTACTCATACAAGGATGTTCACCAGGAATGGGTGAAAACTTAGGGAAAATGAATTCCCAAAGACAGAGAGCAGATATGGTGAGGATCAGACCTGGTGAGAACAGGGGTCAGACACAGTCCCAGGCTGGGCGCTGCCCTGGAGAGAGGAACAGGCCAGGCCAGGTTGGTGGGCTGTACAGGGCCTGTCTTAGATGGGCTTCTGGCTGGGGGAGATGGAGACCAGCCCTGCTGCAAGCTCCAGTGGGCCAGGGTTCTGATCTGAATGGCCTGGCTAAAGCGGTTAACATCAGGATATGCATATTCATTGTGCCCTTTGTTAACCATCTTTACCAATACTAAGGCGTTGGCTCCGAGCTTTTCGGAAGGAATTCCAACTGACTGTTGAAACTATAACACAGGGACTTACAGACCTGGGACAAGAGCCAAAATGGGGTTTTGGACAGTGTGGGGAAAATCCAGGGGTACTGGCACAGACAGTCAGACTGGGCAGTGCCCTCAATGTCTGGACAGCCAATTACCTAAATGCCAAGAGATTCATTATATTCACTCTTGTACTTGCCATCAGGCAGCAGGATGCTCATAAACATCTGCATTACAAAAATTCCTGGCTGTGATCATAATGACCTTGTCTTTATCCAGTGGATACTTAGAGGCCATTTGCAGACTGATAGGCTGTCTCCCCATTCTTTCTCTCTTCTATAACTGGTCTAAGTCTATATAAATATAAATTATATAACCTATTTAAAGTCAGCCATTTTTAGGTCAAATTGCATCATTTGCTCAATTGTCTAATCTAATGGTCATTTTGTTTAACATGTAGTTTTCCCAAGATAGGGTCCGTCCCTAGCGCAAAAAGCTAATCCAAGCTATTGCTTGGCCATGCCCTCAAAGGGAACTTTACTTGAAGTGTCACAGCCTTTGATGGCAGTGAGTGTTCAGAACAACTGTCGTTCTGTTATAATTCACTCCCAAAGGGCAGTACCTCTTACCAAATGATTATCTGCACTTCAGTTTGGGTAGGGCAGATCAAAGAGGGAAAATGACCACATTTATCATATTTAATTCCAGGACCAGCTGGATGTTCCAATGTAGTTTCTCATCCACACCTCAACCCAGTCTACATTTATTAAACTGTGCATTGAAATCTCATGGTTAGGCTATCTTTTGTACTAGAGAGCATTAATTATGCATAAATCCTCCTGGAAAAGTATATCCAATGTAAACTTTTTGTTGCATTAAAACACAAAAATTAAGACAGGATCACTTGCTGATTAAAAGATAGAATTCTTTCTGAATAGAAGATAGTTGTAATTTCTTTTGCCTTTTTTTTTTATAGATAGTTAAGGTCTGCCATATCCACAGATATAACAAAAGTGGTTTCCTTAGCAACCTTTACATCCTGAAGAAAAACAACATTTCAATATTTCTAAGCAACAATAACAGAAAATCAATTAATTCCAGAATATTAATTTCCATCTATCTTAAAATTATTAGAAAATATTACAAACTGAATTGCAGTACATATTATTATCCTTCAAGGAATAAATCTCTTCAAATTAGTTTAGTACATTTTCCAAATTAGTTCATAAAATTAAATGAAAATCATTTGCATATAGTAGGTAGTAAACAACTTTCCACTTTCTACCTACTTATTGCAGCCTTTAAAATTTCAGTTAATATTTTAAACACAATTAAAACCTATTAATGATAACCAAATCATTTGTGTATTGCTAAAGCAGCATTTGCTGCTCATAAAGAACAGAAGCAGACAACAAGCTGCTTTATAACCTCAGTTTGCCTTTGTTGAATCCACTAACTGGAATTTACAAAAATTCAAAATAACACTGCTGATTTCCGTCTATCTGAGGATAAACTTTCTAAAGAGAATTGAATGTGTCATTCATAATGAGATTTTCCTAAGTGTGCAAAGAGGATGAAACAATAACTGTTCCAAATTTTCTCAGTCCATTTTAATCCACTTCTGACTTTGAAGCCAGTCTTTGAGAACAGATGGTGTAAACACTTGGTTTGCTGAGGAGTTTAGTAATCTGAGCAATTTACTAAATCTAGTAAACACTTATTCAGTTTCATATCAGGTAAGGGAGTTACAGAGATTTTTATTTACTCTGAGAAGTGCAGAATGCAGACATTGGTATTCTTTTCTTAGCGTTTTCACTTGCTTAATTTAGAAATAAAAAAAAAAAATTGTTCTTCACTGAGCCTTCTGTGGAGACTAATCATGACCATCAAGAAAGGCTTTACTGATTTTTTTATCATTCATAACCCTCATTTACCCAATTTCTTTTGTAATACCCTAAACTTAATCCAACACATTTCCTCCACCCTTGCATTGTAATCAAATCATTATACCTCACTATACCTCATTATTTTCAGAAAAATACTTGCCAGCCCTCAACATGGAGCAAGCTGTTGTCATGCTCAAGGTCTTGGCTTCTATGACCTTGGGCATACCTTCATGAAACCAGGCCAGGTGACAGCTGATGTGGCTCAGCTGACCAAGAGGGTAAGAGTGTCCTGAGCACCAACTAGCTGGGCTTAAGCAGAGCTTTAAACTAGATTTAGCATGGGGAAGGGGATAGAGTTCTAAGCATTCGAGAAGAGCCAGGGGCTGCTGAGGCATTGGGAAGCAGCAGGAAAAGACCTGTGAATTGCCTCAAACTCCTCTAAAAAGGAGATGTGGCCCATATCCCAGCTGAAGTGCCTCTATACCAATACACACAGCATGGAACACAAACAGGAGCTTGAAGGCATTGCCCAGATAGAAAAATATGACCTCATTACTATCACAGATACTTAGTGGGGTGAATCATGATTGGAGTGATATCATTAATGGCCATAAACTATTCAAGAGGGACAAGCAAGGAAGGAGAGTTGAGGGAGTTGCATCCTATTAAAAAAAAATTGTATTGATGTTATAAATCAGGTCAAGTGCCTGTGGGTAAAAGTTGGAGATCAAGCCAAGAAGGGAAGCTTTGTGGTTGGTGTCTACCACAGGTCACCTTATCAAGAAGAAGAGGCTGATGAATAGCTTCTTCTTGAACTTCAGGAAGCATCATGCTCACAGGCCCTGATTTTGATAGGGATCAGCCACACAGATGTCTGCTGGAAGGGTAGCACAGTGAAGGGTAAGTAGTCCAGAAAACAACTTGAATGCTTTGTGAACAGCTTCCTGAGACAGGTGATGGAGAGAGGCATCTGATGGCTAGATCTGTTGATAACTAATGCAAAACTTCTCAGAGACATCAAGAGTGGAGATAGAGTGGGTTCCAGCAACCATGCCCAGGTTGAATTCTCGATCTTGAAGGGTATAGGATGTGTATAAAATAGAGTCAGAACCCACAGTCTCAGAAAGGCAAACTTTTGGCTGTTTAGGGCACCAGTGCATGTGATTATTTGTGAACTTGTCTTCAGAGAAAAAGGAGCAACAGGAGCTGGGAGATATTTAAAGTCATTGTTCTTAGGGCACAACAGCTCTTAATCCTGACGTGCAAGGTTGGGTGGGAGACAGTGATACACATACTGGGGAGATTATAGGGACATGTCCTGGGAGTGCAGGGAGGATGTAGGGAAAGGCAAGGCACAGAGGAACTTGGCTAGGGCCACAAAAAATAACATAAGGAAGGGTTTCTTCAGGTATATAGGACAAAAAAGAAGAAACTGTACCCTCCCAATGAGAGAAATGAGAGATCTGACTACAACCAACAGAGAGAAGGCTGAGGTAGACAAAAACTCCTTTGCCTCAATTTTCACCAGCAAGTACTCTAGCCACACTGCCCCTTTCACAGAATTCAAAAGCAAGGACTGGGAAAATTAAACACTGTTCACCATAGGAGAATATAATGTTCAAGACCATCTAAGGAACCAGACTGTGCACAAACCCCTGGAACTTTGTGAGATGCATCTAAGAGTCCTGAGAAAATGACAGATGAAGTTGCTAAGCCACTACCCATTATATTGGATAAGTCATGACAGACTGATGAAGTTTTCAGTGACTGGAAAAGGGGAATCATCACAACAATTTTTAAAAAGGGATAAAAGGAAGACTTGGGGAACTACAGACCACTCAGTCTGATCTCTGTGCCCAGCAAGATCATGGAGCCAATCCTTCTGGAAACTATGCTAAGGTACACAGAAAACACACAGGGCCTCTCATGTAGGGCTGGACCTTAGAAAATTTCCAGTCAGTGGTAATACTTGCTTCAATCCCTCTTGAGTTTCAGTAGGTGTCTGAATTTGAAACCTCTGATGCAAAAGTATTGAGATTGCAATTTCTTGATACAGAATACTTTAAGTTTACAGGATTCTCATTTGTTAAATCTAAAAATTTTTCTTTTTTTTTTCCTCTTTATTCCAAACCTGGTCATTTACTACAAGAATTTTCTTCATAATTAATAAAAATAAACTGTTTAGCTATGGTTTATATGACATCTAGGGCTGGATGATCTCAGTTAAAATGTGGCAACATATTTTAGATGACTTTGAAGAATCAAAGGATTCCCCCTCACCTCTCCTTCAGATGACTTCATGAATCTGACCTTCTTTTGTGAGTGAAAAAGCATGTTCATATAATTTTGCTGACAGCTGATAAATGCTGCTTCTTCCCTCTGCCTCAGATATATATGGGATGGAAGGATTGGTCATGAAACCTGTTGCACAGCCACTCAACTCAATTTTTATGAATTTAACACCACAGATATGGTCATTCATCCTCCAGTTGCATAAGACATCAGGAAATTCATACTGATACAAGATGAAACAAATGAATTACTGTCCCATACCTGCTTTTCCGAAGAAAAACCTTTACGTTCAATTTGATGTGGCTCATAAGTTCAGCTGCCATCCGAATGTTCATTTGTCTAAGAAGCAAGAAGAATTCATAAGAAGAATTTTCTACACAAAAATACCTCTGCAATGACCTTTCCTGAATGTCATAAGACCAGTTTGCACTGCTAGTAATCTAGATTGAGACCACACCTCACATGTGAAGGCCAGTGGTTTAGCCAGATACAGGTTATTTTGTATAAGCTCAGTTGGTGTACAACTTGCATTCAAATCCTGTGAGGCAGGTGACATCTTAGCAATGGAAATACTAGAAACACTAAAAATTAAAGCAGGCATATTTTTTGCAGGCATAAAAGTGTCCATTTTTTCCCAATGTAAATTGTGAACAATTCACTCAATAAGACAAGGATTTTTAATAAACATAATTACCAATTTTTTCAAACTTTACAGAAGACTTCATTCTGACAATCACAGAACACAGAGTGCGGAAGATGTAATTTATATTAGTACAAATTTCTAATATCATATTGAAAAGAATATACTGTAAGAAAGGATAGAACTAGGTCACTCCACAATGGTGCAGTAAAATATGATGATATGTATGCTAACTGGTTTAGAATTGGGAAAATAAGGTTAGTGGCTATTTCTGCTGCACCTGGTTACATATATCATTTAATAGATGTGTAGTTCACAAAAACTCATTATATTTCTGGCAGTAATAAAGGCGTATAACATTCTGAAATATTTTGTGTAAAATAATGGATTGAGCTGTTCCCACTTATAGGCAAGATATTTCAGTAGATCTCTACATTTTCCCCAAGGTACCAGGAGTCTGTAAAAGAACTAATGCAACAGCTGTAATTAATTTTCCTTTGTTCAAAACCAAATTAAATAGTACTTAATCAGTGGATGCCAGAATATAGGCCCTCAAAGGACTTTGATACGATACAAATACTTAAAAATTACATAGGAGCAGAGAGAAACCTTTCTTTGTAGGATAAAATTAAGTCAAATGAATTATACGAGGAGTGAAATAAAACCAGTCCAACTGTTAATTCCTGCCCCCACACATTTGCAATGAGGCATCAAATCAAATCTCTGTTCATCCTTTTAATTGCAGAAAAGTATTTTTAGAATATCTCCTTTCTTGTGCCTTGATATTACTGACTACAGTTTTTCAGAAAACAAAAAGTTTTATGCAACAAATATCATTTTACTTGACTTATTTTCTGCAGAAAATATCAACACTTTTTTATTTTTAATGAAAAAAGTGAGAGTTTTCTCTTTTTTCCTAAAATCTTGCTGTTTTCTTGAGAAAGATGCATTTTCCAAAGAAAGCTCCTTTCTCTAAAATCAATCTGTTATTTATTGTGAGAACTAGCAACACGTATCTCCTAAAATTGAATAATACCTGGGAATCAGAAACAAAACATCTGTCTTTTGAGAGTTACCTAATTAACAGAAACAGTGCAGAGAAGTGACACAGGATACGCAGGACCAAGGTACAAAGAGGTGAGTTGGGATGAGACACTTGACAACAACAGCATTGACATGCTCATTCACACACAGAAAAGCCAAATCTTCTCTGAGTTTCTTAGAAAGGGACAAGGATTCATCCTTTGCTGCAGTTAAAATATAACAGTTGGAAGTAGCAGCTGGAAGTAAAAGGGACATTAAAGTCAACATTGGACACTACTCATACCCCAGAAGAACAAAATTCAGCATTTTCTACCAGCCATAACCTTCATGTTTGTGATTCTTCACAAGCACACTGAAGCAGTCTCCTGAGCAGCACAGCTAATGGAATCTGTTTTCCCATAGATCATGTCTCCTATTTGATTGCTTCTTTCATAGATGAGCTATGTATAATAGTCATTTTCCCATGAAGACTCTCTTAGTGGCTGATATGATTTTTGTGGCTCATCTGTAGCTTTTCCCTCACTGAAAGCCATTTGTACATCTTTTTTATGGACCAGAAAAATCTTTCTATGAAATATGCATAAGTGTTTTAAGAACTTTAGTCCTTTGCCATGTTTGGTTGAAGTTGGTCAGGAGATGCAAAAGTTATTCAATAGATAGATATAGAAATAATATGTACATTTTGCCTCTTTGACCATCAATAGAAACATTACTAGTCATTCTCTGATGTGGTGGATGTTTCTCAAGAACCCAAGAACACACAGAACTTACAACTCTGTCATGATCATTATGATGCTTTCCAGAGCTACCAAATATGTAGGGGAAAAAAGAAATTTTTGTGCAAACCCCCTAGAAACTATCTCAGTAACAACCAGCTCTGAGTATTATTGATTATTCAAAGAAGTAAATCTACCCAAGTTTCCAGGTCTAGTTTTAGCACAATGGATTGCATAAGCATCTACAATTTCAAAGACTTTGTTTGTTTCACTTTCAACTTAGAATAAATGGGAAACAAACGGAGGCTTTTAAAATTTTCAGATTTTTAAACTATTTGTATAAAATCCCAAGTAATTTCCTAATTTTTCTGTATTGTATGAGAATCTTCAGTAGTAAATGACAAAAAAATAGCAAGAATTAAGGACCCTGTGAAGGAAAACAAAAGAGTCAGTGAAATATTGCTGACAGCCCATTCATCCACTAGAATAAGTGCATCGTTTTATTTATCCATCTCAGTTAATGTTCCTATGTTATAAGCAAAAGAAAACTGACATAGCAGTATAAAATGTAAACTTCCCATCCCAGAGCAGGTATGGCCTCCCAGTCAAAAGCTGTTCTTCAGGGTCATGATACCTGAAAATGTTTATTTATTAATATGACAAATATAGGTCAGGAGGAGCTTAGAATATGTCTGTGAAAGAAAATTGTCATTGAGTGTACTTGTCAATACCTGAAATAGCAGTTATAGTAAATGAGTCTCTCAGGGACTTATTCTGATGCTGAGCATAAAAGACTGACAGACTGCTTCACATGTCTCCTATATCTCCTTTAATTAATATTGAATAACTGAAAGACATATCAACATCCTCATAAGATCATTATCATTATTTTGTTCAATGAATGATAATATTTCACTGTTCTAAAATTTTCTTTCTTTTTCCCTTATTTTGCCATATCAGAACAATTATTTCAGAAGCTCATGTTCTCTTACTCAGGAATAGGCAGAGACCAAGAGAGGGCAGCTTACGGAAATGTAACATCTATTTTTTCCTTCATTTTGATCATGCATAAGTGAGTCCTATTAGGCTGTCATGTTAAAATGACTTCCTGCAGTGCAGGGCAGAAGTTAATAATTTGCCTTAAGATGACTCACTCACAAAGAAAAAATTCAAGGAAATGGGAAATATACAATACCTAAAAAATATTTTGTTTTGTTTTGGTTTTTTTGCCTGCTTTTTGCAATAATGTATAAGGGCAAGAGTGCTATTTACTTTAAAAGCCATTAATTCAGTTATCTACAATACTTGATAGCACTTTGGGAAAGAGTCATTTTATCATGCTTCTTAATTTTACTGTAAAGTACTAGAAAAGAAATAATTCATAAGGAGTTAAAAGAACAAAGAATAATATTTGTGAAAATATACAGAAAGAGAAAAGGACCTGTACAAAAGTTTGCTAGAGATTTAGGTAAGGTTGAAAAGAAATTGAGTATTTCTCTACAGCAAGCAATTTTGACTAAAAGACTTGCACTAATACAAGATTGAAGACACTGTTAAGCCATTACCTGAAACAGTGGGTATTGCTCTGGCCACTTTCATACAGGAAAGATGAGCAGAATGAAGGCTATCATTGTAACTGTTGTCTACAAACTCTTTGAGGGATAAAATTATGAAGGAAGGAGCTAAAGTTGAGGTTGGGGATGAGGCTGGCACAGGAACAAATGAATCTGAATTACACATTAATAAAATTGATAGTGAAATAAGGAGGTACTGAAATTATCAAATTTGCTGAAGAAAAAATTTGCCAAAACATAAATTTTCCTTTTTGTACGCAAAGAATCACACAATATGCTGAGTTGGAAGGGACCCACAATGATCATCAAGTCCAGCTCTTAGCTCTGCAGAGGACCATCCCCAAGAGTCAAACCATGTGCCCAAGAGTATCATCCAAAGCTTCTTGAACTCTGTCAGGCGAGTGCTGTGACCACTTCCCTGGGGAGCTGTTCCAGCGCCCAACCACCCTCTGGGTGAAGAACCTTTTTCCAATATCCAGCCTAAACCTCCCCTGACACAACTTCAGGCCATTCCCTCGGGGTCTGTCACTGGTCACCATAGAGAAGAGATCAGCGCCTGCCCCTCCTCTTCCCCTCATGAGGAAGTTGTGGACTGTGATGAGGTCTCTCCTCAGTCTCCTCTTTTCCAGGCTGAACAGACCAAGTGACCTCAGCCACTCCCCATACGGCTTCCCCTCAAGGTCCTTCTCCATCTTCATTGTCCTCCTTTGGACATTCTCTAACAACTGAATATCTTTCTTATGTTGTGGTGCCCAAAACTGCACATGATATTTATATAATAAGCAACTTGAGTTTAATTATATCCATACACAAAATCAGTATTTTATATCACTGTTTCATATCTATTTCCAAATGGATTCAGTTTATTAACTTGTATTTATAAATATTTGTGACTGGCTTGACAAGAACAAAACTGATGGAGCATATCGAGTTGTAAATACAAATTTTGAGATGGTGAAATCATTAAATTCGACAGCATTTTCCCGTTGAATTCAGCCTGAAGTGAGGACAAGGATCACACTTCAAAGCACAGCAACAGTAGAAGACCTGTATATGTCTATATAATAGTTCACAACTATTTTAAAAGCCCTACCAAAGTGCAGAAAAGGAAAAACTTTGCAATGCTTTCAAAGGTCTGGGGTTCTGCTGGCAACTGGCCAGATGCCGTCATGCTCACAGAGCTACACTAAGTTCCACCTTCTCAGTCTGATACGCAGTCTTTGCTATCTGGAAGCCCACACATGTAGTTTATTACCAAGATTCTCTGAGAGAACTCACTCCTGTCTTTTCATAAGAACAGGTATACTGTGTTTGGGATGGAGTTAATTTTCTTCACGGCAGTGGTGTGGTGCTGTGTTATGGATTTATGGGTAAAAGTGTTGAGTGTGCACTAGTGCCTTGGCTTACTGTTGATCAGTGCTGAAATAACGTGGACTTTTTCTCTTCTCATTCTGTCTCTCCTCCCAGCAAGTGAGCTGGAGCTGGGCAAGAAGCTGGGGGTGGACACAGCTGGGACAGCTGAGCTGGATTGGACAAAGGCATATTCCATATGACATGATGTCATGCTCTGCCATAACAACTGAGGGAATGGATGAGGAAGGCAGAACATTTTTGGTTATGTCACTTGTCTTTCTAAGTTATTGTTATGCATAATGAGGCCCTGCTTGCTGGGAAGTGTCTGGACATTTGCCGGCCCATGGGAAGTAGTGAATAAATGCCTTAATCTGCTTTGCTTGTGCATGCAGCTTTTGCTTCACCTATTAAACTGTCACATAAGTCTTCTCGCCTTCCTCCTACTTTCTCCCCAGACCACAGGAGAGGGAGTGAGTGAGTGTCTGTGCGGGTGCTTGTCTGGTGGCCAACATCAACTCACCACAGAGGAACACAGCTTATAAGGCTTTTCAAGGTGATGTCTGTGTCAGAGAATCCTCTATAAGTTTGAATTACTCTGTTAAATCACACTTTCAATGCTTGCTACACAGGAGTAAAGTGACTTTTTAAAAATTATTAATTTTTAGATTATTTGTATTATGTTTCTTTTCAGCTCTGTAGTCCAGTTCCATGCTCACATATTTTCTACTGAAAGCTGTTTTATAGTTCTGAGAGAATACGGTTGGAAAGATTACAAAAGGGGGTGCAAAGTGTAGCTTATGTTACGTGTCTGTTCAGGAGAAATGTTGAATACTCTGTGTTGATTATCCTTACTCAAATGGGCATTTCAAACACATTTGGTGGGCCACACACCTATAATTTTCTTCATTTTCTTATTAGATAACAAGATAATGGCCAAAGCTCATAGTAACTGATGCTGTGCGCCACTACAACTTCAGTTAGACGTTCCCCAACCCTGTGCTCAGTAGTTTCCCCTGATACTTACCGTAAGTTTCCTGAGCCAAGTGAGTACTAGGTAGGATGAATATAAATGAATTGTAGAGGTATTAAAATAAGACTGTGTGATGGCTGTGTGTTATAGGAGTCTTCTGTCTGGCCTTGAAATTTCTGAGTTTGTGGCTGCATGGCAGAAAGTCAGCAAAAGCATCTGTACGCTTATTTTATAAAGTAAGGTAGATATCTGTTGAGGGAAAAATATTAAGATATCCTATAAGTATGCATCCTATTCACAACAACCTTTACAACCTTTTGATTTTAACATTCATATTGTCCTTATTTTCTGGTCTAACCTTACTGAACATATTTTTAATTCCATTAAAAGCCTTAGCTTCAATTTCTGCATGAAATATCAATATTATTGATTCATGCTTTTTCTCTCCTTAGGGCATGGTTTAATTTCACATCAATTTGTATAATGAAAAAATGAGTGAATCTGCCAGAAATGAATGCTACAAGAAAATGCTAAAAATCAATTAAAATGCCTTATCAGCTTCAAAGACAGTCATATCCTTTTACTAATGAAGGGAGATATATTGCAACATAGAAAATCAGAGCTAATCTGATACCTGTTTCCCCTAGCAGATTTTGTCCTTCAGTTGACTACAATGAAGGACTGATGTATTCAAATTTAATTTGCCTACTATCGACATTAAATTGATGGAAGATTAAATAGACAACAAACTTCAATGGAATGCAAATTGAATTATAAAATTAAATAATAAAAATATCTTTATTCTTTTGTATTTTGTTAGGTATTTATTTTTGTTTCACCAGCAAAAACCATTAGTACAGTATGGCTTCTACTCACAGCCTGGAAAATCAAATATATACAAAAAAATACATGTAGTCTAGATACCCTAAAAATCCATTTTAAAATTAGTAGATCCTTTTATTCTCAGAATAAAACCTTGCTCTTGAATAAACAGTGAAAGACTTGCCATTGAATTCGGTAGTGACAGTTTACCCCATGAAGTATGCAAGAAAATATAATCATCTTGTAGAACCTTAGAGATGTTGGGGGGAAGAAACCTGTAGCCCAGTTTTCCACCTGATGTAGTACCACTTGTCTAGCCAAGTCTTGAAAACTTCCAAGCCTGATGTTTTCACAGTCTCCCAGGGTAACTGTTAAAGTGCTGCTGCCTCAAAGTGATGCTGTTCAAAGTCTGACATTCAAAACCCTTAACACTGGGAATTTACATGACGTTAAGGACATCAGGTGGTTAGCTCTTCTGAAACCCAGATCTTTCTTGACCTCAGAGAGTGAAGTTCTATGTTTTTCAGTTTCATTCTCTCTGTTTTTTTAACATGGGGTTTACTATTATGATTGGAACATATTTTGTGATCATGAAGGACGTATCAACCTTCTGGGTAACACGGCCCAGCACCAGGACCCACTGTATTGCCAAATACTAACATCATAAAATTAAGTTAGTATTTTCTTAGGATCAACACAAGTGAATTTAAGTGTTGACTATTATGACTCCACTAACCTCTGTTACCTAGATCATGGATAGCTGAGATCTGAAATGATACTCTGTTAGATGGGACCTTTCTGTATCATTCAAAAAGTTAATTTTAATCTCTTATATAATGTGATGTGTCTTAAGATGTCATTGAATTTTACTCCAGTAGCAGTTAAAATACAGTAAGTGGGAAAGGATCCCTAAATATATCTGATGTTCTGATTGTTTGCCTATTTATGTAAGGCTATATCTCAGAATAAGATGTGATTTTATTAAGTCAATAAACAAAGCCTTTGAGAACTTGATTTTACTTGCTTTTAAAAATAAATGTTGAAGCTTTTATTCCATTCTACTGCAGTCCTTATGAACACTAACTCTCAAAATCTTATTCTTTTAAATATAAACTGCTAGCATATCAAAGAGTGCACAGAAAGATAAGCTTTTACACTAGCAATTCCAGAATTCTATTAAGTAAAATTATTAAGGATTTAAAAATAAATAGGCAATTTATCTTAGGCCAGAAGGCTTGTGCCGATTTCATTAAGCAAGAACTACACTTGGTAATTCATCTTTATAGTTGCCATAAAATGTTGCATTTTCAAATCTGTTTAAAACCTTTGAAGGTGCATTTGCCCATGTTATTTTCAAAATTACTTTAACAGACTTGACATATGGTGTTTTTGAAAATCCCAGCAGAAACTGCCTACAACTATTGAATATCTAATCTTGATAGGCTGTCTACCTAACATTCTACAGCAGTGAACTATCACTGAACAGCAAAAGCATATGCATGCCTTTTGTCCCTTACTATGTCTTTGTACTTTCCATTCATTCCCCTGGGTGAGCTACAAACCAAATATGGAATTTAAAGCTAGGATTCTTTCTTTTTTTTCCTTTTTTTTTTCCATTAGTATAGATTCTTAGAGTTTAAAACGTGAATAAACTTTTACAAATATTTTTAATGATTTCTGTATAACACAGTCCGTAAGACTTTTCTGTTTTATCCAATGGTATGTCAGAGGAAGAAAGTAATTTTCTGTCAATTGGTTTTGATTTTGGTTTTCCTCTTTTTTATAAAGGAACCAGTTTGTTCAAACCTGTCCTGGAGATAATATTCATAAATAGAGTTGGAATAAAATATAGACATTTGGATTTATGGCCCTAAAAAGTTGGCTGTGAAGGCATGCAAGTTAAAGTGAAATGATAGCCTAGAATACAAAAAATAAGAAATAGTAGATTTTTTTTTTATGATATATCTTCCTGCTTCTTATGTCATGGATATTAATGTGATCCTCCTTCTCTTGGGCATTTATAAATAGATAATAAAATCATCATTGGTATCTGTCAGGATGTTTGGACTCACAACCAGGAATGGAAAATTTATTTTGATCTCTACATCTCTAACCCTGACAATGAGTTAGAAACTGTATGTGATTATACCTTCTGTCATTCCTGTGCACAAAGTTGGAATTATTTTGATGATAATCTAAATGTATCTGATATATCCATGACAAAGAACTGACAATGAGTTCACCAGAAAGTTTTTATGGGACAGACCATGACAAGACCCTTTTTTTTAAAAAGGGCATGTTGAACAAGATCACATTCTTTGACAGTTCTTTAGTTTTCCCATTTAACACACAAGAAAACCCAAGCTAGGGAACAGTATATTTATAAAGTACCATAGGCTATACATTGCTCTTTTTTCAGATGTTTTTGACATAAAGACAAGATTTGAAGCTCTAGGTTTATTCAAGCTCTATCTTGATTTGTTTTCAGTTTCCACTGTTCAGGTAGACATGATTTGTAACTTCAAAACCCTGTATTTGTCAATTTGACTGCCTGAAACTACTGAAAAGCAGAATCGTTCAGTTTAAAAATATGTGGACAGAAGACATGAAATAAGTTTCTAAAATGCTGAGAAAATATATTTAAGGGTACATAAGTATGTAAATATAATTGTCATTTTTACATAAATTTCCATGTGTTTCCAAACAGAGAGAAACTACAGTTTAATATATGGAAGACTAAACTCAGAGATTAGTTGTAAATTTACATGATTAAAACCAGCAACAAACAATTAAGATTGATAAGATGTTTCTGCTAGAAGTTGTTGATTCAGTAAAGTGTCTTTCAGAAGCAGCCTAAGTTTACAAAAAGAACACAGGAATTTTCTGGCTGAGATTTTACTGATGTATCTGGTAAAATCTGAGAAATAAACCTGACAGTCAAAGGACTTGCTCAGTTTGTAGGCTTCCTGACACCAAGGTGACACCAAGACAGTTCCCCATGTGGTCATTACCAGAGTCAGAGTGCCTCTTTCCTAGCATTTTCACATTTTAGATAGAACAGGACAAGTTTTCCTTATCCTGTTAGGATAAGTTCTAACAGTTACACGGTTAGCTAGAAGTCAAGCTCAGGGATTCAAGTGGCAAAATCCTATTGTATGTACTGAGTGTCTGAGTCCAAGGTGATACAAGTATTGACTGTTGGCTAAATAAATATGAAAGGAAATAATGAAAAAAAGGTGAAAGCAGTAAATACAATATAATAAAGCAAAGCCTCTGAATGTGAACACATTTTAGGATTATATTCAGTATGTTCAATTTTAGGAATACTTTTGAGTGTTTTCATTGCAAAAACTCCAGTGAGACCTGAAAGCATGCTGAAATTAAATTTGTCCTGCTTTGGCTTGGTTCTAATTTCCACCAAAATGCTTGAGAAACATATTAGTTTTAATGACAGATAAATAGGAATTACTTGTGGGATCCGAGTACCCTTAATTTATGCTATTTGATTATTTAAAAGTAGTCAACTGGTGCTTTCCCACCTTTTTGTTAAAAACAATGTCACTTACTAAAGATACTATATTTACATTATAACTAAAGTGTTATGTCCTAAAATTAAGGTTTTAAAATGAAGAGTTTAGTTTATGACAAAACCAAGAGAGAATGCAGAGGACGAACCACAGATACCTGCAGGAATTAGTTGCTTTTTAAATGCAGATTTGTACAGTTAACTAATACATGAACCGTGTATTAAGGAAGTAGGAAGTTCATGTTTCCATCCTCTGCCTGAGGAGATTAAAACCCCTGTCTACTGTTTCCTGGAAGAATACACAAACACTAAAACCATAGAGTTGTTCTGTACTTTTTACTAAGACTGTGCCAGAGGCAGAAAAACAAAAGATTCATTAAGCATAGATGAGAACCTTCTGATGCCATTAAGCAGCAGAACTTTTCACCTTGAAGAATAGATCCTCCTGTTCTGGTTTCCAAATGAAAAGCAGTTTGTGTAATTTAAAGAAAGAATCTCTAACCACTATTAAATAAAGGACATTGGAGTATTAGACAGCAGGTCAGTGGGGTTTTCTAGGACTTCGGGATTGAAATAAGGCAAAGTACCAGTTCTCCCTGCTTGTGTCCTCTGACTGGTGTTGCCAGCAGATCACCAGCAGATACCTTTGAGGGTTTATCAAAATACAAATCAGTAAATGACTAATGATTCAGAGATTGTCCTTCTGTTTTCTCATGCCACAACAATTTATTAGTGTACTAAAAGAGACCTATTGAACTGTTTCCTTAAATATGTATTAATTGAAATATAAATTAATTGTTGCCATATTTCATACTTTAATAACATAAACTGCAGTGATTTTCCCATTTACTAACAATTTTAATGGCAGTACCTAATTAAATTGCAATATGATTAATAGATATTTGAATATAGACATAAGAGGTTTACAAATACTGCCTTCTGCTTTATTAAAATAGGGCATGTTTTTGGCATCACTTCCTTTCAATTTTAATGACCAAGGCTTAGGAAGTGTTCTACTGAAAGTGATTAAGGATGAAGGCTTGAGGCTTCTTACTGAATTAAATTAGAAGAGTTTCAATGTCCTTTTCAGTGTCAGAATTCACTCGAAGATCAACTGTTCTACAATAACATAAATTACGACTTCTACTCCTTGCAACTGTCCAAAGTTTCCCTTGGTTTTGTCTTTCAGTCTCAGAAACTAAAATATCTCTCATTAATTTCCAGTCTTGCAAGCCTCTTAATTAGCATTAGAAATAGATAATTCATCCATGCTT
Source organism: Campylorhamphus procurvoides (assembly GCA_013396655.1). NCBI lineage: Eukaryota > Metazoa > Chordata > Aves > Passeriformes > Dendrocolaptidae > Campylorhamphus > Campylorhamphus procurvoides. The sequence goes on along the minus strand of WBMV01003663.1, from coordinate 285,290 downwards.
TAAAACATGCTTTTATTAATGCTTTAAATGGAACTAAAAACCAAAACAGCACAAACCAGACAAACTCCCCTCAAGAAGAGGCATCCTAACTGCTGAAAGCTCAGTTTTAGCAGCAGCTGTTTTTGGGGCTCTGACAGAGTGCAAGTTATAAAGTAGATATCTAGAGACAGAAAAAGATGAAATCAAATAGTCCCTCTTCCAGCAGTTGTGGGATTCAAAGTGTCACCATACTTTGTTGAATTTTGATCCTTAAATTGCTGTCTTTTGGAGGGGTTTTTTTATCAGAACATTGTCTAATCCCCACCTCTCCCTAATCCCTCCTTAAGTGCCTACAGCTCCTCTGTATTGTCTTAGGACTTTCCATGTGCTTAGGTCCATGAATTTTATTATGATCTGTCCAAAGTACAGGGGAAGTTTTGAATGCAGTAAAGCCAATTTACAATTTCATGTTCAGCTGCATGAGAGTTCACCTAAGCTAGCCAGTGGGAAAAACTCTCATGGAATGGAAGACATTCACTAGAGTATTCATTGAAATCAGTATCCCTTGCTTCCAGATGGATATGCTAACATTTTCTTTCTCCCCTCCTTCTTGCCCACTATTTGATTCTGCATAAGTACCCAGTGTGTTTATTAGAGAACTCTTCTGAAACTTGCACTTACACTACCACAGACAGAAAAGAAATTTGATTATTCATACTGCCACATCACCTCCTTCCTTTGTTAGGAGGACAAAAGTGAGGGCCAAATGACTGGGAAAAAATTACATCTTTTCTGGAGTTAGTCATACTTTGAAAATGTATGACAAATGATGCTCTAGAAGAGAAAATGGGGGAAGTGCAAGGCAATTGTGTTACAGTTAGGTGCAGACATTATATTTGATTTTTACCAAAATTTCCATGCTGCAGTATGTTCTCCCTGTAAGTTCATGGAACTGTAAATGTCAAGAGACCGTAGGTATCAGTATACTGCTGTTTCCAGTATGTATGAGTTACACACTAATATTTGGCTGTGTCTCCAGAGCATTTTCCAATGAACACTTGGAATGCTGTGTTAGTAAGAGACGTGACATTATTTAAAAGGTGAAAAATGTGTATAAGCATGATACTAATGTTGTACTGATACAAAACAGTGAGGAAACATATCTGGTGTCTTAAATGTACCCTGTTGCTAATGGAACTACTAGAGTGTGTGTATAGTTCAGTTCAGGTCCGATATCCCAGAAAACTCACAGAACATTTAATAGAGAATTAAATTTCATGCCTTATTACTTGCATTCTCTTTATGCAGTCTCAGCTACAGAAAGAAATAGTTGCAGGGAGAAATTACCATTTACTTTGAGACATCATAGAAGCATAATAAGTTGCTTCAAAATCCTAACATTTCCATTCCATTTGTAGGACTAATAGTTGTAAAACAGCATATGTAGCATTTGAAAGACACATACTAAGAAGGTGAAAAAACAGCAAATATTTTGCCTTAATCAAAGTGAAAAAAATAAGATTACAGTAGCTTTCATTACTTTCATGAATCTTATTCAAGAAAAACATGTCAATGTAGTTTGTTTAGTGCTAACTGTTTTAGACAATTAAAATATTCTGCATGAGGCTAGACGATGGTCTAGTTGCTATGAATCAACCATTCACCATTTAATAATTTAGTTGAGCTGCATGGGGGTATGTGTTTACTGGGGTTCTCAGTCCCTGGCAGGAGTTTTCCCATATACAGTGTTCCCAGTTTTACAGTAAGAGGGATCCAAAGTGCAGCACAAATAAACATTTCATTGGGGACTGTGGGGATTTGTAGAGTGTGAGCTACTTCTAGTCTGAGATATCTATGAAATTTTCCTTTTTCTCTTTCATCACTAATGATAAATGATTCAGTTGGCTGTTGAGCATTGCCAATCCATTAGAAACAGATAAAATTATGACTTTGTTATAGTGAAAATTGATTGCAAATTTTAGCTTGATAAAGTTAATACCTCAGGCAGAAAGAACCAGTATCTGTCATTCTATTCTATTTTAAATGAAAGCTCTAATTCCCATTAACATGAAACATTGTCCAGGTCAGTGAGATTCCCAGCAGAAGGTCCAACAAAAAGTTCACTCCCTCTGCTGTATGGCAGGTTTCCAGCATATATGTATTGTCTGACATGTGTGACAAAAGCAGAGATTTCTGGTCCTGTTCCTTACAGCTCAGGGCAGAAGAGGTCTTTGAGTGGTCCCATCCAAAACTCCTTTTCTCTACTAATGGAGCCTTTTCTACTTTGTGTCTGTTTCAAGTGATGTTTTACAGTAACAAGCAAAACTGACAGAGTTCATCAGAGCTGTTAACTCTCATAGTGTGTCAGTGTGACACTCGAGTATTTTCTTTCCCCTACCTCTTTCCCCAACTCCAGGCATTTAGCACATTCACTGTGAAGCAAAGGGAGTTGTCTACCAGTACAAGATGCACCCAGTGTCTAAAGCTTGAGAGCAGGGTCAGCGGGTAATGCTAAGCTGCAGGCAGCCCTGTACATCGCCCTGGGTCCACATGTTCCCATGAAACAGTGGGAAAAATACTCCTCCAGTCATTACAATTCTGCTACTACCTGTTGATGAGGACACCACTCATCACCTAACCTTGGCAACCCAGGCAAGCTCCCTCTTGCATGATCTAGCTGAGTGTCTGGATGCAGTGAAATGTCTGTTGACAGTTCCCTGTGCATGAGCACTGCTGACCTGGGGACTGACTTATGGACAAGTATGCTCTGGGAGGAACATTTTAGCCAACTATCGAAATATATGCTGGCTTCCCCTTTAGCAACTAAACAGAGATAAACCTATTATTCTTCACATCATTTCCAAAGACTAAGAGTATCTTGTCAGATTTTATTACACTAGGTACTCCTGCAAAACATGTCAATGGTTTCTAATTAAAAGAGTGGGGGAAAATGCTTAATGTGGCAGCTATGGCAGAAAATTTCCTATCACCCTACTACTCAGATTTCACATTTTAAAAGTCCTGACATGTCTGTAAATCAATGAGCTATTTTTATTTGTTTACCTGATTGTAAGCTGGTGAAAGTTGAATATATTTATAAATGCTGATATATCCTGTATTAAGAATCGCAAGTTCAGTACAAAGCACACCTGAGCCCACTGAATTTTGTCAGATATTTATGTCATCTCATTATCTATCTTTTCAGACTACTTCACCTCAGTTTCAGTTTCTTAATGAAAAAGTCACTTCTCCTGCTGATTTGATTTAGTATTTTACTGAATTTCATACTTATTTATGTGCAAGATAAATTCTCTGTTCTGTTACATCTCCTGCCTAGTCTTTAGAATATTACTGTCAAAAGGTTATGCCAGTTCTGCTATCTATAAAACTGAATTATTTAACAATTAATGGACCTGAACTAGGACATCAAGTTGATGCTTCCTTATATTTTAAATATATGGAGATGCAGTGTAAATGTTGATCAAAATTATCAAAAATTAAACAAACATTTGTGTAATGATTACTTCATTTTATATTATTCTTTCCCTTAGATATAGGCATAAGCAAATTTACAACAGTGCATAGTCAGAAAAGTTATTACTGGGAAATCAGCAAAATTCATAATTCTAATTTTATTTTCAAGAAATAAATGGGTGTTTAGGGATGTTTTTATACAAGCAGCCAGTTGTTCATTCTGGTAAAGATTTAAGCCTGGGAGAATTACAGGAACTAGACAACAGCTTTGCCTCGGCATAGCCAAACTATTTGAGTTATTTAGTAGAGCAGGAAAGTGCTGAACTGCTTCAGTTGTTTATCGCTGCTGGAAGATCACTTGGATACAAGACAGGATGTGTAGTTGGTGTGAAGGCTTCATGACAATTTGGAGTAAAATTCTTGTCTCGTGTGTTCTTTCAGGAAAGTGTAGTAAAGGGTAAAGACATTTTTGAAGTAGGGCCTGTGCACTTCTTTAAATGTCTTTCTCAGGATCAGCTTTTTTGTCTTTTTAATGGCACACACACATGTAGCCTCCTCAAACACTGACACACACACACTTAAACATGCACACATGTTCCTGTGGCAGAACTTGCTAAAGACAATGATGAACTGCAACATATCTAAATACAAAGATTTGCAGGAGAGATTTGCAGAACAATGTCATTGCTTCATCTGGGTTAAGTCACTGCCCAAAGCCTTATTTTTATTATCTCATTAAAACCTGGGCTAGCTCCAAGCTCTGTGTCCCACAAGCTTTGAGGCTTTCTCTATCTCACCTTAGTTTCCTTCTCTAAAAAGGGAATCTGCCAGCATCCAGCAACAGCATACTATAAGTAGTTCTCAATTCCTCCTTCTGCAAGATTCCTGCAGCTGACAGCTTCTTTGCATCCTGCTTTGAACTCTATTCCAGCCAGCCCACGCTGCACCCTGCATGTCATAAGCTGTTGCAGCAGTCCTCCTGTTTCTCTGCTGTAAAAAATCTCCACCTTTCCTGCTTTCTGACAGTTTGCCCTTGCTTTGACTCCTGCCTTCTCATAGTGTGGTATCACAGCCTGCCAAAGATGGTGTGCCAAGAAAGAGGAACACATCTGCTCACACATCCTGGCTAGGTCAGGAGAAAGAGAACAGATTTAATAAAATGGTTTTTTTTTTTTGAGATTCTACCTTTCCTGCATCCAGTGTAACCAAATCAACTAGTGAAATAAACCCTAAACTACCTATTTTGCTTCTGTGTTGAACACGTAGTGCAACTTCTCAGTTCTTCCTGACAAGTGTTAAAATAACACTAACTAAAAAAAATCTAAGGCTCTTTGGAGTTGAATTAATAACCAGTATAAAATTTGGATTTTGAGGAGGTAAGTTGACTCTTTAGTTAGGAATAAGACTTAACTAATCTACAGTCATGAGCACAACTCAGTGTTTGGAAGGGAAGATTTTACCAAAGCAGTCTTTTAATTCCACCAACAGAGTTAGACCAGTACCTAATACTCTAGCAAATGCCATCCTTTACCTTTCTAAAGTAATAAAGACTTCGTGGTTTCTTTATATGGAGTTTATGCCAGCAGAGTAAGAGCAGCTGAGGTTTGTATGGTAATAAGAGCTAGAATTCATTGCCAGGGGAAAGCAAAAGAACATAATAAATTATAAAGCCAAATAAAACTGTCAAGATGCATTTTTGAAAACTCAGTGATTTGTCAAAAAGATTTTCTGTACCTTTCACAGTGATTAGATGTGACTAAACAAGTGGCAGAAAATGAAAGTGCTAATCGTGAGTGTCTGGGCAGCTACACAAATTAACAATAAATTTGTGTTCACTGAATATGAAAGAAATACAGACTGTCCGGATGGGGAATGAAGTCTCACCATACAGTACAAAACTGCAGGATAGGGACAGTGTTCCAAGAGTTAAAGGAAAAAGCTTGTTTAAGCATGGGTAGAGACAAACCCTAGAAAACCGTTGTCAAACTTTATATTTGAGACTCATATTTTAGCTCGTTTTTATTTTGATTACTTAGTTTTTTAAGCACTATTTATGTTAAAGTAATCACTGTGTGAGCAGAACTTCTACAGCCTGTTGTGTTCCCATTTTTGTTTTACTGATCCCATTGAGTGGGAAGACACCATACTGCTGTCAGTTTATTTCTCCTGCACCTGTGCTCTTACAGCTTCTCAGCAAGTCTGGGAACCCTAATTCTAGCCATGTTCATCCTCAAAGGTCTCTATGATGAAGTAAAAAGAGAATGTTTGAGAAACTGGTGCCTAGGTATGAGAAAACATTGATTCAAAGGATGCATTCCCTGCTACCTGCATGACAGGATCGGGTTGCATCTGCTGAAGCAGATGGCATGGCTTTGGATGCAGCAGTGGCACAGCATTGAACTTGAAATGACTGCATACCATTTTATAGCACAGAGGTTGACCTGATACAGCACAAAGATTTTTGCCTTTACCATTTTCTAATTTCTAAGTTCCTACTGTGTCTTAATTCACCTGATACCAAATAGTTTGACCATTGATAGCAATGAGGTCAGTGGTATCTCTTGAGATATGGCCCTAGGATAGTGAAAAATCATGTAAAATTTCTTAGGAATTATTTTCCACTGAGCTCTCACAGAGGAAGGATATAAGCCCCACTCTAATTCATGAGGGGTTTTGACATCATTCTTCTTGCAGGGATTCATAAGCACCTACCAAACATTTTTTTATTCCATTGACTGAAGCAGTTACTGATTTCTGAACATGTGATAGTCAGTCATGGCCCTGCTGCATCTATTCCTGTTGACTATGTGACCAATCTCTCACCAAACAATTTAAAAAGGCAGAAACAAATTGACAATAGAACTACTTACATGAAGTAACGTTACTTTGGGTACATTTCTGGGACTGAATTTTGGAGTTCATCCACTCCTTCGGATAAAAGATTTCTGCCAGTAAGGTTTAAGATGGCTTTAAAGCAAGCATGCAAGCATATAGATAGTTGAAATGGGTGGAATATGCTATGTATGGGAATTCAAGGTACATAATAAAGGGATCTAGGTTTAAGGCATTTATTCTAGAGTCCATAGGGACATGTTTTTAGAGCTCATGGGTTGATACCTGTATGTGAGAATCATTAAAACAGGCCTTTGTGACTAATACAAGGGTAAGGATCATAGGTAAATTCATAAAACAGAGACCACAGTTGCCCTAGTTATTTCTAGAAACTTAAATAGGTTTCTTAAATTCAGATCCTCATTGACAGAGTCTCTTTCTCTAATCAGCGGAAACCACCTGAGAAATATTTGGCCCATGGAAGGGTCAAATAATTTTCTGAAGATACTAGATTCACTTTTCACTGGAGATGTCTTATTTTGACAATTATATAAGAAGTCTAGAGCAACTAGTCTCCTATAAACCTCAATTAAATATCTAAAATTTTTCAGAGTAAAATGGCCCCAGGAAAATGGTTCCAAAAACTTCAAATGCACCAGGCTCTGTTGTAGTTCAGTTAACGGACTTTCAAATTAGTCAGGAAATGTGATCAAAGCATCACATTAAGGCACTATTAAGAGGAATACACTTTGATCATGATTAATGAGGTGCAAAAGGAGAAAAAAAAAGTTTCTGTGGAATAAAAAATTTAAATGTAAGAACTAATCTGCCTTCATACTGTCTTACTGATAGGGCAGAGGTTAATATCAGTGCATATTTAGGTATACATTATTATATAATTGCCTAATCAGGGTTGGGGTTTTTTTTCAAGAAAGCTGAGGCTACTTGTTCTGAGAGAAAAAAAGAGCTAACAAAAATATTACATTTTATTAAATATTGGGTGGCTCTAATGAATTTTTTCCCATACCATTTCAGGACTCAAGTGTCAAATCTAAATTTCAGGAAAAAACTGTTGAGGCTTTACTGATTCATAAAAGGACTAGAACTAACCAAATACTGAATCTGTTGATTAGTCTTGATATCATTCTGTGAGAGATTAACTAGGTGCCTCATTTATTGACAGAAAATCAGAAAACCCAGAGTTTATTTTTTCTAGTGAAAGAATGCTTTGAATTTTTAGATTTATCATTCATTTGCCAGATAATGCATGCCTCTGGTTTATGCAGTTTTAATTCTCCACCAGCAGAGAAACATTACATAAAGAAATACAGGGACAAAAGTCTGAAAATTATCTTCTCCTCAACATTCTGAAAGGAGAAAAACATCACTTCCCAACATTTATTACACTTAAAAAGATGCAAGTATTATTATTGCCCTTTGCACTCAATATTTTAAAATTGTAATGTACAAAAGACAATTCAAGGAGTGGTAGGTATATTTCTGTATCTATTTATATCCATATGTCTTTAGCATGAACATCAGAAGAAATATGAATTTCCTTTGGAGGTAGCAAGTGCTGCGAAAGCAGGAGTGATGGACAAATACATATGTCATGAAATGCTACTTGTTCTGGGAACCTGAGCATGGATTTAGTCTGATATAAACATGTGAACCCAGTATCTTGAAAAATTAAGAATATTATGTTGTAAGCTACCCTAAGCTGCAATAAAATACTGATATTGCGTGTATAGGTTTAATGGAGTAGATTGCAGAGGTCAGTGTTATTCTTTTTACCAGGAAAATCACAGTTCTCAAGCTAAAGAAGCTCTGTCTGGGAGGAAGTTTGTTACATTCCGTTTCATTGCCATATTTTAAGCAAAAAGAAAGTAGCAGCAATCCAGCTATGAGAAGATGATAATGGAAGATTTGATAGCTGGATACTCCTGTAGGTGACTATGGAATCATTAGCACACTTCCCGGTATCAAGAATTAGGAGAGGCTCATCACATCTTCCTTCCTCTCCTCAGAAAGAAAGGGTGATAACCCAGTCCTGTAATGCTTCCTGGCTTTTATTAACAGAGGTTCTTCAGGCTGGAGGTGTTATACTTATATTTGTATTCACGCTCTTTGAAGAGTCTCTGTATGTACAGTTAGTATCACTTTTAACAGAAGATTGGAATCTTTCTGAAGTCTAAGTTGGACTAAAAAGTCCATCTTCTGTGGATTTACCTCTTAATTGCACCTATATTTTAGGAGTTGTGTTACCTTCTCTTCATTGCTCAGTGTTCCCTTTGGTTACCTGTAGGTACTAGGCTGTTCTCATCCTTTTACATGGGCTCCAGCAGCTTTTACAGTTCTAAAATGTGACCCTTTAGTCCTGAATCTGCCTCTTTTTTAAGCTGCTTTAATTATCAAATGGAAAAGAAAGATTATTTATTGAACTTCTGGATGCTTTTGTAAGGCAAGAAATAAAATATTAAAATTACTGCATTAATTGACTAGAGCAGCAGCTTGTTCCCATGCCGAATTATCAACGAATTCCTCACTTCTTATTAAAATATGTTGCAGAGCAGAATTTTTTTAAAACAGCAAACAAGTGAAAATTACTTAATATTTGTTTATAATGCTGATCAACATGTCTAATAATCTTTGCTAGGATTTTCATGAGCAGCAGTGTTTTTCAGGGTTTCTAAATTAATAAATTTATCTTTGGCCACAGCATTTATGATTGACAGATGGTGGCTGTGCAATGTATTTTGGAACACATGCAGCTAACAGACTGTAGGTGGGTAGTACATAGAGCTGGCCAATCTCAGCATTCTGTCCGTGTATGAATAGCACAGTGTATAAGGTAATTTTTTTGTTTGTTTCCTATTACTGAAAATATAATTAAATACTCTGAGTGTAAGTACAGAAATATATTAAAACAAACAAAAGGACCAGTTCTTCAGATGGTGCAAACTGTGTTCACTTGACTGATCAAGCATGGAGTTAATAGAAACATGCTGATTTAGATAACTGAGGATGTGACCACTAGTGCATATATCAGGAGCCACTGAGAGATATAGAGAAACTCCACTGCATTTGTAAATGTTTAGCATTTTGTCTTCTCCATATAGAATGAAAAACATTTGGAATGTTCTATTGGTTTTATCCATCAGTTAGAAAAATGATATCTCAGTCTCTGATTAAACTCTGCAAGATGCTCTCATAACATGAATAAATAATCTGGATTCTATTGGAAAAACACCAACAGACCATCAGAAAGCTAAAAAAGCACTGTTGAGCATTTAAAGGTTCGGGGAGGGGGGGGGCAGGAAATGGTATATTCAGTTCTGCTTCTGATCAGGAGTCAAAATCAAAACATTTTTTCACATATCCCGAAACAAAGATTCATTGTATTCCAAGATGAGTAAAGTTTTAGAGAAAACAGGGACAGAATTTAAAGGGATTCTAATTTATATAAATCTCATTTCTTAATACAAACAATAGAAATGTGCTTATTCTCTGATAGTTCTCATCCTAATCAAACTCCAGTCTGCCTGTCTGTAACAGGGTTGTCTGCCCCATAGGATCCCAAAGCTCTATCCATCCTGTTCAGCTGCCCCACCTAACCTACACATGCTTTAAGAAGCAGAAGGCATCTTCTGTAAGAAACTGGGTGAAGTAAGGACTGGCAAACTATGATTTGAAGATGGAGCTGAGCCAGTTGTATTAAGTGCAATGATCAAATGAGTGGTAAGTTGCTGAAGGTGGTGTTGGTCTTGACTTCTTACAATGGGCTTGGTTTTTGTATGCTGAGGAGTCAGGAAAAGGTGGCAGTTATGAATAGAATCTTTGTGAAGAGAAAGAGGAGAAGAAGCAGAAAGAAAAATGGTGTTTGAAAGCTGGAAGCAGGAAATGGCTGTGAAAGGGAATTTGGTCACCAAGATACCCTGCAAAAAATTGCAGCAGATTGATAAGAATAATGTCCAGGCAGGAACTTTGCAGAATGTAGAAGATGTAAAACCAGCTGTAACATCAGCGTCTTTCATGTCAGGAAAGTGCTAAAAACTCCTGACAGAAGGGCTAAGGGCGGGAGAAACATCTTTTCTAGCACTCAGGGCAGGGTAGCAAGCAAAACTGGGAAAATGTCTGAATACCTCTAAATCAGATGAAATAAACATTGAAGAGAAGAGTAGCAAACTTTTCCTTCATTTAAGAAATTAATTTTGAAAACAGACTATTGTGCAGGGTGACAGAAAATGCTCAGCAGCGAAGAAAGAAATTTAAATAAATTTAAGTCAGAAATTCACAGGAAAAATGGGCTCTGAATTCTAAAGACACCCTTCCTGATTGCCAAATTGTTTAACTACAGAAAGAACTTGAAAGGTGTGTTTTGTAATTAACAGTCATGAAGTAGAATTGGCTGCTGTGGCTGAGAATGGGAGGAAGACCCCCCAAAAATAAGGTGCTACCTGGAATCGATTTTACTGTGCCAAACAGGTACGTTGTCAGATGACTGTTATTAAACTCTGCCTCTGGGTAGCTGATGTGTGAGACCAAGTCTGAGAGACAGAGGCCAAATAAAGGAGCAGCTGAGGTGCTGAAAACTGCCTGGCAAGGACTGAAGGAAGAAACATGTTTTGTATTGGAAGACTTTACCTGTTTTTGAAAAAGAGGGATGTGTACAATAGCTAGCCAGATTCTCTGTGGTTGTGAGGTCTCAAGACTAGCTGTTCAGTTATTGTGCTACTTCATTACTGATCTTGACAGAGAAAACCAGGTTTCGTGGGTGGTTGGAGGAGGATGATGAAAATCACTAGACATTTTGCATCCAATCTGTCTGGAACTGATCATATGCTACGAGATTCTGAGGTATACTACTGTTGTATGTTGTTCTGAGAGATGTGGCTGCCATACACAATGAGAAAATTGGAAAACGTCCCCATTTAAAGTTGTTTGCAGTGAACAGTGTCTCAGCAGGCACCTGTGAAACTGGAGCACAGTGTAACAGCAGTAAACAGTGTCCACACTATTTAGTATGATGACCATTAGTGTCAACATTCAATCTTTTTACTTTTTATTCCAGATAAAAAATTGTGATTCACTTCTCCTCTTGTACAAATAGATCAAGGTTATCATGTAATTGACTGAGTTCATCAAGTCCGCCACTTACATAAAAGAAATGAGCATGATTCTTCTTTCTGTCAAATACAAAATGTCCAAGAAATATGGTTGAAAGCAATTACATTAATGGCAAAATATGTTTCATAATTGCTTATTTGTTCTTATTTTGAAGGCAATTCAACCTTTTTTAAAAGGCACTGAAGCTTTAAAAGATGAAATAAGCCTTGGCAAATATCCCTTGATTTTTGACCTAACCACCTGCAATGACCCCAGCATTTGAAAGAATCTTTGTGATGCAGCTGCAAAATATCATGATTGATCCTTTCCTTTGGAGATGTATTGAAGAGAAACTTAGGCCTAGAGCGCAAGCAGGGCACAGCTTGTGCTCATGTTGAGCTCAACACTGAAATTACTATGGCAATTCTTCAGGATTTGATGTAGACAGATAGGTATGACTCGCTACCTTTACAGATACATGAGTTTAGTTAGTTCTTGAGGTGTCTCTGTAGAGAAAATCATGGATGTATCTGTCTCAGTAAATTGGTGTTATGCAAATATTAAGTAATTACAGTAATGGCTTATTTTGTCTCTAAATATCATGCTGTTAGGAAGAGAAAAATATTGAGTGGGGCACTGAATAAGAAGACTGTTATTTGAAAAGTGTTTGCCTGAAATTTGATAAAGCTATGAAGGTAAGAAAAGAAAACTCTGTGTATTTCTGCCACATACATAGAAAATGAGAGGGCAGGAAAATCGCAGGTGAGAGAAGGCACCTGCAAAAGGACAGGTGAGTAGAAAGCAGAAGGATGAGGTGAGGAGTAATTAAGAACTCAGCGATTAAGTTCTTTATCACAAATGGGGAAGGGATACACATTTTCAGAACAGTGAACTACAATGTTGTAACTGTACCCATTGGGAAGGGGACTGTGTCTGGTCAGGAGAACTCAGGTGGCTTTTTCCTTAAAGGAAAGTCATAATATTTTTGGCCAGTTATGCAAAGAAAGCAACAATCATATGTTTTAATAATCTGTTTCTAAAAATGTAGGTGTTTAGGAAGAGCTTAATAGATGGCAGCAGGTGAATTGAATTGTTTTTGAAATTCTATTAATAACATGTCTCATATTGAGAAGGGGAGAGGAAATACAAAGGTTTTGGGGCATGTCAGGAAGTCATTAAAGTTCACTTTTATGCTAAAGAAAAAAGATATTAAAATCTGTATCTAAAATTTATGGCTTTGTCAAATCTCCAGGAGGGATCTAGTGGTAGTTATAGAGCTAGATATTAAAGGAAACAACTAACATTTCCCTGAAGTATAGACGATGACCACTGGCATTTCAGGAGTAGTAATTATCCTTAGTTCTGCTGGATAAAGTAGCTGTAGAATGAACTTCTAATAATGAGTTGAAGTTACCCATTTCACATGAATACTTCTTTTATCCAATTTTACACCTTGTTTAGAAGTCTGCCCCTTCCCTGTTATACCTCCACAGAGCTAATATTTGATTTGTAGTGCTATACCTTGGAGTCTTTTATGCAAATAAACAGAGGGCCTTTGGAGTAAGGCCATTTATTTATTTTTCATCAAATGACTTATATGGGTTCCATGCTCATTGTGGCTCTACAAATCCCAGCCCACAGATAGAAGTAAGCTCCTCTGTAACTACCAGTCTGCAGATTCAGCCTGGGTTATGACAATCACACAGTGATTTTCTTTCCCCTCCCTTCTTCTTTATCAGTTAGCACAGAGTCTGCAAGGAAAACTTTTGATCTATTCTTGAGGATAACTTGAAAAATATCTCTTAAATGTGTTTGAAGAAAGTTGATCATTACAAGAGAACTTGCCCTCCACTTGCACTTTTTTGACTGCAATAGCTTCAGTGGGGAAAACGGTTGCATAAAATGTCAAAGAAAAATAGTGACTACACAAAGAAGAGGTTTGTTGGGTACAAAGGTGCTACTTTTAAAAGTTTCATTCAAAATCAAGTTGAATACTAAAGAATTCAAGGAAGATTATATAGAACAGAAGGATTTCACATTTCATATTGAATACTCACTAGACAACTTCTAAAGTAAAGCAACGTGACAGACAATTTTTTTTAAAAAAAGAACTAATACTTGCATATTAATGAGCAGCATATTTGAATATTTTCTTTCCACTAGAAAACAAGTAGCTGTGAAAGATATAACAGCTGGTATGGGAATTGTTAACATTTTTATCTGAACTTACAGATGTTAATTAATGACTCCTTGTATAATGTGCAAATGAATATACCTAAAGTGTCATAAACCTCAGGAAATTCCCAAAATACTCAATAGTGAAAGGGAAAAATCATGTATGTTTTCCAAGGAAACCTGTTTTGCTGTTTCTTAACATTAGAAAAAGTTCTGTCATGTGGGCTGAACAGTTTGGGTATGCTATTCCTGCTTCTGGTCCTGCCAATTGACTGAAGCTCACCGAAGTCTCTCAAAAAGACTTTGAGATCAGGTCACATTTTTACATATGGATTTCTCTATTGGATTCAATAAACAAATGATAAGGATAAGATGATACTGATCATCAGAACAAGCTACAATGCAAATAACTACTAGTACAACTTCCTCACTTGTGTATCTGAGTACAAGAAACCATTGCTTCTCACTCATCTACTGTAATTAAACTAATATGACCCATGTATTATTTTTATAATTACTGAATGTATCCAGATGTGAAAACCTCCACTTTCCTTGACAGCCTGGGAAGTATTGCTTCAATAAAAGGTATTGAAAAGGACTTAATGCTCTTGACAGTACTCATCAAATATTCACTGAACTCTGTGGAAAGATTTCATTAATTTTATGACATTTTGAACCAGCTCTGAGACTATTGTTTTGCATATTAGACTTCTCAAACCAGGAAACAAACAAGGCATTTGAACTGCAGGTACCAACAGAACATGAATGGGCATATCTAAAGTAAATGCCTCTGTCATCACACAACTAAACACTTAGCTTTGATGGTCATCTGCTTTTCCTTTAGAGGTGACTGAGAAGACACACTATTGGCATACCTAGAAAGTGCCCAAGTCCCTTCTGTGTTGTACTCCTCCTGGATCATGAATATCCTTTCCTTAGACATCTTACTCAGGTTGTGGATTGAACACAAAATCATAGTCCTAAACTTGACACATGCATGACCCTAGACACTGCAAAGGCTAATTACGTCTGAGAATTATCCCAAGTGCCTTGTACAGTAATCAAACAGGAATACTGTGCTAATACTGTAAATGGAGCAAAGGTCTCCTGAGTCTGAGTCTTAACTGCAAGAATTTTGCTGTTGATGGGGGGAACTTTCTGTTCTTGAACATAGAACTCATGGCTTTATGATGATTTTCACTTAATCAAAACCTATCTGCCACTGGAGTTTTTTAATCATAAAGGTCAAAAGCTTTACATACGCTGGCTACCATTATTTCAGTCTCTAACGGAATTTATTATTGAATATGTGTAGCTTACAGAATAAAATATGTACCACAAATTATATTTGACAATTCTTTTTATATTTCTGGGTAAAACATCAAATCTTAGATTTGATATAGGAGGAGTACAGAGGGGACCCCAACATAAAAGCCACTTGAGAGAGTAGGCAATGAGAAAGAGTAGACAGAAAAATGCCCTGAAAATGCACTCTGGCTCCATTATTTAAATGTTTGCTTGCAATTACAGAATGTACTGTACGTGCATTTTTAGACCTCATCAGCCAAACTGGATGGCAGGTACCTAAAATACTTCAAATTAGACAGTAGTCCCTGTTATTTTTTGTTACTTTGTGCCCCAATGTGTTAATTTTTAAGCCAGAAAATCACAGTACAAACTTTCATACAGTGATAAAAACCCTGAAGTAGACTTGAAGGACATTAAATCAATGGTTTATGTGTTAAAGTATAGGTTCTGTAACATACCAGGAATGATGAAGACTCATAGCTCTTAATTGTATACTTCCTCAGCAGGGTTGGGGGCTTGGCTTCAGTGGGAGATGTTTCTCTTCTCTCTGCACCTGGAGACACATCAGAATGCAAGCTGATTGCCTAGAGTTTCAGGAAAGCTTGATTAGCTTTGGGAACATTGAGGAATACCACCCACTCTGGTTCTGCTCACTGCTGCACATTCCTCTTCACATACTCACAGTTTAATTATTCACAGCAGTGTCTGTTCCCTTCACTAGAGAATAGCTACACCCTCATTTTCAACTATGAATGAAAGACACAGAGATCACTCCAAAGTGATCCAAAGGCAGAAGATGTTTACCAATAGGATGGGAAATGCTGGATAACTAGAGTTAACTTTGGGTACTGGAGCTGTAAATGGAACTTAGGTGAGAAAGCACAGAAGAGGTGTGGTAAAGGTGCCAGCCTGCCTTGGAAATGTCTCCAGTGTTAGTTGCAGTGTGTCTGCTAAGAGTCTTTTTGATGAAGAGCAGCATGTATAGCCTCTGTTCGTGTAATAACCTAACAGATGGCAAATCAAAGACCTGTATAAAGGGGCAGATGGAGTTCTAAAGGGAAAAGGAGCATCACACAGCACAAGAGATGTGGGAATGAACTGGGAGAAACCAGGCAAACAAGCAAGTGTCCTTTCTGTTAATGGAAGTCCAGATTTCAAAGTGCACTTGAATAGCCAATTTGGTATACTAAACTGACCTTATGTGCTGGGAGATGTGATTTTTACAGGCATGAATGGGAAGCTCTTTTGGCAAATCCACTTGGTTACTGAGAACCTCTTAATTCCCTTTGTGAGAACTGTATACTCTAGGTTGTGCTTCCTAATATTGTTTTTACGTCCTTGACTATCTTTATGTACTATGTTATTATAGATGTCTAACTAAGGGGAGAAATAGGGAGGGATGTAAAAGTTTGCTGGGATGTTATGTGCTTTAGATCAAACAGAATTTAACTTGCTACTTTGGCAAGCAATTCTTCTGCAGAATTGCAGATAAATACCAGGTGGGTACTTTCTTTTTTGGCTCACATTTTTTGTTTTGAAATGTGTTGAAACATTTTTCTGAGAAGGACATGGTGCCATCCAGAATTTCTGTCAGCCTTGCCTCATTGATTTGACTGAATATGTGCCTTAGCTGTAGACTTACCCAGGAAAATTTGTGGATTTAACACCAATTTCTCCACTTCAGTACATCAACTGGAGGAGAGAGTGCTGCTTCTTGCTCTTGATGTCATCACTTTTCTGAAGAGTGATAAATGCATACATATAGAAAATTGATAGAAGAGATTGTTGTCCAAACTTGAAAACATCCCTTTGGGCTGGGGACACCTGCATTAACTTAGGAAATTCTGAGCTTCCAGCTACTTTGTTAGTGCAAGAAATTGTCTAAACCATTCCTGTGGTGGCTTGTTTCAGAAAGTTTGATCAGGTATATAGTATTCTTCCTACATATTATCACAGATTCTCAATTTATGTCTCCCTCTGACTATCCAAATCCCAAATTAACACATGAGAAAACTGTGGGTAAAGGCACCCAAATTAAGCACTTATATTTCTGAGGTGCAGTATTTTCCAGGTAAACTTAATGGTGCAGTAGGGATGACTTTTGAGGTAATGAAATTCACATGGGACTAGACAATTGAAATACCAACAATAGATTTATCTGCCCACAAAATCCTTCTCGAAATCCCAGGAGCTTGCAATAAGGACACACAACAACAGACAATTGCTATACAGTTGGACAGAAGATGGGCAGAAAAGAGAGAGAGCTCCAAGCTTTAAGAAGGAAATTCAAACATTTGTGGCAAGTTCTGAGGCACGGAACCTGAAATGCAAGCATGTTTCTGGTTCAGCTCAACAGTTTTTTTCATAGAAACTTATCTAGGTTTTAGGATGTGTTTGCATGATCCTCAGCTTTACCACTTAGCGCGTACCAGATAGGAGCTGGGTAATCCAGCAAGAATCAGCTTCAGTCAGAACGTGCCTCTTTCCCATCCTCCACTTTTTCAGTTTTAGGCTTTGAAGTGCAGAATAGGACACCCTGACCTAACTTCACTTGATCTTTCAGTGATTCCATGTTCCTGAGCTGGAGTCCTGGAGCAGTAGCTCCTCCAGGGCTTTGCTCCTGGCTTCACCATAGGAAGCCAGCATCAGATGCTTCCTGTAACTTCCTCAAACACAGATACTGATGCTGCAAACACTTTAACAAATGATAACTATTGTCCACTAATGCATAAGATTTTGTGGTGTTAGTCTCAAATGCTGATCAGCTACTTGTGCATTTTTCTTTTAAGAATTACATCTTTTGCCTTTGTTTCATTGAATATCTGTATTATATAGGTAGTGTAAAACTGTTCTTTTTGAATAATTTTTATTAATAGTTCAATATATCTCTATATGCCAGCATAGTAAATCTTCTTTTGTCTACAAATTTTGGAAAAATAGATTTGCATCAGTTTTTATGGCATGTTCTAATCTTCTTAAGAGAAAGCTATTAAATGAGAGCAAATGTCAGTATTATAGCGGTGAAATTGCCTTCTTTTTTTTTTTTTGTTTTCGTTTCTGCTAGTTAATGCAAAAGGGAATTGCTGCCCTTATAAGACTGACAAATCCTATTGCAAAACTTGCTTAAATAATTTTAACACCATATATCCTCTTATCTACCCTGTTCACTTCTGAAAGTAGCAAGCTGGGAAATTAATAGGAAACAACTAGTGTCAAAACCAGCTTGTGTCTCTGCCCTCTGAACCTTGTGTCTCTACTCATACTGGCTCAACTCAATTACTTTTCCCAGGTGACAGTCACTACTAATGAAGTTTTTCCTTATGTGCAATGTATATGCTGAGCTAATTGTCTCCCAGAGAGGGGGAAAATCTTCTCTGTTTCATAATAGCTAGAATAAGTAGTAGTGATTCCAGCCTAAGCCATGTGGAGAGAACTGAGTGAGAACTAAACTGAGGAGAGAAAAAGAATTCTTCAAGTGGTCTTTATGTATAGAGCTGACAGTGACAGATATTGTAGGAGGCAGTTGAAAAAGCAGGACTAGGTAGAGCACTGATTGCAAAATTTGGATGAAGAGTGAAGTATTCCTCATGGGGTTTGCACAGAGTCTCGGGGCAGCTCAGCTTCTGTCTTTCAGAATGTTCCACAGGGAGGAACCGTCATTGATTTTTGGAATCAAAATAAGATGTGTATTCCTTGTAAGTAAATAAAATGAGTCAAAGAAATAGCAGATCCCTTTCAGACCAATCTAGCTGACGGAAATAAACTGGTGAAGGCCCATCTATCTGTTAGCTTTTAAAGGTCAAAAGGAACAAGGTCTGTCTTCATCTGGATGGCAAAAGCAATAAGCTAATTAATATAGAGCAAAACTGTATTGTAAGGCAGAAATTACTTAAAAGGAGTTAACATATGTGATTTCAAATATTCATTTGGGGTGTTTGGGTATTTAAGCTCAGGGTATTTAAAATCCAATCCAAATACACATCCCCCTCCGTTAATTTAAAAAGAATTTACTGTAATCAAGACTTACATCATTATAACTATCTCACAACATACAGTTCTGAGTTGACTTCATGCTATACATGGAGTGAACAAATTATTTGATGACAAGATTTACAACAATCAGCATGCAAAGAAAAAAAATCTAGAATTATTATTAGTAAAAACAGCAGCCACTGCTTTTACTGCGTTTGCTAAATCAGAGTCCTTTTTTCTTTTTTCTTTTTTTTTTGTTTAGTTTAGCTTTGCTTTTCAAAGCTTAATAGCTTCAGTAGAGGAGAGCTGAAGCACATGTTAATCCAGTGCAGCAGGAAAACACGAGTGTATGTTTCACCTTGCTATGAACATGAGGGAATGACAGAGTTCTGCCACATCTGAAGTGTTTTATACACTCACTCATTGCACAAAAGGACTCCTTTGTGACCGAGAGTAGTTTTTGAAGGGAAGAAACGTAGTCCTGTGGGATTTGTTCCAGTATGGTAGATTCATATCTGGAGATGCCCATAGGATGAGGTAGCTGAGATTACAGAGGGAAATATCTCATCTCTGTGTATCACAACAAGGCATAGGTATCCCAGTATTGAAAAAGGTTTGGGAGCTTTGGTTTTGTACTATGCTGCTGTGGCTGCAAAACTGAAATTGCATATCTCACAGATTAAATGGTAAAGTTGTAAAAGTTCTCAAGTTATCTTCAAGAAACTAAGTTCATTTTTGGAACTATATTATCTAATAATGCCTCTATAGAAGTGTTAAGAGAGACACATTAAACAGCAAGCAAGATTAGTACATATTTCTGCACAGACTTTATCCATACCTTATTTTAAATAACATTTCTTTCTCTAGTATATTCTGCTGGTACATTCACTATAAATTGCAAATAGCAGAGGAACAATGTAGCTTATGGTATATTTAATAAACTGCAATGGTTAAGAAAAGATAATGTCATAAAAAAATCTCATCACTTTCCAACTGAAACTGATTTTCACATCCGGGATCTCTAAATAGTATTTGGAATCCATAAAAATGATATAATGTTTAATCAGATTAGAGTACAAAAATCCATTGACTCTGCTTTGAGTCTTTTTTAAATTACAGCAGGAGCTCTGTTAATCAAGCTCCTTGTTGCTGAGAACAGGAATCACAGTCCTCTCAGGAATGGATTTCTGTGTCCATTTAATGCAGGAAGTGACAATGTATGCTGATCTTACTATATTGGTAGAAAGCATGGTGACTTAATGCTTTTACTTTCTAAAACTTAAATTTTCCAAAAGAAACAGACTGTGTTATTCAGGCTTGCGGAATTCCCTCCTGTGCAAGAAATGCAGCTAAAACTGCAAATCAACTCAATGAATGTTCAGAGCTCTAAAAGATACCTCAAAACCATTCTCTCTTTCAGTTTCATGGTGAAACTTAGAATCACAGAATCACAGAACATGCCAAGGTGGAAAAGATCGACAAGGATCATCAAGTCCAGGTCCTGGCCATGTACATGATCATACCCAAGAGTCACACCATGTGCCTGAGAGTATCGACCAAATGCTTCTTGAATTGTCAGGTTTGGTCCCGTGACCACTTCCCTGGGGAACTGTTCCAGTGCCCAACCACCCTCTGGGTGAAGAACCTTTTTCTAATATCCAATCTAAACCTCCCCTGACACAACTTCAGGCCATTCCCTCGGGTCTTGTGGCTGGTCACCACAGAGAAGAGATCAGTGCCTGCCCCTCCTCTTCCCCTCACAAGGAAGCTGTAACTGCAGTGAGGTCGATCCTCAGTCTCCTCTTCTGCAGTCTGAACAGACCAAGTGCCCTCAGCTGCTCCTCACACGCCTCCCCCTCAAGGCCCTTCACCATCTTCGTTGCCCTCCTTTGGACACTCTCTAATGGCTTAATATCTTTTCTATATTGTGGCACCCAAAACTGCCCACACTATTCCAGGTGAGGCTGCCCCAGTGCAGAGCAGAGCGGGACAATCCCTCCCTTGACCAGCTGGCAATGCTTTGCCTGATGCCCCCAGGACAGGGTTGGCCCTCCTGGCTGCCAGGGCACTGCTGGCTCTTATTCAACTTGACCTAGACCAGGACCCCCAGGGCCTTTCTGTGGCACTGCCTTCCAGCCTCTCATTCCTCCATCTGTCCGTACACCCGGGGTTGTCCCATCCCAGGTGCAGAATCCAGCACTTTCCCTTGTTGATTGGTGATTGCCCAGTCCTGTAATTTGCTGAGGTCTCTCTGCAGGAACCTCCCTGCCTTTTAGGGAATCAACAGCTCCTTCCAGTTTTGTGTCATGTGCAAATTTGCTTAGTAACGCCTCCAGTTCTGTGTCCAAGTCATTTATGAAGACGTTGAAGAACACAGGGCCTAAGATGGAGCTGACACTAGTGGGGTTCTGCCACTAGTGAGAGTTCACCAGTCTGATGTTACCCCATTCACTACTGCCCTCTGATCAACCTGTGAGCCAATTGATCACCCACCATAATGTGTTTATCCATATATGGGTCCATAAGGATCCTGTGAGAGACAGTATTAAAGCTTTACTGAAATCCAAAGAGATTACATCAACTGGCTTTCCTTGATCAGCTAGGTGAGCTACATTGTCACAAAAGGAAATCAGGTTTGATAAGCAGGACTTTCCTCTTCTGAAGTCTTGTTGGCTGTGACTGATGATAGCATTGTGTCTCAGGTATTTTTCAATACCTTCCAGAATAATCTCCATAACTTTACCAGGCATTAAAGAGTGACTGACTGGCCCATCATTTCCAGAGTTCTCCATCTTGCCCTTCTTGAAAATCAGGACAACATTTGTCAGCTTCCAGTCATCTGGGACCTCTCTGGATTCCCAAGACCACTCAAAAATCATCGAGAGGTTTTGTGATGACATCAGCAGCTCTTTGAAGATTCTTGAATGAATCCCATCAGTCTCCATAGATTTGTAGGGATCGAAATGGAGCAGCAGATTCCTTTTTCATACCTAGCTCATTATATGTAATTTAGAGCACCTCATGAAGTGCAGTAACAGTGAGTGATATCTAATACGATTATGAAGCAAGAATTTGAAAGAGTTTCCCAATATGGGTACAACAGAGTGTTCAGTTTTCCTTCGAATGTTCCACAAAATGTATTGAAGAGGAAATACACATTTCCTAGCTAGGTTAGGGCTTACTGCAAATGACACAAACTGCTTAAATACACCAGTTGAAACATCTGTAGGACCTGTCTCCTTATATGCTACTTCCTTTTATCCACTCTTTTATCCACTTTTATCCAAAAACCTATGTCTGGCCACCTTCCTGTCAGTTTTGTGCAAAAATTGTTTAATATATCCAGCTAGAGAAATGGTAATTAAGAATAACTGAGAAAATGTTTGGTTTAATCTTTAAATGAAACAACAAATAGAATTTAAACTGTAACAGGAGAAACAATTACTGAATAAAGGTTTTCTAATATTTCTCTTACTAGACCAGATTATCAATAACAATGGCTCATTCCTCTTGTAGGAAAATAAAACAGCAGCAAGAAATCAATGCTTTGAAATAAACATGAAGTCTCACTCCTGTCTGACAGCAAAAAAAACCCAACTTGTTCCTCTTCAGTACAAATGATCTTAAATTTATGAATTATATTTACGGTCCACCCTTCCCATATTAGTATTAACACCTATCTATAAACACCAACACATAAATGCTTCATACATTTCAGCCCAAAGGAATAGATCACCAAATTTCAAAAGCAAATCTTAAGTCATGTCGTATTCTTTTGCATCTCGGATAATAATAGTGAGCATCAGCCAGCAGGAAAGAAAAATTTAATAAGTTTTGGAATTAAAACTGAAGCATACAATATAAATTCAGCATCTACTCAAGAAAACATTAACATTTTATAGGTCTTTGGTCTCATTCTCCATTTTCTCAATTTAGGCTCCAGGCAGTTCAGGATGTTCGATTTATACCAATTACATGTGATTGCCTTGTGTACTCTGTAACTCTTGGAACAATCAGGGTAAGCATAGCTGTTTCTGAAGCAATAATAGCTTTCATTTCAAATATGTTCATTATACAGCACATACTTTGAAAGAGATAAATCTGATTACCTTTTTTTGTTTACATCCAACTTATGTGGTAGGACATTGCTTGCCTCAACACTCTGGTAGTGGATTCTTGGCAAGGTGAAAATCAAAGAAAACTAAAGCTCTGACAGATTTTTCTTTTTTTTAAACTAACAGAGATATAACCCAGTCAATAAAACACTTAATTTGGCTGCAAGTGAATTGTGCTTATCTAACAAAAGCCAACATTAATGATATTGTAGAAATGAGCGATGGACCAAGACTGATGATGCTTCCATGCCTTTTCTTTGATTCAGTCCGTTTCTGTATTAACTAATAAAGAGGCTAATATTATTTAGATAAAATCTGCCTTTATTTTTAATCTTCTTATTATAAATTAAGGATTTGTATTTTGCTTCTTTAACACCAATATGGCTCTTGCCTGAGGGACACAGACTCTTGCCCTTCTCTTTGAACAGTGTTGGAAATGCCAGGGTTTAAGTGTGATCCCTTATCCACTTCTGTTTTGCCCTGTGGATTCCCACACTGGCAGGGTGTGTCAGAATGTGCAAGATGAAGCATGGAGACACTCTTCTTGCTGCTCGGAGCATGCCCATGGAGCAGACATGAAGACACCACTGGGTAACACCTGAGATTCTGGAAGAAGGGTTTATAGCAGAACCCTCGATGTCTCTTCTCCCAACCAGAATAGCAATTACAAGTGCTTGCTACCATATTGTACTCCTTTGGCTATGTTGTGCTTGATTGTTCTTGGGATCCTTTTTCTTCAGCCACAGAGAGGGAGGGTTCTCTTTGTGAGTGTGGAAGTTTTGTCCTGCTACGTGGTGTGGATTTGAACTCCTCAGCCTGAGGGCAGAGGCTGAAGAAAGCATTCCTGCTTCCTTACAGTCTGCTGTTGCACAGAACATTGCTTCTTCTGTCCCAAAGATGATCGCCAGTACTGTTTTCTGTGTACAACCTGGCTTATGCATGGTCTGAGAACACACGCTATTTGACTCCCCAGCATAAAAACTCTTACTGTTTGGATCTCAACGAGTCTTAAGTAAGGACTGGTACAACAGCAAGGCTCTTCAGCAAGTTTAAAGTACTGCAATTTGCTACTGAAGCAATAGCTGGAAAGAAGAGGATCAGAGAAGCAGAAAGAAGCAAGACCTTATGTGTACCAAATGCCTCAGACATTACAAAGGTAGACAATGTATTGCAGGGCTGGTGAACTTAAGAAAGCAGATGAAACAACTTGCTGACTCCTTAATAACTTGAGGACTTGCTTTTGTACAAGTCTTATCAATCAGCAAAATCTCCTTTTATCTGATTTGGAAATACTTTTTTTCTTTTTTTCTATTCCAGAAATATAGGGCCTTTAGGACACATCCTCTTGTATATGACCACCAAGTTCATGTTTTGCAGGAACAAATATGTTCTGAACAGAATTAGCTTTAAGAATTATTAATAGTGACTCATACTCCCTCATAGTATCAAAGAAAATGAAATTGATTGAGTAAATGAATACTCAGCGTAAGGGTTTATAAAAGCAGGGCCCAGGACAGCAGCCTTTGTCAGTTCACTTCCTTTCAGACAGTTACTTGCCAAAAACTGCTTCGAGACTCTGGCTTGTTTTTCAGAGATTAGGTTAAATACCTTTATGCAATTCATCATGAGAAATTTTCAAAGGTCAGATGGCAGACTGGAAAAAAAAATAGATCTTTTTTCTGAGCAGAAAAATATTCCTGTCTAGCTAATCCATTAGTGATTTAAATACTTCTTTTTGTGCTCCGCAGCACTTAGTCTGATTTTATTTGGCCTGTGTTGCTCTTCTGGCCCTCCGAAGTTCTGCAAATATGAAAATAAATTATATTTTTTTAAATAAAAGATAACTTAGTAATATAATAATTCACATTTACCAAAGTTTATAGGTTCATGTTTCATGACATTGCCCTTTCCCTTCTCATTCCTCTCTGTTTCCACTAACGTACTCAATTATTTCATTTAATCACTAGCTTAATCTTAGTAATAAACAAGTTTCCCAAAGACTAAATTATCCTTCTTGAAAATATTAGAAGCAGGTGAACATCAAAATTTTGAATGCTTAAAAGTCAAGTCCCCAGGTGTTGCCTCAGCTGTTGGTGACTTGTCACCAGCTTTCCCACAGTGAGGACTGAAATCACCTGCTACTCCTCTCTCTTTCTCCTTGGTATCATCTTCAGGTTTGTTTGTAGTTTTTGTAATTGATTTCCACTGGCCATTCTCTGTACTGACTACACTGCAGAGATTGGCAGTGGAAAAATATCTTCATACCTTCGGCAGGATTCATGTGTGGTGAGATCAACAGTCCTCTGTTACTTCTCTGTTACTGTTCCTTGACAATTAATTGTGGCTAGTGAGCCTGGTCTGGTCCTCTTTGATTCCTCTGGACATGGTAATTTCTGTTAATCCAATCATAAATCAGGCTGTTAGACAGTTGCTGTGCTAAAATAGATGGCATTAGCTTTCAATTTCTACAGTCACTGATTATGAGGCTGCTCTTAAAGGCTACTGAATGACATATGCTAAAGATGACTTCTTCGTGCATACCAAGAATTTATTGCGTAGGAGTCTTGTGAAAGTAATGAACAGAACAAGTACTCATTCCAGATTTTTTCTGTATTTTTGATATTATATTTTCTGCTTTTTCCCCACCTGAAATTAACAGCTGGAGACTGCAGATTTAACTGTTACTCAGTGGTTCGTCATCATGACAAGTGTCTGAATTCAACAAAATTGACTTAAGGAGAAGCATTGAAGTGAGTTGCATGACAGAATTTGACTTAGAAACCTGAATATCTAATGCCTAAACTAAAGAAAGAGATTTTGATACTGAAAAACCTTTTTTGTCTAGAAGTGCATCCTGAAAGTTTAAACTTGGAGAACTCTGCATACTGAAATGAAGAGTAGGAAAAGACAGAGGAAAAAATGTACTGAATATGGGAACAGAATATTTTAGTTCACTATATCTATGAAAATGAAATTCAAATCGTTGCAGGGAATGATTTAAAGCCAAATTCCACTGAGACAAACTGGGAGAAAGCTTGTGACCGGTTTCAGAGGCTCAGCAGAGGAACAAGAGCAGTCAGGTGGCTCTGTCACTGCTCCCTCCAGCGCAGCAGTTTCCCGTGGTGGCACATCTTCTTTGACCAAAGTGGCAAATTTGTGACTCTTGTCTCCCACTCTTCGCTGCTTGGCAATACATTAGCTGTGGTCATCTTTTCTTCCCACTGATCTCATATTCATTTAAATTAGACAAAGGGGATTGGTCGAAGTCCCACTGGACCATGCAGAAACATTTGCTGGCACAGTTGGTCATCTGGGAGATTTTAAGGGTATGTGTGGGAGGCAATGGTTTAGTTTTTTGTTTACCTTTGCTCGGAACAGAATTTTTTACTCAGCTGATGTGATTTGATGTATTTGAAATACCTTCAACACTACTCCCCCAAATCAACCTGATGGTCTCAATGAATGTTTGCCAGCTCATAAAAAAAACCCAAGTATAGGATACTACAGAGGTTTTGCTGTAATCTTGAAAAGAACAAAGCTTAAATACGCTTCAAAGGTTTTGAGTCTCATTGGACATGTATTGGTCCAATTACAATATGGAAGTTCTGAACAGGTTTTCAGGTTGTTGGAATATTTTTGGGTTTATCTAGAGTGATAGACTGTCCTCAGTATCTGCATTAAGTTGGCTGTACTCACACAATATATGAGATAGACCTGAAAATATTCTGTTTAAAGTATCAGTAAGTGTTAGTTATGTGCATTTAGTCACATGATTCATCATTAGCCTTACAGCATTTTGAACGGGTCATAATTTTCAGCAAATACAAATCACATACCAAACTCTGTCTTCATGTTAATTAATAAGCAATTTTTTCTAAGAACACTTCCCATTAAAGTTCCAGAGACTGGATTTGAAATTAAACTGACTCTTCTGAGTTTTGAAACATGGAAAAAAATAAAATTGCCTGTAATGCAACTATTTTCTTTAACAGTCATCACGAAAAAAAAAAAAGGATAAATAACCCAGCTTACAAAACCAAAACTAAGGGAAAGACAATTTTAAAGGATCAGTGAGGAAAGTACTAAATTTTCTTTTCTGGTGCTGCTTCCAGGGTGCTATGGGGTCATTACAAGTTTTGTCTAGTACAGAGTACCAAGTCCTGTGCAACAGAGGTCAATATGAGAAAGATCCTTACAGAACCAGACAAGGAAAGTCATGTGAAAAGTGCCGAGATCACCAGAGAACCAGGTCTGCCTCCTGCTGAGGACAGCTTGGGCTGCAAAGTGAGAGCATCAACAGTGGCACAGATGGAATATCCTCCTGCTGCTAATCAGTGGAGAAGAAGCATAATTTTTGTGAGGTGGTGATGCTAATTGTACAAAAGTATTGATGACTTTCTGTAGAAAACAGTGGTAGTCAGGCTATTCCACCAAGCAGGTCCCAGTCTCATTCTGATGAGGTGTCACTACTTTCTAATGGGACATTATCCCAAATCAGGGATGATCTCCTAGGGAAAGGCACTGCTGTAACATGTCCATTGTGATGACAAATGGGAAAATCTCTGAAGGCATACCTGGGCCTATGTCAGTCTGTTGAATGTTCTCAGGCAACTAATAGTCCATTGCCATGTGACTTACAGAGGGGTTTAGAGTTGCAACTTGTTGGTCAGCTTGTCTGTGATGAGTTCTAAGAGCTCCTTTCTCAAACAAAATGAGCATGGTATTAATTTGCTTGGAGAATAGCCTCATCATTTGCCTAGATGCAAAATGACCATAATTTTTTTATTATTATTATTAATGTTGTAGTGCAATGAGGTACAAATTCATATTCAAGGAATTTCATGCTGCTTTATACATCTATAATGCAAACCATTTCCACCCTGACTTCCACAACACAAAGTTGCAGCAGTTCTAATGAATGAATTCATCAGAGTTTTTCTTTCAAAACAATTTTTGAAATGGTAGTAAATCTTAAAATTGCCAGTTGTTCCTAGGAGAATTAAAACTAAAACCCCAGACCTAATAAGTAACCAACAAATTTGAGGCAAAAATTTGAAATTAGTCAGTTAATTGTTGATGTTTTACTTTAATTCATGTATTCTCTGACCTAGTATTGTGGTTCAGCTTGCTCAGTGCCAGTTCTTTTCTTGGGACAATTCAATTTCAGAAAATCACAGCATGCAATCATACTTTTGTCATCTTGGGCATGGCTGGAGGTGGAGAGAATTCAGTTTTGCCAAGGTAAATTAAGTTCCTCTCCTCATTGCCACTTTTGCTTAGGCAGGTAATAGGATTTGCATTTTGCTAATTGCTTCTGGGTGAGAGGTATAAAAAGATTTCAATTTAACAAAGAATCTAATTTTGGATGGTACTTACCCCTTCTCTCATCAATATTAATCTGAGGCTTTACAGTATTTTTAAGGATTAGTGTTGACTTAGGAGAGAGAACTTCTCTTTATACATTACAGTGGTGGGAAGGCAAGCTCAGTCAGTGATTCTGGGGAAAACAGAACTGCCCTTGACAGGGTTTACCCACATGTTAAGCAAAGATTCACTGACTGTGGCTTTTGCAGTAAGGCTACTGGGGCAAAACAAAGAACTATGATCTAGGAAATATTTACATATTGGCTGCATATTCCTCTGGCTCAGCTGCCTGCAATATATTGCACATGAAAGGATTTTACACTGCCGTATAGAAAAATGTGCACCTTGCAATATAGACTTCAGAGCCATCTTCTGGGGGAAAATGGACATCTGCCAATGTAGTAAATTGTATTTTATAAACAGAAAAAAGCAGCAGCAGCAAATAAAACCTTGATGACTTCCTAAAAAAAATCAAAACACAAAAATGTGAAATGGGATTTTATGGTGTGTATTTTGAGTCAGAAGCAAAGATGTCTGTGATCTCTGTGAAAGTAATTTATTAGCTCCTAAATCACCTGGGATCTTCTGAAAATATCCATAGGCAATTTTACATTCTTTAATTAACTACCAGGGGATATTCGGAAGAGGATGAAGCTGATACATTTCATACACACACCCACACACATACATGCATGCACACAACGCCTCTTTTGACTTGTAACAAAACCTAAGAAATTAGCAAAAATATAGAATGAGTAGAATTACCCTGAGAATTTGGGTTCAGTTCTGACATCAACAAACACAGGCTTTTGTAAGCCTGGACCCAAATGTCTGTACTTTGTTCTTAGCCCAAATAAAGCTTCTGTTTGGCTTACAACAAAACCAGCAACGTTTCTTTGATATAAGTGGCTGGTTTACTTTTTGCTCTTAGCTCTGTGCTTCCTTGCTTATTTTCTATCTCAAGTTTCAGTGGCTTTTAAGGACAGCTCAATATGATTTCACCACTGCTGTTGGACCTGGGAAACCACTGAAGTCCATCACATGTACAAGTTTGTCAAGACTCACTTGAGATGGGTATGGTAAACGTATACGTTAACTTGGGCACTCCTGAGTTATTGTTGCAAAATCACTGTTAGATGTTGTTCATGCAAAGAATACTTGAAACTCCTGTTTTCATGCTTTAGGCAACTTAATATCAGTTGATAATATATTTCCTGTACCTTGAAAGAAGTTTGTGTGATAAAAATTGCAGTTATTGTCTAACTGCATAGGTTTAGAGGATGGTATTAGTTGTTTTAACTAGTGCATCCATCAGCAAATAATCCCATGAAAATTGTCATATGATTCAAGACCTAGGAGACTCCTAAACAGAACTTAAAATTTTCTCTTCTAGCTCATACAAGATGCATGTATGTAGGTTAAATTCCATTGTTTTCCTGGGATTGCCCAAGGAAGGTTTTGATTTCCTGGTGTTTCTTGATACCTTTATGACAACTTTGCTGCCATTTTAGACTGAGTCTTAATGAATGCTACACTTATTTAAAAATGAACAGGAAAAAACCAGATGACAGAATTTGTTATGGCATGGATATTATGACAAGGGTTTTGTTATTGTTGCATCCACATATTTATCTTCTGAGATTGAAAGGTGAATATTTCAGCACTGTACTCTTCCGGGAGTGCTGGGTTGCATGGAGATGACTATATTGCTGTCCCTAGCTTTGAAATGATTTCAGAATCAGTGTCGTTATGTTACAGTTAATAACAGAAAAGAATGTCTTTCATCTCCAGAAGCAATTTACAGCTTACAATAAACTGGCAGATAAACTCTTCAGAAGGATCACTGTGCATTAACTTCTACTGCACCTTACAAATCTATTTAACCGTGAGAGTCAAAATGTTTTGCTGAGAGGACATTAGAGCCTGTGGGTCTTTGATTAAACTTCTCATGTGATACAGTGAATGTTAGAATACGTCCTTAATATGGGTACAGCGTACCACAAACAAGTTATGCACACTGTGATTCTGAGTGAAAGCTTTGATTTTTGCTAATCTGCTAATACAAGAATAGCATATGAGGGGTTATTCTGCATTTTGCTGGTATTAACATTGGAACCAAACTTAAGCTTTAATACCAAGGCCAGCTGTTATCTGTTTCCCTACTGCTTTAACTTCAGTATTTTCATACATTTGAGGGAGTGCTGATTCTTATTTTTTGTGAATCATCTTAATTTATTTAATTCTCTGACTCAGTTCATAACATATATGTTGCACACGCAAGATACAGATGCTAAAAATCAGGTTCCTTAATGCAACAAGTATATTGGGCAGGGCTGGACAAGCAAGGCTCTTTCCTTTGTCTGGGGTTCATAGCTAGACTCTTTAAGTATTTTGAGTTAATCGTTCACTCACTTCATAGGTGATCAATGAAAGGATCAAAGAAATTGACTATATTAACTACAAAATAATGCAGTTATTGGCTTGGGAATACATGTACATTGTTGTTCTAATAGGATTTCCGTAAGAATCCAAAAGCAAAGACTTTGGCAGTTTGGGTGAGGAATGTTCAGGGGGTTTGGGATTTCTTTTTCTTCTATTGCATCAGATTCAGAATAGGTGTTCAGGTAGTGCAGGATTTTGCAGAGCTAATAACAATATAAGGTCCAGAAAACCATTATATGCTTTGAATGCACATTAGTAAAATTAATATAGGGATTTATTTATGAATGCAATATTACTCGCCAGTTTTCTGAATTTTCTGGGGTTTTTTATTACAGCTGTGCACGATTTTTTTTCCTCTGCCACCCCTATAACTGAAGTAGCCTTTCATTTCTGGAGATGATCTTGACTGTGCTCTCATTTGGGAACTTCTTCCATTTTAATGTGACTGCAGGCAACTTTGAAAGCCTACTCTCTATTGAAATCCATGGCAACACTCTCTCTGTGTCTGATACTGATATTGTGACAGGCTTGCATTGTCTCCTTACCATTCTGTTATTACTTACGTTGTTACTTCAGATTATTTATTTATTATTGTTACTATGTTCCATCCTTATGTTTCTGATGAGTTTCCAAACCTTTATTTTGCCCACAACTGGTACAAGTGGCATGTCACTCATAACGTAACAATTTATTTATAACTTTGTCTTAATAAATTTTCTCCTCTATTCTTCCGTCTAAATCTTCCTGTGATCTTTCAGGCCCTTGAAGTTATTTCTGTAATTATAGCCCTTTGGAGGCACGGGAGGACTGTGAGGCAGGAGCAGCAGCAGAGTATGGTCCAACTGGCCTCAGAGCCCCGTCATAAATGTAAAATCTTTCTGTGAGCCATGTTTTCTTTCACATTTTCTTCTTCCATTCCCACTTGATCTATCCTTTTATGTTTCTTTGCTTCCTGCTCATTTTGCATGAATAAGTGGAGCACAGTTCTAGGGAATTTTTGTCTCCCCACTATCAAACAGATTTGGTTGTAATGCCACTGAAAGCATAAGCATTATTTAAGTCTGAACAAAGGAAATGTCGTACAACTTTTAACCTGAAACACAGCAACTTTAATTTTGTCCTTGAAATGAAGAAGGGAATCTTTGCATTATTAAAGACTGGATTTTTTAAAATAACAACTTTCCTTAAAACAAAGGCTTGACATACAGATCTAAACATTTTTCCAGTACTCAGTTCAATTCTTTCCACTGTGTAGTATATGTAGAATATTGTCTCTCCTGACTTTGTATGTTTTTAATTGCCCTCCTAGTTCATAGACTAGTTGTTGTCATTCAAAGCTCACCAAAATCTGTGGGGAAAATCAGTGCTGCTGGCTTCCTTCTCACTGGGCTGTAGGCAGCTGTCTTTCTTTGTATGAAGCTTATACTTCTGGAGGAAAATAGGAGAGCTGAATCAGATGGTGTACAGTACTCTGTGTCTTAGGCTTACTGTACAAAACATGAATCAACAGTTTTGTTATTGATCTAAGATTTCCACTTTCTGTAGGTCATTTGATTGATATATACACTGCTTCTTTTTCATTTTATTTATTGCCCACAAGTCAAATAATTTCAAATGAGTCTGTCTCTAATTCCTCCCTGGGCTGAGAGCTGCCAGGTGATGTGCTATCGTGGCAGCTCTCCAAGAGACAGCTTTTCCAGAGTGAAAACCATGCTTGTTACTTGCAACTGTTATATGTGAGGTCAAGGCAGATCAGTTGTGCAGGTCAGGTTTTGGAAAGGAGCAAGAATTTTCTTCCTGCAGAATTTTTAGTATGCTATTCTGCTTACTTAGCAGGTAAATCTGTCTGCCAAGGCTGGAACTGATCATGGCTGGCGTGAGAGCATTGGAACACTGAGATTCCACATCTGTGAAATAAGGAGTTGGGGCCTCATTATCACAAGGCACATCAAGGTACCAACAGCTTCCCTTCCAAATGCCTGCTGTTACCTGTTAATTCATGGAGGTGAGGAAGGGAAAAAACCTCCAAACAGTCCTATTTAAGTTGAGCATAAATTGTTTGACAGCAGGGAAGAAATAATTTTACTCTAGTCCTAGGACTGTGGTAATTACACTGTTCTAAAACACTGTGTTTTGGGAACACATCACCCCTCAGACGGCTTTGGCCATTATTTACTATGGTATTTCTTGCACAAAACCTCACTCTAAGTAATGACGCTCTTGGGTCTGCCTGCCTGTTTGCAGACAAAATCTTCAAAAACAGGCTCGTAGGGGCTGAATTAGAACCCTCAGATATCAGCACTTAAACTCCAGCATTATCACTATGTCTAGACACTGGTCACTCTTAGGGCATCTCAGCACAAGGAGCAGCTTCATCTCTACATCTTTACAACAGTGAACACTTTTTTATCTATTAAGCAGTATTAAAATTTTGCTCTCATTCCTTTTGGAACCTGCATCAGAAATCTGTTGGTTTCCTTGCCCAGGAAGGCTTTTTGGCTGTTTGCCAGCTTAGAGTTGGATTTTGTTGTTTGTTCTAAGCATTGGATTAAAATTCTTCTTATCTCCTTTATCAGAAATACTGGACAAGATTAGAAAACTATCCTCACAATTCCCCAAGTTTTCATTTATACACGAGGTTACAAAGGAGTTCTTTACAAAACTAATGAGCAAGTCATAAGCTGTCTTTCTTGGTTTTAATCCAGGAACACTAAATATAAGGTGGCAAATACAACAGGCAAGAGGAAATTGCACTGGTTGAGCTGGTATCTTTAATTAATGAAATTTGCCACATAGCTCACTTAAAAAAAAAGATGAGCAAAATCTCAAAGTATAAACCAGTTTTCTCAAAAAGATGGAGACCACAACATTCACTTCTCTCTTGGCTACTAAAGGTGACAGGAAAGCTATTGAGTCATGGACTGAACAGCTGACATTAATCTGCATGGTTTTATCACTGTGCAGGTGCCTTCATTTTAGATGAAAAGATGCATTTCTCAGAAAACAACATAAAACTGATCTAACAGGACATTTTTTTTAAAGCTCATTTGTGCTATGCACAAGGTTCAGAGAAAACTTCAGCTATGGGATAACCACATGACCTTACTTTACAGTATAGGATAAGTCATCATTAGGGACATACTGAGGCACTGGTGGTGGCTCTCACATCCAGGTCACTCCAGCATTGGCAGCATCTTAGGGCAATCTGCTGGATTGTTCGTTATTCACATGTGGAAGGAACATGGCACTGGTTTATCAAATATTGAGCCTGCAGTGGCCTAGGAATAAGTATTTTTACATCTGCAACTGTATTTAATAAAGATGGCCTTTCAGCTCTTTTCTGCTTCACATCAAAATCCTCTTCCCTGCAAACTGTATCTGCCTAGTAGCTATCAAGCCATGATTAAACTTAAGTACAGTTTTACTTGAAAATTTATAAGAGTAGTACATCTTCAGCCCATAAGAGCTGAAGATTGAACTACAGTCTGATCCCTTTAAGTGCTATGTGTCAACAGAATTGAAAAGTTCATGTATTACAGCTCCTCTAAGACCCTGTTGAAGTTGCATGTCTGGCACCTTTAGGGATAAGCCTGTTAATGATTAGATGCACACTACATCCGAGTACTTATTCTAATTTTAAATATCTTGCTCAGCAACTCCAGATGTTACCAGGGTTGCCTCCTCCCCTGGGAAGAAAATTGTCTTTCCTACATGTTTCTATTTCACCAGTTGCATCCAATAGAAACATCATCAGCTAATGGATGAAATTAAGTCTCTGCACACTGCAGATTTTTGCTGCTCAGATTTGGACTCTGCCTGATAGGCGCAATTTACTCATTTGCAAATTAAAGGGAAATTGCTGCAAACAATTCAGAAAGCTGTTCCACAGTGTTACACTGTAGAAGTGTGTTGGGGACCATGGCAGAAAATCTGTGTCAATTTGTACCTGGTAACAGATCAAGAAAAAGGCTGCAGGAGGAACATCTGATGCTGACAGAAACAGAATGATCATAGTCATCAAATAGAGCTGTAAGTGGATAAAGCAAAAATTCAGGTATGTCTGTTCATCCTATCAGGAATTGCATAGTGACTCTACACAGCAGACCCTTTACTTTGCAAGTGGGCGAAAGCTCTCCTCCTCCAGGTGAAAGCTAAAATTTACAGTTAGAAGACAAAACGTTTATACAAAAAACAATACTATGTCTTTACTCATGAAAATTATGTCTCTGAAACAATCTTGAGATACTTAACCTATGTTATTTTAACAATTAGCATTCTTTCATTCATGCAACTATTGGATTTGAGGCTTTTCAGTGATGTCCCATTTGAAAATATATATGAAACTTTTACTATATTCAGCATTTAAGTGTCAAGTGCAAAGTTTAAAGAATTGTCTTTAAACTAAAAATTTCCCCTCAATTTTATTCCACTGATCTTAAGTCTTGCCTCATTTATTTCACTAGAAAGCACAAACAATATAAGATTTATAAGTATTATTGTACTGAGTAGATGCTCACTGCAGAGAAAGTGCCATGTTCAGCTAAGCCCTTAATTTGTATATTCAAATTGTATATTTTGGGATTTAACAGTGATTCATTTTCAAGGACTTCCATTCTCATTAGCAATTGCTCAAGTGATTAAAGGCTGTTTGGACATTTTAAACCAAAGTCACATTAGACATGTAATCAGAGGGCTGAGGCATGCTTTCAGTGGGTCAGCAAGCATCATCTCTGCACTGACCTTTAAGCTTCTGTCTTACAACTTTGTAGAGCCATCCTTCATGTGACTTGAGATTTGGTCTGTGATACAGGAGTGAGCCACAACTGCAGCCAGCAGAGAAGCCTGCTCAGCAGCACCAGCATTGCCAGGGTTTCTTAAGAAGTGGCCAGGTCAGTGAGGACCAGGCAGACAGCTGCTTTCCTCAGCTGTAGCCAGGGATGGCCATCTCCCACCTGCTCACATGGAGGCGAATTTCAGCTGTGAGGTGGTATTGGTGGGCTAGTATTAGGGACAAAAGTTTGTCATACTTAAAATCTTACTAGTCTACGATTTTTCAAAATTTAAGTCTTCCACAAAAAATAAATTGTACACCTGTATTCATAGATACCCTCACTGAATTTCCTCCTCCATCTCCCCAAATGTGCATATTCAACTAATCTTGGATACAGAGAAAGTATAAAAACCTAATTTAAGCCAAACCCAAACTCCTACAACACAACAGGGCCCACTGTTTTTGAAGGCAGGGATTAAAAATTCAGTGCATTCATTTAAATTAGATGCTTTCTTCATGTTTTTATGTTCATCTTGAACTACAGGGAGAATAGTATTTCTCATAGATATCTACGCTATTAATCTCTGTAAGATCTAGAAACTCTGACCCAACAAACCCTATGCAAACTGATCCTTCACTTTGCTCAGGGATATGAAAAAGCAGCAAGGCAATCTATCATCAGCTTCAGCAAGTAGCACAGTGTTAACACATAACTGGTCAAAATGGAATTAAGTAAAATGAAAGAACTTAGCGATAAGTAATTGTTTCTTCCAAAACCTGAAATGTTTCTGAACCTACACTAAGTTAATTAGCATTGAAGCTGTTCTGATAACACATTACCTTAAGCAAACAGTAATATAGAGAGCTCTTCATTCAGTAAAATACCTGCATCTTCATGTCTTAATTATATACTCAAGCAATGATTGTTTGCATGTGCTAAGTGTGTACTCAGATGTTCATCAAACAGGGGAAAAGTCCCTTTTGAAAATATCTTTTTAGTTACAACACTTTCTTCAAAGGTGTCTGTCTAATCCAAAGGTGAGTTTTATTTTCTATGTTTTTTTAATGCACTCCCAGAGATTACAGTTAGCAGCACTCTGACATGATGCCTTTCTGCTCCTCTGTACATGCTGGTGTCACTTGTGTTGCACACCATGAGGGCGTCACAGTTGCTGGAAATACCTGGCTCCATTATAAATGCCTGATTTAGCTCTGAACTTGAGAACACACTTTCTGGCTGCAAAACTCTTAATGATTTTTCACATATGACTCATTTCAATCAACTCTCTTTTCCTACTGATACTTTTTCCTCACCTCAATCCTAAGCCTTGGTAAAACCATCTGAAGTTTTTCAGCCATAAACCAGGGTGTGCTTATACCCTATTCCTCTAAACATCTGCTTTCAAAGTCTGTTTCTGCCACTACTGTAAATGGACAAATACACTCACTTCTAAACTGGTGACAACCAGCCCTAACTACTGCTGTTTCTAGTCTCTCCCCCTTTTTTTTTGTAGATAACACAAACTGCCCCCACTTCATGTTATTTTTGTTATTTACTCTCCTTTATATATCTGATTAATGATTGTAGTTAATTTATCATTGTTCCACAAAAGGGCAAAAATGAAATTTTTGTGTGGTGGGGTTTTTTTTTCCCCCACTGGAGTGATTTAGGTGGTTTTTCATGCAAAGTCTAATTACAACTCTGAAAAATAGCTTGCTTTATATGCTATTAGCAAAGAACACATGAAAAAGCCTGAATATTTTCTGTTTTCAATTTCCTTAATAAGATACTATACTGAGTAACTCCACTTTTAGAGTCTAATATCCTGCCTTCCACCTTTCAGTAACATAAGTTCTTTCAATTTAAGATTCTTCATGAGAAGCACAGCATCTAAAGTGTATTGTGCAGTTTGTCAAGCCCATATCAGAGAATAATGTCTTAATTTGTTATCACGGGAGCCCAAGCATTTGCTAGATTAAAAGCAAATGTAGCTATGTATATAATGGTGATTGAACAGAGCATGTTTATTAGTGCAATGATTTAAGAAATATTTTTACATTAATTACCCTATATGTATAAAGGCTAGTGATAATTTATTAGGTAGAGCGTTTTTTTAATCTCATCAAAATAGGGCAAACTATCAAGCTATGCAGAAATCTTAGATATAGAAGTAATTTTAAAGGCATTTTCAAGATCAGTTTCAAGAAAGACTAAACCATGTTCAATTCCAACCAAACCTGTGTAAAAGGTGGCAAGTGCTAAAAGCAATGGGCAAGTGGATTCTAAAGGATAACTGATCTTACCTTAAGTTCCTATCATACTTTGTTCAGATAACAAATAATCTATAGTTCTTTTGACATTTTCCTGCATTATATTTTTCTAGAGCTGTAATTTTAATAATAACACGAAGTAGGCTTTAATTATTTGTATTAGTACATACATACATCTGTTACTATTAAAAAACCCACAGTACAGACGCCTGATTAAATACAATCTAAAAGTATCTGAATTTGGGCTACACGCTATGTATGAAGAGACCTCAATGACTAAATTGCTGCCAGTTGTGTAATGCAGAAATTCATCTCAGAGATGATTGCTTCTCTTAGCAAATGCCTTTACACTTAGTGTCTGCAATTCAGTTTTCATGACCTGCAGTGTTTGGAATGGAATAGGATCAAGTTGCTGGGTTTGACTTCTAGGTTAAAAAAATGTATTTTTGCCACCAAGAAGAACCTCCCTACACCAAGTAGCAACCCACAAAGAGCAATTACAAAGCAGTCAGTTGTCTAAGATGCTTACGTAACTCGTCAAATAGCTTTAAAATGTAGATATTTTACATATATTAGGATATTTGGTTAATTTTTTTTTCTTTGGTACTACCTTTAACTTCCTTTTTTTGAATGCCCATCCATATGGTAGCTGTAAGGTCGGATACAAGCTAAAAGCCACCTCCCAAAATCAGGAAAATAGAATAGTAATCAAAACTGAGTCATACGCTTGTCAAAATGTTCCTTAAAGAATCTTAAATGGTTCCTAATCCCAAGAAGCAAAAATAGAACCCAAATCCTAGAAACACTGTCTCATCGCAGAGGTTTGTACAACGCATCCAAGATTAATTCAGACTATCAAACTAATTACAGAGGCTGTAGTAATTAATCACCTCAATGAGGCCATACATTGCAAATTATTCAACACAACATTTGAGTACAGAGAATGTTAGACCCATATCTGTACTCAGATACACTTTACTAAAACATCCAACAGCAACAAGTCTGCATTGTGTAATAAAGTACATACAATCCAATTCCATTTGTTGCTTAAAAATTGGGTTGTGGTATCAGTACTAGATTTTACAGGAGCATTTTTATTATGTAATACACATGGTTTTAGAAAAATGGGTATCAGTACCAGAATCAGGTAAAACTCCAAGCATTACTCTGCAACTACAATGTCAAATTTGTCACAGCAGCAGGATGACACAAAATATGATCTTGCTTCCAATGAAGTGTCAACACGTATAGAAAACTAACTTTACAGAAAACTCAATTGACAAATAAGCTAGTCCAGATTTCATTTTACATAAAATATTTTTAGCTTGACTTATTTTTAATTACCCTGCAATTAAATTAGCTTAACTTTTATTTTTCAAAGTTTGCACTATTGTAACAGATTGCATTATTGTACATTATTGCAAAATATTAGCTATTTGTACTATAGGAATTTAGATGCTTTTTAAACTGATAACCTCATTAATATACTTCTGGTACTGCAACTTCATTATGTTTTGGTTTTTTAAAACACAGATGCTGTATAGTATTGGAGATTATTCTGCAACTACAAGTGAGTAAAAGGTAATTTGGAACTCAAAATGCTCTCTCACAAGTCAGCTTGTACAGTGGCACTGAATCTGAAGACTTTGATTTTGCATACTGATCATATTCTTACCAGGTTATCCCCTGATCACCGCCCAAAACACCTGTGCTATTGCTCTCCTATTGCAACAGAATGAGTTTTCACTGATATTTACTGATGACCTTTGCAAATAAGCATCTGTTGTGACTTCCTAACCTTCTGAAATGCAAATGATTAAAACAAATTTAAAAAAAACCTACGAGTCAGGCAATTATAAGGGCAAAACAGATTATTGTCTAAAAACATTACTGAGTAAGCTAGAACTCTGTGCAATTGCATTAAAGTAAGCCACAGCTATTTAAAAATATAACTTATGCAGCAAGTACAAGACAATAATTTGGAGAAAACAAGTTGCCTGCATACCAACAAATCCCTGTAAAATGTACCCTCTTCATTTCAAGTAAATTCTAGGCCTTATGCAATTACTTGTGCTATTTGCATTGTCTGTTTGAAAGACCAAGTATCTTCTTTAGTTACTGAAGCTCCTAAGTTTCAGATACTGAACTACTAAAATCAAGATGACATTCAGTGCAATAATATTTAAAAAACCCAAAAAATAAGTCCAACTTTGGGCTGCTGGGGAAAATACTATTTATTATACATTTAAATACAAATTTGAAATGTGTTGTGGACACATCTGCAGGGTTACAGGTAAAAAATAAAACTGTACAAAGTTGTGTTCTGCAACTCTCAAGACTGATGCTTCAAAAAAAATTACACAAAATACCAAAAGTTCATCTTTGTAAGAACAGGAAAGATAATAATGCATACAGTCTTCAGCTTGGCAGATTATCTTTGTTCCCTGCCTGCATAAAGTACCTACAGTTTGTAAACAGTCTTTAAAAGTGTTAATAGCTTTAAGGAATGTGTAATCACAGTTTATATGGATTTGTCCCACAAGGAATTACAATGCTACACAGTAGTTTCATGTTTCCATAACCCAGTTCTAATATTACCAGTACTGTCTGCAGTGAGCAAGGCTCCATCCTGTCCAGTGCTTTTAAGTGGTCCATTCTGAATGGCTAAATTTAAGCCATAAGATTTCTGTTGGTTTTCAAGTTCAGCCGCTATCGGTTTCCTTAAAATATCTTTTTTGTTGTTGGTAGCTATTGTTTTTTCAGTATTTCTGCTACTTTTTGGAAGCGTACTGCAAGCATCACTGCTGTCTTGTTGGGACTGGTTATACTGGCGTTCTCTATATGCCAAATAGGCTCTTCGGCTCCTTGAGTGCCCTTCGCCGTTGCTTTGCCGAGTTTTAGGTAAGCCATTTTGCACACTTCCTTCCACGCTTGTGGGAACATCATATGCATATTCCCTCAATACTGCAAGCCTGCTAGCACGGTGTCCCTTGCTTCTGTTCTTATGATGCCGGCTGGGGTGTCCATTTGTCCGAAACTGTACCTCTAAGGGAGCTACATGCATTTTGATATCATTATCTACTGAATGCTCAGTGAGACTGTTATCAAGCTGAGGACCTGTGTTCAATGGCAGAGAAGTAGGGTGGCACTGAGCTGCTGCAGCTTGTAAGTTAGTTAGTTTACAACCTTGAGACGAGTTTTTTAGGCTTGAGGCACTTTTATTTGTGCATGAGGATTCTGCACTACTGTTAGTGCATTTTGGGGCCTCTCCGTTGGTTCCACTGGAACTGGAGGGTTGCACATTTACCTGCACTGAATATGTACTCCTTCCCGGGCAGCAAGTTGTTATCCAAGCATGCCTGACATCTTCCCTGTTAACACAATGGTGCACCATAAGAAAGGCACTGAGGCACAAACATGTTGCCCCAAAAAAACAGCTGAAGATCAGGTCCATGGGATAATACAGGGAAATGGATAGAGCTCCAAAGATCCACAAAGTGACATATAAAACCAGAGTGAGGCCTACTCCCAGAAGCTGTGCTTGAAAACTGTGCTCATTCTCCAAAGCAGACGTGGAAACCAGTGACACTGACAGTGAATCTTGATGAGCCAGTTCCCCATGTTCGTTGGTGGCCAGACGCTGCTGTTCCTCAATGGGTTCCTTAAGTTCATATTTGCGTTCAGGGTGACGTTTTAGCTGTATAAATATGCTGAGAAAATACATACAGTTTATGAAAATAATAAAACTAGCTGGTCCATAAAATGCTCCTAAGCTAGGTTCCCAAGTCATCCAGCAACTGCAAAAGAAACAAAACAAAGAATTGAAATTAACATCATCTCACAAGTAATTTAACTTTTATCAGTTTATTGAAATAATCTTGGCAGTGCTACATTTTCTGGAAGGCTCAGAATTAATTGCAACAAGTATTCAGAGAAAAGCAAACCTATGAAATCTTATGACAGAGCTCTCAGTTACGTGGTACTTACTAAGGAGCATTAGGTCTGCTGCCGTAATTTCGGATGTTTGCTGCAGCTGTTATTCCACAAACTATGATAGGGATCCCTCCACCAATAAGGTAGAACCTAAAAATAAATCCAGTATATTAGTGTCTGCTTAATAGTAATGGACTTTATTCAGTCACCATGAAGGAAATGAGAGCTTTCCAGGATTTTCAAAATATGCAAGTTGTTTACAAACATAAATAAGATGAATAAGATTTGGGCTTTGGTAACACCAATTATTTTCTAAGTCTTCCTCACTACAGTTCTTCTCCTCTTGTTGTAAGCTGCCTCTCTCTCACAGCTGCTCACTCCCACCTTCCACTCACAGACACTGAACTAAAGTATACAGCATTAGAAGGAAGAGGCAAAAGCAGACCGTCAGAATTTGTAAACCGAAAGAATATGGAGACTTAAAAAGAAAATAGTAAGTGGTATTCTCGTGTTCCAGAGATGAGCTTGACTAATATTATATATACTGTTAAGATCAGCCATAAGAACTCATATTACTTGGAATTTTTGGGGGGTGGAGGAGTGTGGCAGATGGCAGGTTGTTTTTTTATTTTTCATGTACTTTCTAATTTTATAGCACTCCTGCTTCCCAGTGGTGGTATAATGAAAACTGTATACCTTCAAAAGGACAGAGGGCCTATGTTGTTGGAGTATCTTATTTTTCATTCCAATTTCTATGAATTCACATTGAACTCATTAGTGGCAGAACATTAATTATTGACAATCATTCCGATTAACAACACTCAGTCCTGCAGGTTGTATCAAATCAGTCTAAATTCAGATCAGAACACACAAGTGGAAACTACTACTGTGGCATACAGGTGAGCAGTTCGTTTTACCAACAGAAGACACCTATTCTGATGGCCCTGGACATTTCCACTGCATTTACAATTATTCACCAGAAATTAATCCTGTCTCAGTTGACACACCAAACAACAGTCTGAAATAAATTAAGACTTTCTTGTAAATTGAGATACACTGAGTATACTGTTTAGTTATTGAATCCTACAAAGATGAAATCCTGACATTGGTTTATTCTGTATTTTGATGTAGCAATCAGGAGTAGGCCAAATGGAGATCTTTTGGGCACTATGAGTACCACACAATTTTATTTTGAGATACGTTTAAAAGACAACTGAAAAAAACCACGTCCTTCTGTGGCCTTTCCATGCAAAAACATCACACATCTATCTGACTGAGGAAATTTCTAATCTGCAAGAAGCTGGACACTGAGAAAATCTGAAAAATCTACAGCATGTTTGTTCTGTTCTGATACTCCAGAGTCACTGCCACTGTCACACATGAAGTGTTCAGATCTGAAATGGCATGTTTATGTCTATGCAGAACTGAGCCTGTGAAGCTGGTAATTTTATTGCAACTTTTTCCAAAGCAAGAACTTCTAAACAAATAAGTGCTGGGAGGAGGGAAAAAAATAATCATAAACAGATGTTAAAAAGGCTACACAGTATCCTGCTGAAAGGCACAGCTGGTGGTGAGCATGGTATCCTACAGTGAATATAACAGACTTACTTCTTACAAAAAAACCAATAAAAGTTAAGGAAAGCAAATACAGAAATTGGTCGTATAAATAGACACCCAACTTATCAATTGAACACTTCTGTATGCTTGTATGCAGTACTGCAAATCTGACTTGAAGATAATCAGAAAGCATTTCTGTTCTTCTGCAGTCTCTGTACTTTAAAAACCAACTCTTCAAATAGTTGCCTATAATCAAAGGTAATCAACTTCTGCCACCTTGTGGAGAATTTCAGCATAGCAGTTCTTAATTAATATCCAGGGGCTCAGGATGCAACATGAACAAAATACGTTAGGGTTTTCTATGAAGAACATTTCACACAGAGTGAATTTCACAGATAAATTGTCCCATCTCTGGGATTTCAGAAATAAAAATTCTAAGAGCAATGCTTCACAACAAACACTATTTTCATTTCACCTCTCAAATTTTTGAATTATTTTTAAACAATCTTTGGAGAACATATTGAACTTTATTTATTTAAACTGCAGTATTTTTAAATTGCATGAAAACAGTTCTCCACATTCTTTCTTCTATGATAATTTAATGGGTTGTGTTGGTATTTAAATTCTTAATCAAATTACCAGTGGTGATGCTGAAACGCTAACAACTTCAATTTACAAACCATCAACATAGCGTATTGCGGATGCAAAGCTAAGACCAACAATCCTTCAGCTCATACTCCTGAACATAATGTTGGGGAACAGAAAAATCTGGAAGGACCTTTACAGACCTGGAAATAACGGAACAGTAGTGACCTGTTGCATTTCCTAGTCAGAATATAAACACAGCTACTTGGGAAATGACTCACAAAACCAAACAGGCTCACCTCAGCATTGGTCTGGGT
This sequence comes from Campylorhamphus procurvoides, assembly GCA_013396655.1. Lineage (NCBI taxonomy): Eukaryota > Metazoa > Chordata > Aves > Passeriformes > Dendrocolaptidae > Campylorhamphus > Campylorhamphus procurvoides. The sequence goes on along the minus strand of WBMV01003663.1, from coordinate 241,089 downwards.
GGAGGAGGCGGCTCATCAGGATCTTGACACCTTTTTGCTTTTTTGGTAACCTGCTTGTAAATATTACGAGATGTCACTCCCAGCCACAATACTGTTGCAAGAGTGGAATAATGGAGAATTATCCCAACCTTAAAACAAAAACAAACAACAAAAAAAGAATTAACCCCAAACCATTTCCATTCTACTAAGGTAATCTCTTAAATACACTACTCACTATAAAGCTGAAATTTTCAAAAGCTCAATTCAAGAGAAAAAAACCCCTCTCTTATTTATATGATTGTTCTAAGTGTCAAATCATTGTGGTTTTTATAAAAAGTAATATGTTATGCAAACCCATTTTCATATTAATTGAATGTGGAATGGCTATATTTGCTTCTAGTGGAAGGAAAACTTAATGGGGGAAGAACCTTACTGGCCAACATTTTTCAGATTATGTATCAATCATACACTTTAGGAAACCGTATTTTACAAAAGATAACTTTAAAATGTCTTGTGTTACAGGTATTATTCAAATTGAAACAAGTAAGGGAACAGCAATAATGATACTGTGGTAAGTATGTAGCAGGTGCCAAAATCATCAGTAATTTTAATATACTACAAAGCATGCATTTAACCAGCCAAAACATTAAGGTAAAAGTCTGCTTCACAGCAGAATCTGGTTGTCCTGTATTGTCTTTCTTATAGGGCAACACTGCCATGACAGCACATGTACATGGAAGAGGTAACTTTGGTTCCTGTTAAGATTACTGCAAGTGGGTTTTTGCAAGTTTCAGTAAAAGCACAACTCTCAAAGAGTCCACCTGTATCATCAGATTTCTCCAGAGATTACAGTTCCCAAGAAAGTAAGAAAAGAAGTATGTGTGGATGCATGTATGTGTATGTGTAGGAAAAAGATCAGGTATATTTTTCAGTGGAACATTTTGGCCCATTGACCTAATCACTACTGTAAATTTGAACAAAAAGCACTATGGAATATTATGGTGATCGATTAGAAACCTTCTTGAATCACTGAATGCAAAAAGCAAATATGAAAAAGATTTCACTGACATTTTTCCAAAGCAGCAACTGTTATTATACCAAAACACTGCAACTGAATTGGAGACAGCCAAATCTTTAAACAGCAAATTATTTTTAAAAAAGTCTCAATAAAGCTAGTGATGTTTGTGTAGAGAAAAAGCATGCAGGCTTGAAGCACTTCTCCGTCCCTCCCCTTTGGTTATAGTGAGCAAATGGAAATAAGTATTTTAATACCTGTGAAAAATCAAATTTCATATAATCTGTAAAGACCATATAGAGGCTTATAAAAAAATTCACTGTAAGTCTCAAAAATAAGAATAACAGATAAAACCTGTTCTTTGTGATAAGCTTTTGGGAAAATAATTTCTGCTCCACTACTGAAATACTTTCTCAGTTTTCAAGTAATGAACTAGTTTTATCTCCAAGACTGCTTGAAAATACAAGAGAATCAATAATACAGAGTTGGGGTTGTTCAGGATGGAGAACAGAAGGCTCTGAAAAGACCTTATAGCACCTTTCAGAACCTTAAGGGGGCTAGAGAGGGGCTTTTCAAAAGCGCATGTAGCGATAGGACGGGGTAATGGCTTTAAACTGAAAGACGGTGGATTAAGATTAGATAGAGTAATGAAGGTGGCAAAACAGAAGCACAGATTGCCCAGAGAGGTGGTAGATGCCCCATCTCTAGAAACATTGAAAGTCAGGTTAGATCGGACTCTGAGCAAGCTGATCTAGTTGAAGATGTCCTTCCTTAGTCCAGAGGCATTGGAACTTAGACCACCTTTAAGGTCCCTTCCAACCCAAACCAATAAAACATTAGGTTTTTTTGTCTAAATTTCACATTCTGATGAATGCCTATACAGCACTGAAGTTCTGTAGAAGGCAAGAGAGGCAAAGACAAACGAGGTAACTAATTTTTTCAAGTTTTTGCATGTTTACTTACTGCTTGGCAAATGCTGGCATTCCTGGTCTGAGTTATGCCTCCAATAAACATCACACATGTCAGGAAAATATGAAAGCTCAGGTTAACTAGCATATGCCAGCTTTTTACACTGATCCTGATCACACTGTTAAAAGCAACAAATTAGACAATATAAAACACAGCTACATTACTGGTTTTCAGAAACTAGAGAGATACACAAGATAAATGACATAATTGCTGTTAATGATTGTTTGACTACCACATACATTGTAATCAAATCTAATCTCTGGATTTTATCACAAGAAATTAAAACACCCTCCTATTAACCAGCTTTATACATCTATTTGGGGCCTGATTTAAAAATGTTAGGCTTTCAAGCTTTCACATCAACAGAAATGTAAAGGGATGAACAGTTCATTAAATTCTACCATCATTCTTGAATGGTCTCTTCTTTCATCATGAAGTGAGGAATTAAAGGAAAGATATGGTTATGAGAGCTAAATTATCATACTCAAAAAGGATTAAATACCTATTTGCTTAACTGTTCGTTTTCATCAACAATTTTTATAGGCAAAAACCCCACCAAATGCATATTACCATATCATGCTCCAATAAAAAAGGTAGCCAGTCCTAAGCATGATAAAACTAATTTTTTTAGTCTAGTAATTTTGAGTCATACCTGTGATGATATATGTAACTGACCATGATCATCAACAGGCACATAAGCAAAACCATGGCTGTGGCATAAATCACTGGGTGCAAAAGATCAGCTGGCTGAGTATACAATTCAGCTCCTGTCAAGTCCTGCCAACAAAAACAGAAATAGCGTTAGTCCACAATATATTTCTATTTTTTGAGGGTGGAAGAATGACAAAGACACCCAAATTAAGAAGTAACAGGAGCCTCTAGATAAAATGTCTTCCTCCCCTACCCGGTCCCCACAAAGCAACTCTCCAACTATTTATTTAATGTTCCTGTGTTTCTTCTGCACTACCTGCTATTCTGGCTGACCATTATAAATACAGTCATTAGTCTTATAGAATTAAACTTCCTACATGCTTGAAGTTACATAGATGTCAGCAGCTTAGATATACACACTATTTTCTTCATCTTAAAATACCTGTATGTACAGAATGTAGAACAACTGCGTTTCAGTTATGATTATCTTCTTCAACGACACAAAGAACATTACAGAAAGTACCCTCTGCATGTCTAATGATGCTATAGACTGGGGGGACTGGTGTGGAGGATAATCAGAGGGATGTTGGTGGACCAGAGAAGTGGATTGATAAAAGAATGAAATTTGGCAAAGGAAAACATTAAGAGGATCTGCATCTGGGATGGAATAACCCCATGCTCACAATAATACAAGCTGGGAACAGCACTGATTAGAAAACAACCAAAGAACCACTTAAGGTACTGGCAGACAAAACCCGACCCCAAGTCAGGCTACATGTGACACTGCTAAGGCCACACCTGTGAGACCACCTGGCAGAACCCACTTCAGTCGGAGGCTCCCCAGCACAAGAAAGGATGCTGGATGGAGCAAGTCTAACAGATCATCAAGATGATTAGCAGGCTGAAGCATACAATGTCTAAGGCTGAAGATATTTTCAGTCTTTACAGAAGAAAAGGAAAAGGGGAGTAATCTCATGATTATATTGAACTACCTACTGGGATGATATAAAGAAGACTGAGTCAAACTTTTCTTAGAGCTGAACCATGAAATGATGAAAAGCAACAGACATTACCAGCAACATGGAAAATTATGATTAGACACAGGAAGAAAATTCCGAAGTGTTCACATACTGCTCAGACTGTGCCTTTGGAGATACTCAAAGCTTAACTGAATATGACCTAGAGCAGTAAGATTTTACTTCGGAGGCAGTCAAACTTTCAGCAGGTAACTGGATCAAATGGCGCCAGATGTTCCTACCAGACTGTTAATTCTAGGAATACTGTTTGACCAGAATAAATAGCTGTTTACTCAAAAAAATTCAACAGCTCGATAGAATCAAGTTTTCTGAATCCACGCAGTGACATTTTCATTTACTGAAAAAAAGAAATAATTTGGTTTGGAAGCAATTACAATTTACTAGAGTTCCAGGGGTAGACACACACGACAATTTAAAAAAAAAAAAAAAAAAAAAGGCAAAAAAACTCTATAGGTCTTTCCAGCACAAACTAAAGTTTCTTGAGTTTCTTGTCTATCTTTAGTGGAAAAATCTATTAAAAAAAATTTTCAGAATGGACCGGATGCAGAAAATTTTCTCACCTGTAATTCTGAGTTAGTCACTCAAATTTTCAAAATTGGCAAAGTTCAAAAGTGTGCCGGGGGAAAGAAGAATAAACTTGGCATTCAGAAAGCAAAGTAAAAGATTACAAGAAGTTTCAGTTTGTTTTGAGAAAAATCAGTGATAATCTGGTTTTAAGCTTAAAACAGGTAATCTGATTTCATAGACAGAAAAAGTTTTTGAATAGAGGCTTACAATTAAATTGGAGTCAGCAGTCTCTTCACCATTCCTTAAATTGTTCTTTCATCAGAATACAAATGTGTTACTCCTAACTAATTCAACAATCTCATTTCAAACTAATTTAATTAGATTGTCAGTTTGATTCTTATGTGTTTGGTTTTCTTTGGCACCTGGAAAAAGACCATGAGATATTATGCCTCAGGCAGCCAGTGTCATCTGATTTCAACACTGCCCATGGCCTGGTTGATCCCTGGGAGCTCACTGCTGTTATAAGCATGAGCAAATGTTTTGTCACACCTGGCCCGTGATTACCTGGGAACTGAAACTGTAGGACAATCTGGTTGCTGCTTCCACGCTGATGTCAGGTAACATGATGTCATGCACATATCGGTGTAAATTTTAAGAACAAGAGATAAAAAAATGACAAGATCTACAATAATCTTCTAAAACATCTGAGAAAAACTCAGGATGCCTTGCCAAGCTAGCAAAGGCCTTCACTCAATACCCACTAACTCAGTGGAATTCTTACTGATTACACTGACATTTTCCGTCAGACCTATGAAGGAGTAAGGGAAGCTAATAATGTTATTTCTGAGCTAAACCAATCCTAAATTCAGTAAAAAAGAATGACATTAATAACACCAGGGGGTTTATGGTCAAGTAGCAGACCTCTTGATTCTTCTCAACCACCAGTTTTTTAACTTCGCTGCAAACCTACAATAATGAGTTTTCAGGTGAAACTCCTGCTTCTCTCTTATATTAAACAGTGGTAAAGAATTTCCAAATAAATAGAAAGTTTTACAACTGCATCTGCCTAAACCACTAGATCAGAAAACTAGTAATGAGTTTCCTTATCAGAGGACTTTATATTACATTCTGAAATGCATGAAAACAGGTCAGTACATTACAACATGGTTTCTTTCACACAAGTACATACTAAAGTAATGTAGCCTAAAATAGGGTGAAATAACTCTGGTTAACTTATTCACCATCCAGCCAGTATGATGGACTACAGTGTTCAGGTTCTTCTTGCCACTGCTGGTCATGTATTTGATGTTAATGACAACTGCTGAATTAAAAAGCAAACTTCTAAAACTGAATCCAAAAGAACTGCCTATGAGCCTGGGACCAGAACTCAGACTTCGACAACATGATGAGAGTTTACAAATGAAATAGGTTATTATGGCTTTTTTGGTTAATATATGGATAGGCATTATGAAAACCTTTTTCAACAGCCACTTAGTGATCCAGAGTTTCTGCAGTCTATTAGTTGTGTGCAAGGAACATTTATCAGCTGAACATTACTCTGTGTCCTCCACCCATCCCTGCTCCTCCATTCTCTACATTTTGGGAAGCAGCTAAATATTTAAGGAATATCAGTTTCAAGCAAGTATACAGTGAGAGCTACTGGCAGAAAAGGAAGAAAGCTGCCCCTTTCTTTTTTTTTGATTTCTGATTGTTAGCAGTTCTCTATAACTCAGAAGAAAATATTCATATACTCTTACCACATATTAGTTTAGAAGTAGTCTTTACAGAGGCAGATTGAACACTTATTTCATTTTTCTTCCTCCAGGTGACAGAAATGTGACAAATTTAAAGCATAAGCTCTCTTTACATGCATACTACACATACAAATGAAGTTTAATTCCTTTTTAAAGAATGTGGTTATATTTTTGGAAAGGATTATATATTTTAAAAATACCAAAAAAGGGAACTATAGGATTATAACACTTTAGAGTAATTTAAAACAGTATCCTCAGAGGTAAAGTGAAAAGTTGCTCTGAGCTCTTTATAAAATCTTGACATGTAAATCAGTTTTATTTATGTTGAGCTTTTTGGTATTCTACCATTTAATTTTTTTTTAGAGGCAGATTTTTTTAAAAAATTTGAGTTTCTAAAGAAAAATAGAAACTTCTCATCTACTGATCATCTTTCTTCCACATATGATTATGTAAAAAAATATATTTCATTCCACACAGAGCATACTAACTACAAGAAAACCCATACCAAATTGAAACTTAACAATACTTCCTAAACTTACTATTTTGTTCAGCTTCTTACCAGCCTACCACTGTTATGTATTGCCTTTTATCATTTAGTATCTGCGGTGATTAGTGATATGCAGGGTAGCGGTCACCATCTGTAAAAAGTGAAATTGCCCAGGCCAAATTCTGAAACCAAGAGCTCTGGGAATAGACAAAAAAGAAATCTGTCTTCACAACTGAGGAGCAATAATGAAGGTGTCTCACTCCTTTTCCTTTTTCTATGGTTTTACTTTAGAACTGGTTAACCATTTTACTGATATCAATATGCTAAGACTAGAGTTTAGATACTTATTTTAAGTAATATTTCAAAAATATTTTTGAAAGTTACTAAGTGTTTTGATTTTTTTTTCTATTTCAATTGAGGTCTTCTTGCAACAGATTTATATATTAGTGAATGAACAGTTAATTCGCAATTAAATAGTTCTTTGGTTATAAATCACAGGAAAAAAATACCTGGGGAAACAGTCCTGTCAACACACCAAGTCAACAAATCTAATCTAACACAAGACAAAATAGTTTAAAATAAAAGTAATGGTTGAAGAAAACTTGTCATTATTAGGCTAAAATTCATAAAAGTCCATATGCCTAGGGAGGGCATTAAGATGTCTTCCTGTACTATAGTAGTTTGCATATAGAAAGACTTTTGTGTCTAGCATCTTCGGTAGCTAATTCTACTTTGACAGATTTCCACTTAAGCCTCACTTTACCTCAGCATTTACATAAACACAAGGAAAACCTAAAGACTTATTACATGTAATTTTATGTGAAATGGAATGTGGGAATGCTTGTTCTCTTCAACACAAGAAGAAATAAATAGAATTGTATCTTGAAATAGTTTTTAAAGTCCAGAAACAAATGTATTTCTAGGTGTCATACCATTAAGACAGCATAGTTGCTGAGGGAGTAGCACTGAATGGCAGTAATATTTTCATCAGACAGAAGGATGCGACAACCATCAGATTTCCATCCCCCTTGTCCGTTCAGTAGATCGAAGTCCCACTGAGCTGCAACAGCATCTGCTCCATGCGCAATGCGCCGCAGTGTCACATTTATAGGGATGTGGTGACTGGCCAGGTTTAAACCATCTGTTACAAAGGAAATGTATTTACACATAAATTTCTCAACATTGCAATGTGTTACATGCTAAAACTTTGTATTAGACACACACTAGTCAAGACAAGGAAGCAGTCAAAAATATTTCTTAATGATCATAGAAAAAGGAATATAATAAAGACAAACCTATCTTGGTGAGAATAACTGGAGTTACAACTGTGCGACGTTTCCCATCATCAGCCAGATTTGTTGAATTTCCTGTTGCTGGAAAAAGCTTTCCATTGCGAAATGCAATAAGCTGAAGCCTGTAGACAGATTCATCTGCTGGTCTGATTTCTCTTTTTTGTTTTTGGGTGAAAAGGGAAGCTGGCAACTGGATGGAAGCCTCTACAATTGTGTTCTAGAAATAAACAGATTTTTAAAGTTATAAAGAGAAAAATAAACCCTTTACAGAGATTAAATTAGCGACTCCTCTAACCGAACAATGTTAGAGATTAATGCATTTAGCAGACTATGTATTCTGACAAACCTGTTTGATGGTGTTTTCTAGTAATTCAGGATAAAATAGCTTAATCAAGTTATTAAGGTGTTAAAAAATTTTAAGAAAAAAAGTTAAGATTCTGCAGTTACCTTACTTGTTAGAGAGAGTAAAGTTGAAGTTGGTTTCAATAAAGTATTAACAACGTTAGACTATTGGCAACTAGAAGAAGCAACCAAGACAAGCATACAGTCAGAAATGCAGTCATTGTGCACTAGTACTATTCAAAATGAAATGCCATATAAAAACGGGGGGGTTTAACTCATTATATAAGTTATACTTGGGCAGAGAAGGATGCACGTAATTTCATGCAATTACATAAGTGTCATTTCTAATTTACATCCTGAAGTGACACATGAGCAAACTAAGTAAGAAAAGTGAACTGGTAAGTTGGGGAAAGTAACTGAAAATATTCTTTTATGGAATACAAGTGTTTCTGTTTTATATACGCCCACATATAGATACATAAATGTATGTGCATACATACATGCACATATACAAACTCAAAATTAACCTTTCAGGACTGTTTTCAATTTCATGCTTAATTACAGTATCACTCTCAGCAGAGTATTTCATATATTTAAGGAGGCTGGTAATATCTGATTTAACATGTAATGAAGGTGAAAATACAGGAAAATAGAGGCATCATTATGAGCCAGGGAGTGTTTCAGTTTCCATACTTATGAAAATGTCTGAAAGGATCTTACAACTTAAGAACTTCCAATACAGAAAAGCACATCTACTTATTAAAATTGTGTCCATTGAGAAATCTATTTTATAATCAAACTAATATCCTCTGTCCCTTTAATTCTTGTCACGGTCATTCTAGATTACAATAAAATGTTCAATTTGTAATAGAAATGAATAATAAACTTTCTTTCCAAATGATTTATACATAAGACGGTATTACAAACTCTGTAGGGAAACAAAGAGTACCCAACCTTTAATGCCAGACTTGACAATGTATTTGAAACGTTGCACTTAAAGCTTAATTGTTTATCTAGATTTCCATCAGGATCTCTTCTCCCATAATCACTGAGTCCTGTACGGTCTGATGTAGCCACTTTCTGAAATACGGTGCATGTCATTCCCGTGAAGCCAGCAGCCTTTATTACATAGGCCTCAAGAGCAATATTTGGAGAATACTGTGACGACAAAAATAAAACATGAAATAATTTCATACACCATAGAAAGGCCAATAGATAATCTTAAAGGAATTCTCTGCCTTCACAGAAAAAACTATCCACAAGACCGTTTCTGTTTATCTGGCAAGGATAAATCTGTTCAGAGTATTGCTCTTCTCCCTACAGAAATAGTACATATTTCAGAAAATGCCAGCATTAAGAAAAATAAAAGGCTATTCAAACTCAAGAGCCAGAAAACTGTCTTCTAAATAAATGAATTCATACTTACAGTAGAATAAACTTGAGCTCCATTTGCAAGACGATACATAGCAATTTTCTGTAGACACTGTACAATTCTGGTGCAAGCCTTGGCTTCCCTTTGTGCCATCCACAGAACACGTTCATCAGCTAACATAATGTTACTTGCTATGTCCACCATCACATCACCAAGCTAACACAGAAGAGAAATAAGACTCTTTAATAGATTTGAAAGCATTCATCAAATAGGATCGTTATCAGAAAATACAAAGTGACTTGCCAGCACAAAGAGCAAAAGGAAACTGGTTGTTCCTTTTTCAATCACCTCTTGTCATGTTGAGATACTGAAATACTTAAGACTCATGACATTTACCTTCACTGAAGAAAAATGTTATGCCAATGTAATTTGTCTGTTTATAGTTTACTTACAAAAAAATCCATGATAAATATAGATATTTCATTAAAAGCAGAGTGTAATACTCCATGTTCTACTGTACTAATTGTGTAAAAGGTCTATTTACAATCAACTTTAAACCTAAAATAAACTATAAATTAAGAATAATAGAATTTGCATGTGTGATGGAAGATAATAAAAGCAAATACAGGCAAAAAAAAGCATGCAACCTATTTGCTTCACTTCTTTCAGCATGTCTAATTTTTTTTTGACTACTTTCTTCCTTGCCTTTTACTTGACATGACCTGTTTTAGATCACAGGTATAATATGAGACCAACAGCAAATACTTTTAAGTACCAGAGCTGCTTTCAAACAATGAATTACATAAACCTAAAACTATGATCACAGCCCTCACCCTGCCTTCTGTATGACCAACAAATACTAACTATGAAGTCATTTACATAGGCCACAACTTGGCCGAAGTTAATGAGCACCTACACTGACAACACTGATTTTCACAACATTTAAGGAGCAGTGACAAAATACTGGACCGAAAACAAAGCTGAATGTATTTTCTAGTTGAACTGACTGAAATGCAATTCACAGTGGTTAAATTTAGGGACTGGAATTTTCTGCTTGAAGAGACACAAGGTAGAGGATGAAGAAGACATATCCTTTACCATCCAGGCTTCTGAATTCCTTTCCAGAATATTACCAATAAGAAAAGAGCACGGTAGTTTGTTTTGATTTTTTTAAATAATTAAAAATAAAGAAAGGAATTGGAACATAAAAATCCAAGTTAAATTAACTGAAGGTGCTTATTATGACTTATTACTACTTGAAAAGAGGTAGCAAGTGATTTTACAATAAATTATCACAAATAGGATGCTGAACTTGCAGAACTCTAGTTGTTTCATACTTTTAAAATATATTACACATTATTCTTTCTCCTGCTTATCAAGGTATGCACAAGTTTTTCCAGCTGTATTCTAACTTACACAATGTACTAAGAACTTTATGAACATTTGCCTTGTTTCTTCTGATATGAAAGAGCTATTATATTAAATGAACCTTTTTTATAGCTAACAGTATTAATCTTTCAGAATAGCCACTGTAACACAAACTAAGGAACTAACAATAAGATGGTGTAAGGGAACAGATATGAATAACGGTGTCAAGAACAAGTTCATGGAATAATACCCTGGTAACAAATCAGTATTATTAACAGCTACTAAAATTATTACATGAAACTGCACTAATGTTCCTTGAATATACCAGCAAATCAAAGGTTGGCTTCAAATCAAAACAACTGAGGTAAAACCCCCACTGTCTAAGACCAAAACTACCCATGAATTTAACTTGATTTTTTCATAGTATCTATTATCTTCAAACATGGCAAAGTAATGTCAGATTATGTCACTCTACAGAAAATAAATCACAGCTGAGAAACACTTATAGTTATAATGCAATAAATCATCCAGAAATCTAAAACTTGCTTTTATTTTAGACTAAAATACCCCGCATGTATGTGAATGAACTGCACATATAATTCCAAAACACCCCCAAAAAAATCCAAGATCAGATTGTAAAAAGGAGATTTGGCCTGAAGAGGCTCTGCAAAGGATGTAGAACCTGCATTTATGCTTTGCTGAGGGGTGGATGGGTAGAATTTGCCTTTTTCTTTTTCTTTTTTTTCCATCAGTTGAAGCATTGTGGTCTCCAACTTCCCAACATGCACTGTACAGTGAGATCAACAAAACCTCTGTTCAGCAGTGAAACAGAGAGTTCCTATCCATTGGTGATACTATTCCTCTACTTGCATTTTTCTCCCCAACAGTGAGCGTTCTCTAAGATTTTAATGTCTTATCTTATATCCTGCAAGACAGAGGAATACTGAAAACCTTAGAGATAAAGCTCAATATTGAATAAAGACATCCTACCATGGTGGAAGGGGAGAAGATAAGTCTTGTTTTATTCATTATTGAGAGGATCTCTGAGGCTTTCATTATCTGTATTTTAGATAAGAGCATACCAATGAAAACCTGTGTGACCCACTCCATATTAAATAAAAACAGACTTACTGTACACCTATCTCCCTGCTCCAGTGCTGACCAGAGGTGTTACTCACATTACAGGTCCAGTGAATGCTGGATCATCTCAGCGCGAAAGCAAAGTCTGTGACCATGGGTCAGCAACTTCAGGGACCTACTAAACAAACAAAAACATGGAATAGAATCTGATAATCCACTAACTCAGTGCCTGCACCTAATGTTGGGAAGGTTTCACTGCTCAGAATACTTAAGGACAAACACATTATCTTTAAAGTGATGGCAAATTATCCAGTTACCTCTTTATATTTTTCAGCAAATCTTCCAAATTTCTCTATCATTTCAGCCACAAAAATAACATCCATCTTATCAGAAAAATTTGCTGCTTCAACAGTGTAAGCCAAGAGCTGTCTTGCTGTTGCCACTGCATTAGTAAGGTTGAGAGGCATCTATACAGAGAACAAAACATGAGCATTTTGAAAAAGTGAAAGGTTAAGTAGAAGGTAGAGACAACACATCATCAACTAATAAATAAGCATTCTCCCAGAGAGGAAAGCAATTCCCACAGGATCACAGTTTTAAGTAGGCAAGGACTACTATCACAAGATTTGAAGCAAAACATTTCCTACAAGCCAGAGAAGCAGCATTTGTACCTACAGCCAGAAACTGGATTTTGTGCTGTTGTCCTAGAAAGGAGAGAGCTATTGAACAAAAAGAGGAGCAAAAAAATCCAAAATAGTACTGTCAAATGCTTTTTCCTGTTTTCACCAAAGCCTAGGCATGACAACAGAAAGCTCCTAAAACATAGCATTTTATAGCAAGAGAAGGCACCACTGCTGTAGCATTCACTCTTGCCTCTAATTATAGAAAGCATTTGGAATGGAATACACGCACAAAACCCCAGACAGATCTCCTATGACAAAGCTCATGATTTCGTGCCTGAAACAAGCCCCATGCTGGAAAATTCTTCACTAAATAATACATAACATCAACATGCCTGAGCTAGCAGGGACTGAAAATGGGAAATTTTACACAATACAGTGGAAAGCTGTGCAAATGTTATCTGCTCATGTTCAGATGCTGTTTATCCATGATAATCCAAACTAGAGAGGTTCTGTCTCTCTGATTTTTGCTGTACAGATACCTAGTCTGCCTTACTGAATTTGCAATGTGCTATATAAGCACAACTATGTCTTTGTCCCTGTTGCTCTTAGCACTTGCACATAGATTTGAATGCAACTAATGGAAGATAATTTTCTGTCATTATGCTAAAAATCATGCATTTAAAGTGCAAATACAGTTCAAAGTCATAACACACGCTGAATGAAGTCAACTTTCAAATTCAGATATTCTGTATAATTTCTTTAATCACAAATTTCTTTTCACCTAAAACTACAGCTGTTCCAATACACAAACAAGGACAGTGAAATACACATGTTCTTGTACAAATATTACAAGGGTGTCATTCCATTTTAACCTTAGGCCCTTACCTGATTTAAAATGCTTGGCAAAGTTTAATGTTCAAACAGCTCAACTACCTTTTTGTTCAAAGATGTTTATAATATCATTACATTTAATATTAGTCTCAGAGACAATTTCTGTGCAGAATACTGCTAAAAATTTGAGACCTATTACACATAAAGAGAAGGCAGCTCTACTGCGTAAAAACTCCTAAACACAAAACATGATACTTCTCCCATTAAAAAAAAAATAAATTTTAAAGCTCTAATTCAGCATAGGATATCCACGCTCACGTATTTTTAAGCAAATAATAGTAAGTTATCTACTTCACACATTAAAATTATACTTCTGCTTTTCTGAAGATACCAAACTAACCCTCATATTTTAAACCAGAAAAGCTGGCAGCATTTTTCTACAACCTGATAAAACGCTGGCTAACCAAAAGCACTTGTAATAGGCTTAAATATCTAGGCTCTTAAGCAGTTGGACTACAGTGCATTGGCAGGACTAGCATTGAGCTGTCACAGGTCCTGTAGGAAAATGTGGATTCCCAGGTGAGAAAAAAGCAAACCAGTAGCATCAAAGCAAACACTCAACCTTGCTGTGTCCCCAACATCATCTCTCACCTGCTAACCAGTCATTAAGAAACATCACCCTCATTTCAGCCTTTAAACACGTTTCTTGTGACCAAGTCATGGCATGCACCTCTAGTGCTAGGAACATAAAAGCAGTAAAGCAAAAATAATTATGCCAACCTGTAAGTTTATCTTGGGCCAGAGCAGGCATTCCCTTTCTTTCCCTCCCACCCTTGCCATCTTTCTTAGAAAAGTGCTCATGGGTTCTCAGGGCACCAGAGCTATAAAAAGGTATGTCTATATTAGTAAGTAATGAATGCAGAGGGAGCAAGTCAGCAACAACCCATCTACACAATACGCAGTTCAATGCTTTTGCCTCAAACTGATTTAGCCTAAGCAAGTGGACACCAAGACTTCATTACGTGTATAAATCTAAGACATCCAAAAAGAAAAATATCAGTTTAGAATCCAGTGGTCTCAGTTATGGGCTGTGATGCTTCAGATACACACTGTGAAGTTTACTCTAAAAGAATGTGATCTCACAAACTGAAATATATGTAACCCACTAAACACACAAAAATCCTACCCTGGGGTCAGACAAGAACCATGGTCCCATGTTAAACATGGGTGGGGCTACCAACATCATCAACTCAAGAGATCAAGCTGTATTATTAAAAACAAACAAAAAACCAATCACCAAACAAACTTAAAATGCCACACCAAAACCAATGTCATCTCCATAGTTTCACCTGTTGTACTGATCTGACAGCACACAGTGGAAAACAAGCTTAAACCAGAGGTTCAAAGCTTTATGGAGTAATTTACAACACAGCATCACTGCAGAACAGCACTTGTGCATTAACTAGATAAGCCCCAAAAGGAGCTTGAGGCTGAAACATTTTCTTTCATAGCTACATTTAAATTATAGAATACTCTCATATCCTGCTAAGTGCTACCAGATTAAAGAAGCCTAGTTAATACTGTTTTCAGTAGTTAACTCTCATCAGTCACACCATATCTATTAGAGGTTTACAGCAACAAAGGCAGAGAAGAGTTAGACTACTGTATTAGTATAATCAAATGAGCTGTTCTCCATTACAGCTTAAGTCTGCCTTGTTTCCTTATAGCATGTGGGCAGGACAAAGCATCCAGTTGACCAAAATAATCATGGCAAGCACCATTCTCTTATGCTTTACACATGTACAAAGAATCAAATTTTCCCTGCTCTTTCAATCTGGGGACACTAAAGAGATACTAAACCAAGCTCTTAACCTAAACCTACAAGTTCCTCTACAGTACTCAGAGGTATGTGTTCAACATAACTCATTTAGACCACCCGTACTGCCAGCTTTAAAATCAAATTATAAAAAACTGATTATTGAAAATAAAACCTCAAAAGACTCTTCATCTTTTTTAAGAAATGCACAAATTACCTGATTGAACATATAAAGAACTCGAGTCACATCATTTGCATATTGGCACCTGGAGTAGTCCTCATCTGCCCAGTACCCTCCTCTGTCGCATCTGCGCCAGGCTCTTCTCTCATCTTGTGAGTTGCCAGGATATATCCCACTGCCAGCAGAATAGCGTGTACACAGCAGGTATGCTGTGATGCCTGCCAATGTTCTGGGCCACCTGGGGAGTCAAAAGGAAAAAAATCCCCACATTTAGACGAATTTACATGACAAGTAAATAAAAGGATTAAGCACTACAACATGAAATAAAGAGACACTCAAAACTAAGCATCTCTAAACTATTTAAAGGGCCACCTTGGCTTCTCTTCAGTATTTTCAAGCTGTTCATATTTGTGTCGATTAACAAAATGAGTTCTAATGCTAGCATGCTTTTTTTAAAATTCTTTCATGAGGTTTCAGGTGGAGAGAAGAGGGTGCTTATAGAGTAATTAAAAATAGTTTACAATTTTTTAAATAATAAGCCTTGCCTACTTCCTGAAAAAATATCCTTGTCAACACACTAAAAACAAGCTGAATACTAGCTTTCTACTTGTCCTGTTCACATGCATCAATGTAACTTCCAAACAATTGCATTCATATCAGTACCAAACTGCAGATAGGAAGAGAAGACTATATTTACAGCACTTAAGAAATAGTAGTAGCAGTAGTACAACCATTTTGGTTGATCCTGCAAACAAACAAAATACCAAATAGAAATTAATGGAGAAAAAACACATCCATAACGTTAAGTAAGTAGAAAATAATTCCTTTCACTCAAGGTAGGTGAAACTAAGCACTTAAGAAAAACTCTGAACATTCTCTCCACTTTCTCCTCTAATTTTACTGTGAATTTCATCTGTATAAATATATACACAGAAAAAAAATACAAAAACTAAATTGCAATACAGCTTTAATGCACTGATTGTTCATGAGAGCAGAACTGATTCAAGGAAAAATAAGAATAGAAGGAAACCATGCCTGAATTAAGCTGCAACGGTGAGAGGTGAGAAAGATAGGGACAAAGAATGCCCTGCTTCTGGCCCTCTCCCCTGTTCATATAAGCATAAGAAGTCTTTTATCATTCAGAACACTAATAACTAAATTTCTTAAATTTTAGAAGTAGAAAGTTTAGTAAGTTGAGCTCTTTGAACAGCCTTAAGAGGTAACATACTTTTTCTCAGTTTTCAGTATTCCTTGTACAAAGCAGTTGCATTCAAAAACTGAACTGGTCAAACAAAATTGTGGTGGATTACATTGTGATTCAGTTTGCTTTTATGTCTGGACTGCATTTTAGTAAGTGGCCATTTATTCACTGCTATCATCCAAGTTTATAAATGCTCAGAACATATCTATCTTTGGAAAAAGAATAATTCTGTGTTTGCAGAAGGATGAAGTAAACACTTTGAAGGATGTTCCATTTCCAGGAAATTGAAAATTTAAGTAATATTGCAAACACAGAGAAACTGAACAAGTCAACACCATTTTCCCTCCTTATTAATCAGTTAAGTAACAATTCTTACTGAAGATGCTAAGATTTATCACAGTTCTTCCATAGAAGAGGATTAACTCCAGGGATGGACCAAGACAAAAGGCTACACTTCTCAATTGTATTAAATAAAAGAGATAAACTTTTTGAGGTTTACTAAAAGTCATCTCTACCTCAAATTCCTGTTTATTCTTCATTTGTTCCAAGAAAACAATTTTAGCATGTTCAGTAATGTAAGAAAGACTCTTATTTAAGGCCATTGTGACCATTACTTAGGTTTGGGCAACAAGCAACAAAAGGCCAGCTGCTGGTGGCATCCCTATACTGCACAGGTTATGTGCAACAACCATGAAAGAAATCAAAGTCAGTAAGAAATCTAATGCAAAACACTAGATGATAACTACAACAAACTAAACTGGAAAACAGGGACATAAATTTAACTACTTTTTATAACAGCTTTGGCATTACAGGCAACTTCTCTATATTGCAGTGATATAATTTTGTTAAGTCACAGAGACTTGTTACTGTGACCATCATCTGAGAATTTGAATACTAAGAGAGACAGAAGATAATTTGGGTATTATAGTAGAGCTTCATCCAACCTAGCAAATATGCACTCACATTCAGAGCCTCAGCAGCCACCTCAAGAAATTAACAGAAATGTCACCATCAACCATTATCAGCAAGGAAAACTTATACCAGATTTGATGGCAATGGAGGCACTTAAAGAACAAAAAATAAATTTGAAAATAATTAGCATAGATTCTAAATGCCTGGAATTATACAGGTATTTTAGAGGTATTTTAGAGAATGTAAATTAATTTAAAAAACAGGTATGGATTCTGTAAGGGGAACGTAAGTTTTTTATCATCTTTTTGCCCATAAGGAAGAAAAGGCAGCAGCAAGCACAAAAATCTTCCTTAGAAAAAATACCAGCCTTGCCACAATCCCAGTAGTAACTTTAGTGGAACATTACTTTAGTGCACCCTAGCAAGCTAATAAAAACATCACACTGGATCACGTCTGGCCAACTCTGATCATGGAGAGTGCAAGTTATGGACCTACTGGAGACAGAGAAAGGGTGGAAGACGGGGACACAATATATGCAGACTTATCCAAATCTCTGAAATTCCAGTAAGGACAAATTGAAATAACTTCTGATTCAACAAAGACTGGAAAAACAAGTACAAAGATGTAATACTTCTATGTTCCCAATTTTTATGTATCCATAATAAGCCTTCAATGAATGAAGCCAAAAAGAACATAGGCAGATGAGGACAAGTAATAAATCAGCCGGCCCAGCTGTTAGAAGACATGCAGGCCCACAAATACCTTGCATAATACACCCAAACCTCCACTTCCAGAATGCAGAGTCAGGTTTCCAGAAACACTGCCACTGGAGTGCCAAAACATAATTTCCAAAACCATTTATCAATGCTGAAATTTTTATATTAAGTTTCCACATCAAAGATGCCACTTTGAAAGGGGCATTTGTCTCTGTCTTTACTGACAGTTTTATACAAGTTGTAATTTTCCAAAGCATTTTCAGTAGAAGTGTGGTTGGCTGTTTTGACTGAATGTATCGCCTTACAGCCTGAGCGTCACATGGCCTTAGGATAATTTAAATTCTGTGGTCCTGAGATGCTGCACGACACAACCTCCAAGACAAATATTTTCACTGAAAAATGGCACATGCTGCTCCTTTTCTCACTATTCACATCAAGTGGTACAAAATTAGAACAAGAGGAAATAGTTTCTCCTTGGTTTCTTAGGCTAGGACTCAAACAAAAAAAGTTTTTCAGGAGAGTTTTAATTAGTATTTTTTAAATGAGCTGATTTCTAAGCTGTATGTATCCACTGGAACTTTTGTAGCCATCAAACAAAAAATGTGAGTGTATCAGTGTTTAACACTACTTCAAAGATTACTAGATTATTACAAGATTATTTGCCTTTTCTCCCCGTTCTTATCTGCACTTTCCCTACTTTTATTACCCCTTTCTCTTTTCTTACTGTTCTTTCATTCCTGTGGCATTTATTTTGCATTCCTACATAGCATTTCATCATCTGCTATGACTTTCTCTAAAGGTCATGTAAGCAATGTCAGTCTTATAATCTGCACTGCCATTAAAACAAATTTCAACAGAATCACAGAATATGCTGAGTTGGGAGGGACCCGAAAGGCTCATCGATTGCATTGGCTCTGCACAGGATCATCCCCAAGATCCACACCATGTGCCTGAGAGTATCATCCAAACGCTCCTTGAATTCTGCCAAGTTTGGTGCTGTGACCACTTCCCTGGGGAGCTGTTCCAGCATCCAACCACCCTCTGAGTGAAGAGCCTTTTTCTAATATCCAACCTAAACCTCCCCTGATACAACTTCAGGCCATTCCCTCGGGTCCTGTCACTGGTCACCACAGAGAAGAGACCAGTGTCTGCCTCTCCTCTGCCTCTCACAAGGAAGCTGTAACTGCAGTGAGGTCTCTCCTCAGTCTCCTCTTCTTCAGGCTGAACAGACCAAGTGCCCTCAGCTGCTCCTCACACGCCTCCCCCTCAAGGCCCTTCACCATCTTCGTTGCCCTCCTTTGGACACTCTCTAATGGCTTAATATCTTTTCTATATTGTGGCACCCAAAACTGCCCACACTATTCCAGGTGAGGCTGCCCCAGCTGGCAATGCTTTGCCTGATGCCCCCAGGACAGGGTTGGCCCTCCTGGCTGCCAGGGCACTGCTGGCTCTTATTCAACTTGACCTAGACCAGGATTCCCAGGGCCCTTTCTGTGGCACTGCCTTCCAGCATCTCATTCATCCATCTGTATGTACGCCCTAGGTTACCCCATCCCAGGTGCAGAACTCAGCACTTTGAATTGCTGAACTTCACGTGGCTGATGATTGCCCAGTCCTGTAATTCGTTGAGGTCTCTCTGCAGGGCCTCCCTGCCACTGAGGGCATCAACAGCTACTTCCAGTTTTGTGTCATTTGCAAACCTGCTTAGTAATGTCTCCAGTCCTGTGTCCAAGTCATTTATAAATAAGTTGTTGAAGAGCACAGGGCCTAAGACAGAGTCCTGCAGAATCTCACTAGAATTTAGATATCTAGAGACACATTTTACCGTTGAAACCAATGTATTATTTGGATAGTGATTTAGAAAGCTTTCTACTAAACCAGACATAGAGGGTGGGCAATTTAAAACTCAGAGGTTTCTGCCATAATCTCACATACACAAAAATGATACAAATGCACAGTGTCATGAAGAGAAATGCATTGTGAGGAACAGTGTCCCTTATCCTCTTTCCTCTCTCATGCACAATACCCCTTGTACAGGTACAAGTCTCTTTGCAACCAAGGGGGGAAGGAGATGGAGGAACTGATTCCAGCTTTAACTACATTTCCCTTATTCCCCATTTTTGCTAAATGAATGTTAAACTGCACCATTCTCAGTCATGACCTCTTTCCTCCCAATACCTGTATGAGATCAGCTGAGGAGGCATTCTTCCATTTCGATGAAGCTGNAACATAGGCAGATGAGGACAAGTAATAAATCAGCCGGCCCAGCTGTTAGAAGACATGCAGGCCCACAAATACCTTGCATAATACACCCAAACCTCCACTTCCAGAATGCAGAGTCAGGTTTCCAGAAACACTGCCACTGGAGTGCCAAAACATAATTTCCAAAACCATTTATCAATGCTGAAATTTTTATATTAAGTTTCCACATCAAAGATGCCACTTTGAAAGGGGCATTTGTCTCTGTCTTTACTGACAGTTTTATACAAGTTGTAATTTTCCAAAGCATTTTCAGTAGAAGTGTGGTTGGCTGTTTTGACTGAATGTATCGCCTTACAGCCTGAGCGTCACATGGCCTTAGGATAATTTAAATTCTGTGGTCCTGAGATGCTGCACGACACAACCTCCAAGACAAATATTTTCACTGAAAAATGGCACATGCTGCTCCTTTTCTCACTATTCACATCAAGTGGTACAAAATTAGAACAAGAGGAAATAGTTTCTCCTTGGTTTCTTAGGCTAGGACTCAAACAAAAAAAGTTTTTCAGGAGAGTTTTAATTAGTATTTTTTAAATGAGCTGATTTCTAAGCTGTATGTATCCACTGGAACTTTTGTAGCCATCAAACAAAAAATGTGAGTGTATCAGTGTTTAACACTACTTCAAAGATTACTAGATTATTACAAGATTATTTGCCTTTTCTCCCCGTTCTTATCTGCACTTTCCCTACTTTTATTACCCCTTTCTCTTTTCTTACTGTTCTTTCATTCCTGTGGCATTTATTTTGCATTCCTACATAGCATTTCATCATCTGCTATGACTTTCTCTAAAGGTCATGTAAGCAATGTCAGTCTTATAATCTGCACTGCCATTAAAACAAATTTCAACAGAATCACAGAATATGCTGAGTTGGGAGGGACCCGAAAGGCTCATCGATTGCATTGGCTCTGCACAGGATCATCCCCAAGATCCACACCATGTGCCTGAGAGTATCATCCAAACGCTCCTTGAATTCTGCCAAGTTTGGTGCTGTGACCACTTCCCTGGGGAGCTGTTCCAGCATCCAACCACCCTCTGAGTGAAGAGCCTTTTTCTAATATCCAACCTAAACCTCCCCTGATACAACTTCAGGCCATTCCCTCGGGTCCTGTCACTGGTCACCACAGAGAAGAGACCAGTGTCTGCCTCTCCTCTGCCTCTCACAAGGAAGCTGTAACTGCAGTGAGGTCTCTCCTCAGTCTCCTCTTCTTCAGGCTGAACAGACCAAGTGCCCTCAGCTGCTCCTCACACGCCTCCCCCTCAAGGCCCTTCACCATCTTCGTTGCCCTCCTTTGGACACTCTCTAATGGCTTAATATCTTTTCTATATTGTGGCACCCAAAACTGCCCACACTATTCCAGGTGAGGCTGCCCCAGCTGGCAATGCTTTGCCTGATGCCCCCAGGACAGGGTTGGCCCTCCTGGCTGCCAGGGCACTGCTGGCTCTTATTCAACTTGACCTAGACCAGGATTCCCAGGGCCCTTTCTGTGGCACTGCCTTCCAGCATCTCATTCATCCATCTGTATGTACGCCCTAGGTTACCCCATCCCAGGTGCAGAACTCAGCACTTTGAATTGCTGAACTTCACGTGGCTGATGATTGCCCAGTCCTGTAATTCGTTGAGGTCTCTCTGCAGGGCCTCCCTGCCACTGAGGGCATCAACAGCTACTTCCAGTTTTGTGTCATTTGCAAACCTGCTTAGTAATGTCTCCAGTCCTGTGTCCAAGTCATTTATAAATAAGTTGTTGAAGAGCACAGGGCCTAAGACAGAGTCCTGCAGAATCTCACTAGAATTTAGATATCTAGAGACACATTTTACCGTTGAAACCAATGTATTATTTGGATAGTGATTTAGAAAGCTTTCTACTAAACCAGACATAGAGGGTGGGCAATTTAAAACTCAGAGGTTTCTGCCATAATCTCACATACACAAAAATGATACAAATGCACAGTGTCATGAAGAGAAATGCATTGTGAGGAACAGTGTCCCTTATCCTCTTTCCTCTCTCATGCACAATACCCCTTGTACAGGTACAAGTCTCTTTGCAACCAAGGGGGGAAGGAGATGGAGGAACTGATTCCAGCTTTAACTACATTTCCCTTATTCCCCATTTTTGCTAAATGAATGTTAAACTGCACCATTCTCAGTCATGACCTCTTTCCTCCCAATACCTGTATGAGATCAGCTGAGGAGGCATTCTTCCATTTCGATGAAGCTGGAGAGGACAACCCTCCAGCAGGGCTCAAAAGGTGATTAATGACATGAAATTCTCACCACCCAAACAAAGGCTATGTAAGTCTGTATTCTTAATTTCTTGTGAGTCTAAGCTTGAATATTTTTCACAGTTTACCTAACTGCTAACAGAAGTGTAAATTGGGACTGTATCAACACTTATTTCATTACTCTATAATTAAGTACTTAAAATTTATCACATATACATGAGAGTAGACAGCTGTGGGGGAAAAGATGGTTCATTTACGTTTAAGTACTGTAATTTCATTTTGGGGTGTGGTGCGGGGGAAACAGACCATGAGATTAGAAAAGAATCCTTTCCTTCATATATATTAATTCGGTTTTGAAAGCATTAATTTCTTTAAATGAACAATAACTTTGTTACAATGAGATTTTATATAATAATTTAATTAGCTTACAGATAGTCCTGTGTTTTTTCTTATTACATCTTAGTAATTCTCCAAATTTAGCATGACCATTACAGTTTTAAAATATATTACATGCCCTGAGTAACAGCTTTCAAAAAAGATAATTCTTATATTTAAGAAAGAATTCTATCAACTACTGGTATAAAATTACATTCAATACAACAGTTAAACAATTTACTGAAGCAGAAATATTCTAACATGCAAACTGCATTTTCAATTGATTTGTTACATATTCAGGGATATTACCTGAGTAAGACTTAGAAGAATATTTAAAGAAAATAAATTCCATGATGAAGTTTTTGCT
The DNA here is from genome assembly GCA_013396655.1 of Campylorhamphus procurvoides. Lineage (NCBI taxonomy): Eukaryota > Metazoa > Chordata > Aves > Passeriformes > Dendrocolaptidae > Campylorhamphus > Campylorhamphus procurvoides. The sequence goes on along the minus strand of WBMV01003663.1, from coordinate 217,733 downwards.
TAACCTTTATAAACTACGCTAAACTATTACTGAGCCAGAGACACTGAAGACAAACATCTTCTTTCACTACTTTGCTATCCCACCTCTGCAGGGACAAAAATCTAGATGCCAGTTTAGAAACACCTTCCAAGTTAAAATGACTAACCAGTTCCAACTAAAAAAACTATAAAATCAAATTCACCTAGGATCATTTACAGCCATCTGCTCAGAATCATTTTCTCACTAGTCAAAGCCTTATTTCCATATGCTCTCAAAGGTGAAAAATCACTCATTATTGCTCTACCTACGCTATGAGTGGAAGTCTGTTATAGTAAACCCAGATATCGTGAACTTTTTGATAAGCTGAACATTTCCTGAAATCTTATTTCTTTCTACTGAGTTTCAGAGGGGGTAAATCCTATTACACTGAAAAGTCACTGAACAGCACAGGTTAATTTAATGGAAAACACTTTGAAATAAGCCTTTACCATCTGTTTTCATCTTTAATGGCAAATCAAAGAAGAACAATTCACACTTGTATCATAAAAAATGCATAAGTGATTTAAATAGATGTGTTCTTTGATGAATACAGCATGCACCTGTTTGACTTTCTTTGCCTTTTATCTTAAGTAGGAAGTTCACATTTTCTAATGTAATGCTTATCCCTGCAGTTAAAACCATCACAGTGTAAAAAGAAGATATGCACAAAGTTTCTTATATAAATAATTCCTTGCAATGTGAAAGTGAAGTTCTTCACTAGTTCCAAACTGTCTTTGTGCAGCAAGTGATCTTAACACTACTTTCTTTACTAATAGTTGTTCATACTCAGATAGCCTTCTTCCCAAACTGTCCAACTAATGAATATAAGGAAGATGAACTTGGAACTAATGCTCTTAGCCCGGACTTTACCTAACTTTTTGCTACAGCTAGAGAAGGCCTTTTGCACTTGAAACCTTGTCTTCACTGCCCGCCCCCCCAAATTATGTCCCAACCACATGCTGTAACTTACATTTCATATCTTAATATAACAGATTCATGATCTGAAATTAGCTGTATACAAAGATGATTACTTCAAAGAACTCTAATGTACACAGGGAAAGGAAGAAAATTTTTTAAGTGTAAACAAAACACCAAGCAGAAGATCAACACAGCCAAGCAGCATAAGAAAAGTGAAATGAGCGGATAAAAGCAGTTTTTACAACATTAAGAAACCCTATGCACCACAGTGAACAACACAATGCTATTACATACACTAATTCTCAGTAGGAGCTACTGCAGGGAGGTATAACACAGAGTAGTTGTAAAGGGAATTACCTTACATATAGAGAATCTATACAGAGGCTATCTGTTACAGCTGGCACCTCCAGGAGTAAGGTGGTGTTACAGTGACCAGCAGCAGAAAGATCAGAAAAGGGAAAACAGGTGAAGAGATAAGAACAGAAGATAAAATACTCTGCAACACCCAACACAATGGAACATCAGAGCTACCACTACAATTCCAACAATCATTAAAAGGAAGTAGCACCATTCATATTACTTACTCTAATACAGTGGTGGAAAAACCCCAACCTACACTGTGTATTTCTCATATAGTGATTCTGTTGTCTGTGAGCAGAAGGATTTTAGAGAATGATAACCTGGTAGAAATCATCCTGTCAGGATGCCATCCAACTCTAACTTACAGGGAATCTAAAAAGGTTTCATTCTGTTCCAATCCTTTCATTTATATATCTCTAATATCATAGCTTACTTTCTGTATCTTCCAAGGGTATGTTAAACAGGCTGAAAGTTTAACATTTCATGGTATAGTTTCAGGCACTTCTGTCAATACCTAATAATTTAGATCAGTTAAAAATTTATTATACACCATTTACAAGCTAACATCCACATATGTTCCTTTAAAGCACAAAATCTTAGTTAAAACCAAAATTAAATGGATTTTCCTCTGAAAAAAACCTGAGGTTACTAACCTGAAATCCCCTTTATTGTTCACAACCCTCTCTGGAGGGCAGTACTGTGCAGAACTTTCTAAGACCACAATGTCTACTGTCCTTGTGTTATTCCCACGTCTGGTTTGTACATGGCAGCCCCAGTTTCCTGTGGAGCCAGCCTGAATGTTTGAGATTGTCAGTGCACTGGGAAGATAAAATAAACAAATAAAACCCAACAGTCTTGCAATGAAATTTATATAAGCTTTACCAAAACATGAAGTACAGAAAAACAATGAACAACAAATTACATACAACCCTGAATGATCTTACAAAATCAGAGCTATCTACAACTCAATGCACTGTAATAGAGAATTATTTACTATTCTTCAACTTCCCAATATTGCCAAAAAAGGGAAGAAAAAGCACAGCTACATGAAAAAGTCCCTTGACTTCAGAAAGAAGAGATGAGAAGTCCAAATTCCTTAAGTGTTATCATTGCTCTTCAACACGAAACTTTTAGTTGTTCCAGAAAGGCCAAACTAAAATAAATTCTCAAATGCATGATTTGTTATAAAGACTGAAGTACTAATTTACAACTACAGAATATATGACCACTCTGTAGATGCTGAATAAGTCAAGAGTAAAGAATCCAAAAGTAGTTCAGTTAAATGCCTTGTTTTCAACATTTTCATCATTTTAATATTCTAAGAGAATTGTATCCTACAACAAACAGATTTTACGTGAACTGCATTGAGTAAAGCTTGAAGAAAATTAAAACCCTAGTGCAACAGTCCTGGGAAACCTGGTCTAGCTAATCTTACTTTAAGCATGTATCTTTGACTAATCAAATCGCTAGACCTCCTTCCTTAAGCTGTATAGTTAACAGGAGATCTGCAAAGTTAGAGACTTACTTCCCTGCTTGGGATGTTTCTGCCTACATATGTTCACGCAGTGAGGATATGAGAGGACCTTGCCACTTATGGAAATAGTCACTAAATCAGAGCAGAAAATAAGGAATGGGAAATACATTTTGTTACTGTGGATTCACCTTGCAATCAGTGAGCAGTTATGAATCATCTTTTTTTCAACAAAAATACCCTGGGACTCATCAGTTTCCACTATCTTCCCATCCTGATACCACAAGACTTTCATGTCTTGATCAATATACGAAGCCATACACTGGAAGGGTAGACTATCTCCTTCAAAGACAACCTGACGATGAGATGGAGTCATATAGAAAGATGGTAACTCAAGTGGTGGTTCTAGAATTCAAGAAATAAAACCACAATTAAAAGTAAGAATCTGTTAGAGACATAATTTTCAAAAGAGAAAAAAATACACTGAGGATCAATTACTGATATAACCTCCTTGTAAGCTGCATCTTGCAAGATTTATATAAACATTTAATGCATCAAATACTAAAAAATACAAGTTATAATTTTTTAAAAAATGTGTACGCATTTAATATATTTAAAAAAAATTTTGCTAGCCCACATCCAAAAGAGTGAAAGAAAATAAATTTGAAGGAAAAACACATTCATGCATTTTAGTTCTTCACAACTTCTCTCTAAGTCTTCTACTAAGACTTAAAAAAAAAATCTATTTGTACTTGTAGTTTTTATTTTTATAGATGGAATACCTGTTATATAAAAAAACAAGTTAAGCAAGTTGGTCATGGTTTCATCTCAAGAAGTCCACTCATGGTGTAGGAAATCAGTGTAGGAAAATAACTCAAAATTAAGACCATCTTAACTTCAGAATTTTGGGGTTAGAATAATTCACATATCTAAAGTCAGATAGCTAGACCCTGGAAAGAAATTATCAGTTTCTGATTCCTCTTGTGAAGTTCAGGTAGAGATCTTTGAAAAATACAGATTAGCAGAAAAAAGTTTAGAGAATGCTACTCATCATTTGTTTCTACAGACTAACATCCACAATCATCAAATTACTTACTTCCAAAACCAAGCAACACTGAACAATAACTAAATTACAGCCTTTGAAAAGGAGTCACTGTTACCACTGTCAGCCAAGTGCTGAACTTAAGGGAAACAAAACAAAGAAGAAGTAGTTTGTTTGTTAATATTAACAGAACATGGAATGCTTTAGAAAACAAATATCAGTTGTCAAGAGTGCTTACCACAGGTGAGAAGCTCCTGCTTAACACCAGTCACCATCTGTGACTGAAGTGACTTGGGATAGGCACATTTAGTCTCTCGTACAGTTATATTTTTTTCTTTTAACCACTGATGCATCCACAGTATGTTGCAATCACAAAGAAGATAATCAGTCTGAAATTCTCTGCAACGAAAAAAAAAAAAATCGGTATTCACAGTGACAAACTGCAAAACTCCAAGGTCTGAAAGCTTGACATCAACAGCAGCGCGATGCCTCTCCTTGTCACAGACGCACAGTTTGTGCAAGTTTTTGACAACAAGCAGTCAAACTGCAGAACAGAGTTGAGTTGCCTGCCTCTATACTGGAATATTACTCTAATTCTTAGCAGGCTGTGGTCTGAGAACAAAAGGACATACTCCCTGAGAAAAGCAATTCTGTCCATAAATGTGGAACATCTAATACCAGCACATGAAAAAACTTCTAGTAATTTCTTTCATGGAGGGTGCTCGTGTATATGCACCACCATAACTTCAGAACACACTTCATTGGTTAATTTTAAAAATCAAATGCTTAAACAGTAAAATCAATGGAAATATAAAAATAGCTTCCCACCTACTTCTTTTTCCCGAACCACTATTCAGACAATTTTAACCTGCTTTATATGAAAATCATAAGCCTTTAAATTGATTCATAGTCTTCTCTGTATAATTTAGTACTTTCTATTAAAAAAATACACCAAAACCCCCAACAGATGTCTGTTGATGTCAGCTACATTACAAGAGATTAACATTAACTAATTTTGTCTGTTTAGAAACAGTTAAAAATGTACCAAAACATACAGCTATGTCTACCCTGTTTCTTACATCTAGTGAAAACTTTTTTATTTCACAAATGTCTAGAGGATAACACATCATCACAGGCAGAACACTTCAAACACTAAATCAACATTCCTGTGAAACTCCATTTGGTGTTTGTTCACAGGAATCCCCCCTGATATATACATTTTCAGTGGCAATGGTTATAACCAGGTTCTCCTGTCAGATCTGTGGTGTTCTTGGACAATAACCTTTACATACACAATTAAAATACCAGGAATAACAACTTACAAACAATTAAAAGAAGCTGGAGGAGGGAAAGAAACATTTGTTTTTATAAACAAGAAATTAACTCAGTGTCAAAGCCAGAAATCAAAGCTTTTGAGAAAGTCCCAGTACAGTGAGCCAACTGTCAGGACTACCAGGAAAAAATGCAAGCTAATCATCAGTACTGTATTTTTTTCATTTACTTTCTTCCATACACAAGATTACAACTCATGAAACTGAGAGCAAAATCACATGAGGTTGAGATGCATCCACTGTTTCATGTAACAAAACTATACTGTCTTCAAAGACTAAGATCTTCCTTAAAAGTATTTGTTCCCTGTGTTATAAAGGTGTAAAATACTATTTCCTTACTATAAATAAATGATACATACAGAATACTACTTTTGGAAGCCCAGATACTGACAGAGCTTTGTTCTTTCAGAACTATGTATTAGGTAGTCAGCAGCATTTGAAGGGGGTTGTATAAACATCCAAATATCTGTATATACATATACTTTTCATGTGCTTATTCTGATAAAAAACCCACTGCTAGTAGGATTAAAAGTAAAAATACAAAACTATAATACAAGCAAGTGTATATAGTATCGTTTGTTACGAACACAAGGGATCACACAAATTAAGATTAAATGCAGTATGTACTTACAGAGACTTCAGTGAACCAAGATGATCAAACGTTCCCTGTGCAACTGTAGAAAACAGATTTCCAGAAAGATTCCTGAGAAATAAAAGTATCATAGTTTGAATTTATGCTCAAACAACTGATATGTGAAACAAACAAGCAAGCAAAAAAATCCAAAAAACATCCTCTTCAAGACAACACTATTTTTTAAAACTACAAGATATTATTATGACAGTCTGTCATAGTTCACAGGACTGTATAATCAGATGTCAGCAGCCTAGCAAAAATACCAAAATAAACTGTTCCTCAATACCTCTGTTTGAGCTGAAGATCTCTAAGATTATGAAAGAAACGTGAATGCAAATACTTTACTTTTATTCAAAGTAATAACCAGCACATGTTGAACAAAGCTTTCAAAAAGCTTAAAAAGTTCTCTGTTGACAGTGAACTGATATATTCCTACTAGCATCCTGTAAGAAGCATGTTTGATCTATCAGAATATTTGATAAAAATATTATACATATCACTTCCTATATATATCAGTGATTGCACTGGGTGTAAGGAGCTAACAACCAGGGCAAAGAAACATTCCATAATGATACATGTTATCCTCTTCAAAGCAAATGAAGAGCTACAAAACATTCAAGAAAGCCAGCAAAACATACCCACAACACTGATGCCCCGTTCGAAGGCACAGACATTAAAAGATTCTATAATCCTGAAATATTTATCTAAGGAAAATATTTTGTACAGTCTGCTACTCAGTTGCCCCTCCCCTGCTATACCTTCTGAGAAATAGGAAAATGGTTGCCCCAGCAAAAAGAGCACCAAATGGTACAGTTTGGATTGGTCCCACTGCTCTGTCAGCTTGCTACTGGCTAACAAAGCTGCCTGTCTTTCAAGTGCACACTTAAACAAACTGCTTCCCTTCAAACAAAGAACATTAACTTACATATAGTTAATACTTAAGTGTATTTATATAAAACAAATTATACTTACAATCTAATAAGGTTTGCAAGTCCTCTAAATATATCTGCATTCAGGCACCCTATTCTGTTATTAGTTAAGTCTCTATAAATAGGAAAAAGGAAAAATTAGAATACCCTGGTTTATTTTCAAATTACGTACAGTCTGCTAACAGAAGCATTTGAACTAAGATTCACCAGTAACAGATTGCACCACATATACATTTGGTCTTTTTGCATGTGTATGGGTACATACACATGCACACAGACTCCTTAATCCATTTCTTAATTACAGTTTGCCCATACACAGTTCAACAAGCCTAGCCTTACCAATAAATTCCCTTAGAATAGCATAGGCTTACATCCCCACCAAGTAAACTTTCATATTCATACAGCATATTCATCGCACGCACAACATCACTTAATTTTTTAATGTGTCAGAGACCTATAGTAATGTATATATTATACATGAGTAAGACCACTTCTGTATTTATACTTAGATAAATATTTAAATGCTATATATTTTTCAATATAGGTCTTAAATCAAATAGCCAAAAATTCTTAAAGAAGTAAAGATGAAGCTTCCTAGTAGTAATGAACCAGAATCGGTTCTCCAATTTTATTTTTAAGGTTTTCAAAAGTGCAATTACTGACACACTTTCCTTTTTTAAGTGAACCAGATCAGCTCATCACTGACAAATGAACATACATACTATAAAATATTAAGAAGGAAAGGCAGGGTTGGGAGGAAGGCAGTGGCAAAATCACTAAGACTTAAAGTTAAATCTGGAGTGTTTAAAAAAGAAAGAAGAAAAGAAAGGCCATCATGTTGAAATCTTGTTTTTCTAGTTTCATCTGGTACAGAACTTTCACAGCCAAAGCATAAATCCCCCAAAACTGTGTTAATAGGAATGTTGGCACAAGTTTCAATAAAACAGCATTAACAGCGCAGTAACTTCAGCATAATACTGATAGCAAGGGACTCCATGTTCCACTATAACCTATGGAAAAAAAGTCATCAGGAGTTTAACATTTAACTAAACAAGACTTGATGGCATCAAAGCTCTGAATAAACATTCACTCAGTGATGTTTCAAGCCACTGAAACACAAGAAAAAAGGAATAATACAAGAGACTGTCAGCAAGAACAAGTGAGACTGCCAAGCCACAAGCAGCGGATGTTCTTCAGTCATAAGACTGAAAGCACGCTTTGTTTTATACATGTGTCTATCTGTGTATGTATAAATTTAGACAGCACATATATATTCAACTTTTAAAATATAATAGCTTTGCTGTCTAAATTTCCAGAACCCAAGACTCACTCTGAGGGGTTTTTGTTTGTCTTGTTTAAACTGACTAGCTAGGTATACTACTTACAGTCTTTTCAGAGATGAAAGCCCCAGAAAAGCTCCTGGATCTATGGTACTAATAAGGTTATTCTTAAGATCCCTATGGGGAAAAATTAAGACATTACAGTTACCATAAATTACGCTTTAAAACAGATATACATACATGAAGATACACCCAACTTGCCTCAGTTTGTTTGACAACCTCCAAAAAAACCCACGAAACACCACATTTTTACTTTCTCTAACAGCATCTTAAAAAATTTGAAAATCTGTATTTTAGCTATAAGGAGGAATAGAAATAACACATGTATTGTCTTAAATATTCTATCAGTTCATATTACATGAAAGAGTATAGAGTCAAAGATACTTTGCCACAGTGTCTGAACAGATTACAGCTATGTAGGGTGAGGCATTTGCTTATTACACAGTAGGATACTGCTCAGCACAAGGTTGACTTCTTTAGCCTATCCCATTTTCAATACTTCAGTAGTGCCCAACCTACCCAAAAGAAGCAAAACATGAGCCTAAAAATACACCAAAAGACACAACATTGAAAATTTCCACCTACATTGCTGGCACAAAGGTCTGGCTGAAAATCCCAAATAAAGTGGATGGTAAAAAACATCAAACCAGATTTTTAAATCTTAAATTTCCAGGGACTGTAAGGAGAAAAGTAAAGTAACCATGGTATTAAACTGCTTTACTAATTTTACAAGTGATATAGGAGTTTTAACTCCTAACTTGAGATTTTCTGCACATATAGCTTAATTTGAAAGGTCACCAGAAAGCAGCTGACAGCATCTATAGGGCTTTGAACAAAGTTTATCACAGCATGAATGCTCAAATTATTCCTACCTCCTTATCCAACCAAGATTTTTATTACACTACTATCTGAAACTTCACAGACACTTATTACTACAAGTAAAATTTGTCACTCCTCGGTAACATCCAAACATTCTGCACTTGAAAGGAAAATCAGTAACTTCATTTAAAAGCAGTGTTTTAATACGCAAGAATAGAAAAACAAGATCTCCTAAATGTACCACAACATCAATAATTCTGCCTGAAAGAGAACTGTACAAGGGGATTATATCTACCATCACACAGATATGCATGAGTGAAAATTCAATTCATCCCAAGATTTCACAACAGCATTTCCTTCAGACAGATTAACAATTCATAGTACAACAGTGTCACAGCATGTGGATCACACTTGAATGCAGTAAATAAACATTTTAAATACTTGAAATACTTTAAATTTACCTTGCAATACAGTAAATAACTTTCATATATACACTTCTCTTATTCCAACTTTATTTTCTTGCCCTGTATAGTGGCAGTATCAGGAGCCTGAAGAACTGGCTCTTTCAGCAGACTTATAAAAACAGTACCAGACCATGACAAATCTGAGAATATTAAATGTTATTCACAGCTTATTTACCAGCAGTCTTTGGGACAGGGAAGAAAATTTATACTCACTGTATTTTAAATTTTGGCTTAAAATTGTGTAACTTCCACTTAAAATCTCATTGTTGAAAGCACTGAGAAAAAAAAACCTTGACAACATGGCTTGGAAATCCACTAGTCTAAACTATCAGTGATCTTTAATTTCAATCTGGAAATTTAAAGAGTACTCCTTGATACAGCTCTTTCTTAAATCCATTGCAATGGATTCATATAAATGAATGTCCAAAATGCTGGAATTTTCTCAACCTGCAACTACAGCAGTTGTGGAGGCTCTGGCTGTTTGGTTTTTTTTTTTACCTCTACAGGTGGCAATCTTTAGTAGGCACTAGCTACATATCCATCTATCAAAAAGTATTAGGAGAGAAAAACTGTGAAATAAGAGATACCTAAAGATCTCAAAATTAACAGTGCTGACATGCCTGGCAGCTCTTCAGAAACAGTAGAAGATGCTCATACCCAGGCTGGTGCAACAGTCAGGACTCCAGCATATAGGACAGTTTTGACATGAAGAAATTACAGTAATGGTTAAATGAGCACACTGATGTAATTCTCACATAAAAAGGAGGGGGAGACAATCTGATTAGAAAGCTGTGCTTGGCTTTGAAGTTTTCATTGTTTTTAACACTCACAAATACTTATAAATAGTTTTAGAAACAGGAAGTTAATCTGAGACACTGATTTTAATTTTTCTTTGGCAAAGCTCAACCAACATGATATAAATAATTATTTGTCCAAATTGAAGAAAATCTGTCCACAAGAAGGGGATGTGAGTTAGGGTAACATCTTATCTTATAGTAACTACATCCTTCATCTAGCAATTAAAAATACTGCTTAGGAAAAGAAAGGCAGTAGAGCAATTTGACACTGATAACCTATTAAAAGATTCTTAATTTTCTCCTAAATCTAAATAACACTGCAAATAAGGATCCCCCATACTTATCAGTGAAGGTGACTAACTGATGTTACAACAGTAGAGAAACTTAGGTTTTAAAGGATGTGTTGAGGTCAGTCACATAGTCCAAATTCTGGCTCAAAGTCCAACTAAATCAGACCAGCTGCCCCACCATTACATCCAGTAAAGCCCTGAAAATTGCAAAGGATGCAGATTTCACTGTCACACTGTTTAACTGTTCTCATTCTAAGAGATATTGCTGTGTCCAGTTGAAACAGCCGTTTATCAAAGCCATGATTAAGTGGTCAAATAGGAACTCAACAACAAGCAAAAATATTTTTAAGGACCTCAACACCACACCTAATGTTTTTGTTAAGATGTGAAAAATACATTAATGGTTACTTACACCTAACTACAGCTTGCCATGTAAAAAAAAAAAATCCCTTCATTTCATTAGACTTTATAATGATGTTTGAGTAGCCAGTTGTCTACGATTTAAAAGTTAGCATCACAGAATCTTTGGAGTTGGAAGGGACCCACAAGGATCTTCAAGACGAGCTCTTAAGTGAGTGACTACTGGAGGTCATCTGGTTCAACATCCCTGTTCATGGAGGGTCACCCTAAAGCACAATGCACAGAATTGTATACAGATAGTACTTGAGTATCTCTGGTGAGGAAGGTACCACAACCTCTCTGGGCAATTTGTTCCACGCACGGTCACCTGCACAATAAAGAAGTCCTTACATTCAGGTGGAATTTCCTGTGCATCAGTTTCTGCCTTTTGTCACTCGTCCTATTGCCTGGCACCACCAAGAAAAGCCTGGCTCCATCCTCCTGACACACTTTCTTTAGACACTTAGAGGCATGGATGAGGTCCCCTCTCAATCATCTCTTTGTGAAAATGAGCAGGCCCAGCTCCCTCAGCCTTTCCTTGCAAGACATGCTCCAGTCCCTTAATCATCTTTGTTGCCCCCCACTGGACCTGCTCCAGGAGCTTCATGCCTCCCTTGTACTGTGGAGCCCAGAACTGGACACAGCACTCCAGGTGCACCTCACCAGGGCTGAGTAGAGGGGCAGGATCACCTCTTTTGATCTGCTGGCAATGCTCTTCCTAATGGACCCCAGGACACCACTGGCCCTCTTGGCCACAAGAACACACTGCTGGCTCATGGACAGCTTGTTCTCTACCAGAATCCCAAAGTCCTTCTCTGCAGAGCTGCTTTCCAGCAGGTCGGTGCCCAGCCTGCACTGGTGAGTGGGGCTGTTCCTCCCAAGGTGCAGGACTCTGCATTTGTCTTTGCTGAATTTTGAATTAATATCAAAACATAGCATATGGAGGTTAAAATATTCAGCATCTTTTTGTACAGTCATTTTTACTACCACTTCAGACAGTTAAAATCTTTGACCTGATGCTGTTCTGTGTGGTTTTTTTCCTGTAAAATATCTTAATATATTAAAAAACCTTACAATTTACAGGAATTAAATGGAAGAATGCTGCATTCTTATGATTTTAAAGAAAATTAGGATTTGGATTCATGGAGAAAACATAAATTATCATTTTAATCTAACTAGAGTTTCAAGTATTTCCAGTCTGAAAATTGTAATGAGTTTCAACAAACAACTGTCAGCAGATGCCTTTATTACCTAAGCAAATGCCATCACTGCTGATAACCTGGCTTCTTTGGCACAATGGCTTACTTCTTCAGTAAAGCTCATCTGCCAGTGCAAAGACAAATCTTTCTTCTGGTGTGTGGGAGAGGGAATAGTGGAAGTGTTTGAATTTATTTAGGCCAGGTGACTGGGATTGGAGCCTTGAAGTTTTAGAGGAAGAATAAACTATTTTTAATCCCCTGAAGCCAGAAGTCTTTTGGAACTCTTCCTAGATGCTGTGAGATGATTATGAAACTGGCTACTTTCCCAGTCAAATGGCCTAGAAAAACCCTTATCTCTAAAGTTTATGCTTGCTCCCAGGTAGACCAACCTGCCAATCCTGACTTTCTACCAGCTAGGAAAAAGCTGACTGTAACAGAAGCTACAATGCACTGCTTCTCATCCCATAGGCAATATATCACCTGAAAGGGAAAGTGAAAACAGGAAGCAAAAGATATCCAAGAAGTTACTCCCATCAGACTCAATCCTGTCCCCCATACATTTGGTATGTATCAAAGTTGTGAACTAAGCAGCAAAACTTATAAAATTAATGTCAACAGATCTAAAATAAATCTGGTCTCTTTTAAAGAGGCTTCTTCTACAAATATACTTTGCAACTGTTCAACAAATGGTTTGACACTTCATAAGAAATTCAAGAAGTACTTTTCTTCACAAGTTTTTGTATTATGAAACCACAACCAACAAAGCAAATCCATTCATCGTAGCATTTCAATGAACTTCCCACTGAAGCTCTCTCACTTGCAGCTGACATTATCCCTTTTTGCTGTTACAGCCCATTCATAAAGAGAATACTTAACTATGCTAACACTTCAATCACAAAAAAATATATAAAAGAACATTAAGGCATTTTCTTTTCAGAATTATTAATGAAATGTAAACAGTATATCACTCAACTTTTAAAGTGAAAATAGCTTTTTAAGTACTTACAATCTTTCAAGAAGGTGTAATCCAGAGAAGGAACCATTCTTCAACTCTGTTATTTTATTGTTACTCAAAATCCTGTAAACAAAACCAGTCAAGAACAATATATTTTAAGTCTGGTAACAAAATTATTTCCTGCAGTTTATACTTCTGGTGTAAATCTTTTTGCTTAACAGTCTGTAATGTATACCAAACTACAATGCCTAGCTCATTGTCTTGAGGTGTATACAACACCACTGCACAAACATTATGAAGGTGAAAAAGAGGATTTCTATGCTATATGCCCTAAGTACCACACAAGCTTACATAGTTACCATTTGAAAGAAAGTAAACCCATCTAGGATTATCCTAATAAAAAAAACAGAATTGGTGTAGTAGAAAATGAAGTATTAAAGAACCAATCTGGACATTCAACATTCTTTTCTTCTGTATCCACTTTGGTTTTCTAAAGCAGGCGGCATATTGCCTATTTCCCATTTCCTCTGCTGCCACTTTCAGCCACTCACTTCTACCACGTTGTGCCACCTTTCCCAGCCATCCTTCACACATTCATCCTACTCCTCAATGCAATCATTTTAAAACATCTGCAAATAAGATCAGCAACCACTCCTATCTATCCTTTCTTTTCTTTAAGGACCACATCAGTGAAAATTGTCTCTTTCATCCAAATAACTGGATCAGGCCCATCTTGCCAAGTACCCTATCCTCCAATCACAGCTGTCAGCAGATGCAAGTTATCCTCAAGGCAGGAAATTCTTTGCATAGCTGGATGTTTCCTTACTGAGAAGGACCTGCTTGCTTTCTATAAAGCTACATAGTTCTCTGTTGCAAAAAAAGCCTATTTTCCTTGGATCACGTAAAATTTTGGCATCTGCCATACTCCTTACAAAAGGCTTTGCAGTACAAAGCTCTGTTCCATAAAGAATGCCTCATCTCACTTGTTTTGAAAACACCTCCTGCTATCTTTATCTGATGTTCCCCACTCCTTACAGTGAAACACAGTAATCAATCCCTACTTATCCTGTCTTTATCACAGGTAATTATGTATAAAACTAGATACCTCCTTACAGATGTAAAGCCCCTGTTTTACTTAATTATTCTTCATATAAAATTCTTCATTTGTGCCACCTTAAACATTTCTGAGCTCTTTCCAGCCTTATTAGATAAAATAATTGTGACATAAGATCACCAGAACTGAAACAGCATTCAACACACAGACAGGCCACCAATCAGAATAATGATGTTCTGTTTCCTGTGATTTCCCTAGCAATTCCTAACATCTGATCTGCCTTTATCACTTGCGCAAAGAATCTAAGACTTTTGGTCAGCTCAGTGCCAACCATCTTATATATCAAGAAAATTGTTTTCACCCCTGATATAGTTTTCATTTTTTTCTACAGTGTGCTGCTACTACCATTTTATTGCCCAATTAATTTCATAAATTCCTTCCAAAATTTTTTGGTTTTGCCTCTTTCTTATTACATCAATCAACTCACCCAAACATATCAACCCCTTACTCACCGTTTCACAGGTCATTAAGAAATAAGTCGTATATTCCAGGTCTCTATGACTCCACTCCACTAAGAGCCACCATTTACTTTCACACCCACTTTTTATGCTTTAGTAAATTAACTGCTGATAGGATGATCTTCCATTTAAGGCTGACACAGTTTTTTCATCAAATGCCTTTGGCAAGGGACCGATACACCTTTTAGAAAAGCATCTATGTCTCATTATAATAACTGGATTATCCTTGCAAATATTTTGCTGATTCTGAAGAATGCCTATGATTTGTGGGGAAGAGCTTCCCATTAGACAAGGTGCAAATTTTCCATGGTACCTGTATCTTTATCCAGGTACCTCATATATTAATTATCGATTATACTGATTTTTTTCAACACAAGCATCAGACTTGGAGCAATGTAAGTGGTGAGGTAGTTACAAAAATGAGCATTTGTCACCCCTCTAGACCTCAGTCCTTTCTAAGAAGGACTTAAGACATTCATCATTTGACCTTTTCATCCCTGAGTTCTTCTAAAAGCTCCCCAGTCACACCATCTTGTCCTGGAAATTTATTTACTGTCAGATAGTGCTACAACTTCTGCTACAGTCACTTCAATTTCAGACAGGGCCTCTGTCAAGTGCATCCTGTAAATGCAACATGTCCCTGCACTTCTTCACTTAACACCAATTACATCTTCAGGCTGAATAACTATTTCTGCACTTAAAACTGACACTAGGAGATTTCTTTCTGGTCCAGAACATCTTTCAGATATCCTTTACAACAGCCATAAACCACACATAAACACACACACTTCCCTCCAATGCATACACTTTACTATCTAATGACAAGGATTAATACTTCAAAACACATAATGAATAAGATAAAAAACTAAAATATCAACCTATAAAAACAGCATCCTTTTGACACAACCATACTTTAAGCAGTTTTCTTTTCCAGGTTTCTCAAAAGATTGCCTCAAGCCTCTGTGGTTTAGACAAACACAGCGCAGGCACATTTTTGTCTAAGAGCTCTGGCTTTGAGTCAATCTCTCCCTCATCTCACATACAGAGTCACAACAGCTGAACAAATTATTTGACAGTCTTTCCATTTTCAGTGTGATGGAGGGAAGTTTTGGAGCCAATCTTAAATCATCCAACAAAGGTAACAAGCTTTGATGGTAAAAGGAGAAGATCCCGTTCCTTCACCTCCCCTTACACTCATGCAGGTCATCTCAAGTCATCCCTGGTGGCCACTGCTTCACAAGCAATGGACACTGAACTACACATTTACCCAAGGAAACTTCGTAATTTATTTGTCAACTGCAAAAGTGTGATGAACACAGCATGCTACACAATCAGATTATCTCAGGTGAAGATTGATCACAGGAATGGTAGAAAGGACAAGAGGAAAAAAATACTTAAAAATACACTGATAATTTGCTATTGTGTGTGCCAATAATGCCTATTATAATAACATGCACTAGAGTGTCAGCTAAGAGCATTTGCTCTTGTGAAAATATAGTTCTGTAGTCAAGTACATTAAGTTATCTTACAGGAAGAAAATAAGGAAAATTGCCCTTTGGCTGCAGCTGTGATAACCTAGATGACTGAACAAATGAAACAGTGTTGTTTTTTGAAAACATATGCACAAAACAAACAAGGAAGCCCAAGTACTCTTAAAAATGTACATGTATTTCAAGGAATCTTTGCATCAAGGCACACCACGTAACAGAAAACCAGTATACACATTTGCAAGAGTGCAAGTGTGATGGTAATAATAATCATCATTTACTAATTGAAATGCCCACAGAACCAGTAAAACTTAACTGAAACATTAAAATCACACATTCTCAAGTCTTTGAAACTACTCTCAAAGAGAAAAAGATTTTAACCTAAATAGTAAGTGTTATTTGCAAAAATGGCAGGTACAGGATTCGTTCAGTAAACCCAATAAAATACACCTTTATTTCAACATTCTTCCTGGTTTCAGAAATGTACGCAGGAAGAAAATTAACAAGAATATATAAAGAAATAAATGACGGAGCTTATAAAAAGTCATTAATAGTTAATGCAAACTGAACATAAGGCATAACAGCAGCAAGAAAAGACAGCCTAATTTCAGAGTTACAGAGAAATGAAGGATATTTAAGTCAACACAAGCGAGCAAGCAAAGTATATTCCTTGGTAGCACAGAAATAACTTGTATCTTTGTTATAATTTACTTCAACTTAAGACTTATTGATTTACGTGTATTTTTTCCAGAAAAAGAAATTATTCAAAATGGAGCCAGAATCACTTCAAAAGTAGCTATAACTGTCAGAACTAAATTTAAACTAAATAAAAATTACAGTTCCGTTAAAAAAAAAAAAATAGTTTTCTGACATTGCATATAAAATAATAGGCCTAAAGTAGAAGGCTTTGACTATCTGTGCACAAGGTAAATTTCTCTCCTGAGTGTGATATACAAATTACAGTCAGGCTGATTTAGTATTTTCTCTGCAGAGGCTGTTAGTTGCTCAACCATAAAGGTTTAGTACAATAAATGATAGATTTTATACCACTCCATATAACCTAAAACACTTCATCACACTTAAAAATGTTGTAAGTGTAATCTTGAAAAAAATGCAGTTTAAAACTTGCTATTAATATATTTAGCTATACATTATTCGAAGCATTAAGAGATGTGGCATAAGAAGACAAAACACCATAAAGCATTCACCTCAAAGTAGATGTTTTATACTCACTTTCACAGTGTCTGTGCATTAACATACAATGAAATGATGGAGTATTACATACCGTTTAGACACAGGATATTATTTCTGATCAATAATAATTCTAAGTTACTAGTTTAAGACTATAATTTTTCCTAAGAGGCAAGTAATTCTGAAAATATGCCAACTTTTCCATCATCAAGAAGAGTAAAGAGAAAACAGTAGAGAGCCACCATAGAGATGAGACCTTCACTCAACCCTATCTTGTTCAACTCCTTCAACAAATGACTTTGCAACACAATTGATGTATCTGAAGATTTCATGAAGGGGTTTCCATAGCCCAATGTCATTGTTGTTCCATATTTCTTAAGAGCTACATATCAGATTTTTCTTTTCTTTTAAATGATCAACAATGCCTGCTTGGAACACATGAACTTTGCCTGTCCAATTCTTACATACCAGAAAATAAAATGTGGAACTAATGCCAATAATGCTAGTTCCTGTGTTAAAAAAACATAGCCAAGGGAATTAACACAAAAAACTTGGAAGAACAAGCAGCTGAAAAGTAGGTTCTAGAAAGGATCATGGACATCTCAAGTCACCTTACACAACACATTTCCCTCTTCCTTTGACGGAGCAGAGGGTTGTATAGACAGAGGTGATATGAAATAATGCACCTCCAGGAAAAAAAAAATAACACCCACAAGAAAAAAAAAAACACAACAGCTTTTCACCTATTCCAAGAACACTGCTGAAATGTTTTTGTTGAATATAGCTTGGCTCAGAAAGTCCTTTTGCCCATTTTGCCATAAAGTGGCAGAATATTATGGCAAAACTCTGTGAAGAAACAATTCTGAATCTTAACTTATTGGCAAGACCTCCAGCAGCAGATGCATAGTTGCTGGAATGCAAAACAAACCCAAAGTCTGCCCTCTGTACTACAAAGAATTTTAGCAATAGATACTAAAGACGATGTACTTTTCTTTTTCGTACAGAAGGAAGAATAATCATGGCAGCATCCATTTTTACCATTAAAATAAGGAAATAACCACTAAGTGGAAAAAGCATTGTTCTATGAAATTACTTTGGTTTGTCAGCTATAAAACAGCCATCACTAAGAGAGTAGTCAACTACACAGGAATAAAGAATGCATCTCTAAACCTCACAAATAAATCCTTTCAGAGGATGTTATTAAAACACAGACACATCCATTAACAATCTTAACAAATAGTCAAAATGGCCATCAAGAAGCCCGTATGAAGACTGGGAGACAATGTAACTTTTAGCTGAATGCTGAAGTAGATTCCAGAACACATTTTAAGAGACTCAAATAGAGAGCCAGGAAAGAGAAAATAAATCAGATCATTTCATGATTACTGTATACTCTAAGGACTGGGAAAGCGGCCACCAGCAAGTCAGACTAAAATAACCATCTGCGCAACCAAGAAAAATGCTTTCTGCTAAAAGTCATAAACATGTAAAAAAGAAATACATTTTTTGAAGTTTACCTTGTAGAAGCTGTGATTTAAGAAGGATATAAACCCAATATTTTTCAAGTCAGTATTTTGCCTTCTAGTGAGTTACTGGTGTCAAAAGAAACCTAGTAATGGAATGAACAGGACATGAACGCTACTTGCTTAAAAGTAACTCTGAAAGGAAAACACTTCACAAGCTTCACACAGAGAACTATGAATCTTTCCAAAGCCCCTAACCAAAGGAGACAGTATTTTCCAATTCAACAAAAGCATTGTAATTGAGGAAGCTTAGTAATGAAATACATAGAAGTTTGCAACAGATAAGATTTCCTGTGTTATTTCACTATAATGCATATTAAAAATATTAAAATTGTAAACTACAGCACTCAGAAGTAATGAAATTAGAGAATAAAAACTGTCTATTTATATTGCTCCATTTTTATCTGTTAATGTGCTAACTTCATATAAACTCATGAGGAATCTTTATTTTTCCTACACAATCCCTACATCATTCAAGTAACAATGCTCACTATGCACTGCCATTAAAGATTTTTTCTTGATATTCAGTACGAGACCACATGTCTTATTTGTTGCTATTAAAAACAAATTGGGAAAACAGAAATTCTTTATTTCTAGTGAAACACATTGTCAATCACTGGAGCAATTCAGCAAGTTTTCTATGCAAAAGCACTAAAAAATCATCCTAGAAAAAGGACAGAACCGAGGGCCAAAATAGAGTGCAAGAAGGAGTAGCTATGTTGCTGAAAATGATACTACTTCCAAAAGAAATTTTTGTGAAATTACAACCTTACCAACCAAACCTCTTTTTCTCATACTTACTCCAGGTTCAAAAGCCTACCTAAGAGGAAATTCAGAGGACACAGCAACATCCAATTTCTTCCACCACTAACTCTGAGTTGCCGTTTCTAAAACAAAGAAAAAGCACTGGTAACCTAATCCTTGTGACCATTGCATTCTAGAAAGCTTCCTCCAAATTCTCTCTCCCCTGCATCTGTAGCATCTGTATTATTTTAAGAGATAATGATCAACTTTTTCTGTAGTAACCATCCTGTCTTACTACCTTCTGCTCCCTGAGTTTCCCACTTAGCCACCATTTGTACACTTACTAGGATTCCCACTGACTTGCAGTTCAACCTGAAATGCCAAAAACCTCCATACATACATGCTAAGGGAATAACTTCACATAAAATACTGCACATGGATGCTTAGCCAGACCCTCCTAACTTCAGCTGTTATGGCCAATAAATTCTACATGTCATATCACAGCAGTATTACAGCATACACTGTCACGACCAGTCTCACATATCTTTACATTTCCTATCAGGGGTACCTGCTCTCTAGAAAGTGCTTTGTCTAGACACATTAACAAGCACTTCCTGTCAGTTCCTGGCACACAAAGATACATTTACAAAAATTTATATCCTAATCCTACAGAAGTAAACAGTTTTTGGATATGAACTGACTAGGCATAGAGCCAGAAAAAAGCTACTACTGAGCCAGGGAGGGGAGGAAAAAAACCCCACAAACATCCACACAGTGAGAGACGAGGGGGTGAAGGTACAAACACACCAGCTCAGGCTACAGTGTCACAGACAGCTGAATGCAGATGCAATATTCCTCACTCAGAGGGAAAAATCTCCTGTCCCCTGACATTCCTTCTCATCATCCCTGTGTCAGAAACAGGAAGGGCTGAAGTGGACCTTTCTCCTGCGCAGAGCTCTAAGGTCAGCTTAATGCAACCCACAGAAACTTCCATGACCCCATCGACACACAATTTTGAGAATTGCTTTAAATTCCTGTTAAGACCAGAGGTTGTTATCCTAAAACAAAAGTTCAAGGTATTAGAATCAGTTGTCTGGGACATCTGACAGGATGCTTTCAGAAATCTGAGTTTCAAGGTAAAACATACTCTGTAAAAACACTAACACTGATAAGTTCTTGTATCTGACAGAAATAAGCCTTTGTGTTCAGACACAAAAAGCGCATCATGTGGACAGTACCGTAAGAGTTTTCATGGACTGTGTTAGACCACTACCATTTCCTTATATGATCCATCAGAGCTCCTACTGGCTTCCAGTCACAAATCCTGCCGTTAGTGATTCTGGAGGTAGTTGCTGAGCTTTCAAGAATTCTTGCTCCCCTCACACTAAGCCAGTTTGCACTCAGTCTTCAGCACCTTATTTCTTCCACCTTCATTCCCTCTTAGGTTTTTCTGATTTCCCACTGCCATAATCAATGGCGATCCGTTCAAAGAAACCCACACTTCAATCTCAGCTCCTCCCCCAACTCCCAGCAGTAGTTTCTGCCTTTTAATCTAATCTCTCTGTCGTTCTTCACTCTGTATCCAGACTCTACCCTCCCTCTACCTCAAAGCACCTTTTTTCCCCTAGATTGAACTGAGAGAGTGGAAGGCACAGACTGAACTCTTAGACACAGTAGCTGAAGATAGCACAGCCTGCAGCCACCTAGAGCCATAATGTTGGAGACTTATCTGGATGAATCCTAGAACACACAGTCTAGTACAGACAGAATTATGGAATTAAATTGCCTATTTCTTAAATGTCTTTAATCAGTCTGCATTTATTATGTTTGGGTTTTTCCCCCCAAAGACTTCTTAGTTGGTCTTTCTCACCAAAAAGGTCAATTTCCTATTCCAGAAGTGACAACTCTGCAGCCTTGCCAAAACTGGCTGACCAGATTGGATCACACATACCACCAAAGGAGCCTGGCTCCTTTGGGACCTAAAAGCTCTGCAACGCAGTGCACTGGCATCCCATCCACTCTAGAGCAGCTTGGAGATCCACAGGGCAGTAGCGTACTGCACCACTGGACACGCCCTGCAGCATTACAGAAGGAGGAGCCACAACACAGTAATCCACATAAAGAGTAGTTAATGGACATGATCTTTAGCACTCTAAAGGAAACAAGACACTGCAGTTTTCACTGCTAAACACACAGTGAATTATAAAGGTGAAAATAAAATTCTCACCTATTTACTGTTTAATGAGTTAATAGATTATTTAAGATTTTATAAATCAATATTTAAAACTCATAATTTGTCTCACAAAAACATACTTTCTCCAAAGTTCTTAAATTTAAAACATTTTATTATCACTGGTGAAAAGAACTGCTCAACTGTTTTTAATCTTCACAGATTAACTACTAGTACAAAGAAAGCATTTAAACCAAACAGAATAAAAATTAGACTGTTATGGTGAAGATACAGACTAAATAGGGCAGTAGTGACAAATCTCTGAACCTGCAACATATCTGGCCCATGCAAAGTACATATAAACCACTAAATTCTGAAAAATCTAAACTTGCAGCTCCATAGATGTTTTAAATTACAAAAATGATCTCTGAAATATGAACAAACTGCAAGCAATGAGACACGAGTAGTTATTTGTTCTTCATCACTGCAGCACAAATTCCAGTTCTGATTCTTTTACTCTTGGCATTAAATAAAAGCTTTAGTATTTTGAAGTTCTCCCAAACTGAAATAAAAAAGGAGTACTACTGATCAATAAAAGACAACAGTAAAAGAAAAAAATATTCATTGTAAAGATAAAATCTCTCTTCCTGAAGCTAGATACGTCATAACACACTGAACATTTAATACTCAGTGAAGGGCTAATGAACACTTAGAGGACATTGCTAATATGGGTAGCTGGTAGTTTCATAGCAAAAAAGGTAGTGGGCAATTTTACATTAATATTGTATCTCAAAGAATTGCAAAAAGTATTTTTTCCCATTACAGAAATTTAAATTCATTCTCCAGAATTTTTCAGAACTTCTCTGTCCTTCTCCTTTATTTTCAATTCAACAGTAACCAATACATAGTTCTGATACAAAAATCTGAGCTCCAAGCTTGTTATATTTATGATACAGAAGCCATATTTCTCGTACTTCATATATTTAATCAAAAGTATGATAATCTCCTTGTTGAAGGCACCTAAAACAATTTAAAAATGCTTACACAGAACAGTAGTCTTAAAAACCCATAACCAACAGTATGAATTGATACAATTATTACTGCATGAAGGCTATTACCAATCACAATGCACCATGTATGTTCAAGCCATTATTGCAACACTACATGAAATAAGAGAACACGACTCAAACTTGACTGTTTATCCCAGAGGATACATATAAACAATGTAACACACTACCTTCCAAAGTTGAATAGTTATTCCGATAGAACTAAATATTGAATTTAGAAGAAAATACTGTTCAAACTGTGACCTCAGAATTCTCTTGTAATACTCAAATATACACAAAAGCATACACAATAAGAGAATACTGTATGCACTCAGTATCCTATAGTATCAACCGGACTGTAATTAATCATTGTTGGAAAAGTACAAATCTGATTTTTAATGCATTTATCTTCTTGACAAGGTAAAAGACACACAAAATCTGATACCTGTATATTAAATAAGTCTACTAGAGTACAAGCCTATCAGAAAATGAAACATTCTAATGATTTTTAAGAGTCATGTGTCACTGGTAGAAAGTTCCCAAATTATTAGTACTGAGCACTTAGTAGTCTGAAATTGACTACGCCAACAAAAAAGGAAAGCCAATAGATGTCAAAAGTATCATCAAGTTAGTAATATAAGTGTACTTTAAAAAAAGGAATCAAGACTTTCACAGACTACAGTTACGTTCTACGAGTCAGGTAGTTACAATGTAGTAGCACATTGCAATAGAAATGGCTCCCTGCAATATGAGTGACGTTTTACTTTGAAACTTTTGAAATCTTGAATTTGTGTTACAAATGGAAAAGCTGCTCAGATATTTGGAAGATGGAGTAAGTATGCCTTTGAGCTGCTTAACGGATATATTTTGATGTGATTTTATTTAGGAGCTGAACTAAACTGTAACATTTTAAAATGCTTCCCAACAGCAATTCAGTTAATCATACTTCTGAACACAAATACTGGCCAATGCTGACTTGTAAATCCTAACACTTTTGTAAATGCAAACACCGATACTCCTATGTTTCTATGAAGATTCGTGGTTAAGCAAAGTTGTTTGCAGAACATTAAGGCTCTTGGTTCAGAACACAATTCTTTACTAAATATATATGCTTTTTCTGTTTTTTTAGATTCCTATTCCAATAGCACATCTGTAACAGGTAACTAACAATTCTCAACAAATAACAAGACATCACAACTTCATGAGCTTGTCTTCAATGGAATTATATATTGTCTTCTAAAGTAATGGCTAATATCCAACAAGTTATGACATCATTGTTTGAGCTTCCATCAAGAAACCCAACAGCAATGGATATCTTATCTCAGACTTCTCATACAAGAGTATAGTGCATTCCTTACTTAAATGTGCATCATGGCAATGGCTTTAGCATCTACTGAAACACAAGCGCATGCCACATTCACTCAGTGTTATCTTCACACCAAAAACATCTCATCTGGCTGGTTAAACTACAGAAGTCAGTTATCTTATGGTGTTCATGTAGATACACCCTTCATTTGCATCTGAATCAAAGGTTATTACATAAGGCTAGGAAAAAAGTCCCCTCCTGCACTACAACTAAACTTGAATTTACCTTGGAATTTGACCTACTCTGCCCAGGAAAGCAACAGCTAGTTCTCCCTGGATTCTAAAGGAATCTCAACTTACTGTACTGCCAGAAATCCTAAACCTTACTTATTCTCCCATAATCATTTCTCTATACTTTGATACTCCTCTTCCAGTGTTTGCTTTTATTCCTCAATAATGAAACAAAATTATTTTGTTTCTTATCCATTGAATTCTAGTTAGGATATTTTTTCTGAATTGTAACTGAAGATTTTAATAACATTGGCCCAAATTACTGAGACAGTAACATGTTTTGTGGCAAACACAGGCCAAGGCATTTCGTAAATTAAGTGACCCTGCCCAATTTAGCAATATCATTACTGATTGCTAATAGTGTGCAAGAATGAAAGAAACTGGCCAGCATCCTCAGATGCTACTCATTTATCCTAATTTCCACTACTTCTCTTATTTCCTCTCTTTAGAGGTTTTTATCCTCAAAAATATTTGACTGGGGAAAAACTGTAAATGCTAAATGTACAACAGCTGATCTGCTGAAAGTCTGTCCAATGATAAGGATTAAATTAGTATTTCCAAAATGCATATAATCACTTCGTTTGCATCATTCCTAGATCACTCAAAAACCAAGTTATATAAAACGATATAGATCCTATTTAAAATTGGTTTGTGCAAAATAAAGAATCAACATAAAAGAAAACTAACCGAATTAAAATGCAGCTGATCTATACAGTGATCTATTTTCAGCTGTTTATCTCTGCAGTGATCCACTACTCCAAATACATATAATAGAACTAGTACTTCTCTTAATAGAAGAATCCCACAAGATTCAAGATAACTCAGGGCAGTTTGTCCCTAATAAGAGAACCTTCCACTATCCACCAAGTGCTGTAATTCTAAGTACCAGCTTGGAGAAAAAAAGAAAAAAAGTAATTTTTGGCAAAAGATTAGATAACAATTAACCAAAGCACTACTAATCATCATGTTAGTGAAATGGCACTTGTCAACAACCCCAAAAAATCACCAACACTTTCTATCCAGGTTAACATGAATTCGATAATAATAAAAAAATATAAGAAACAAAGACAGAAACCAAACCACAACAAAACTCTCAGATATGGAAAGTCATGCCTCAGAAGTGAACAAATTCGAAAGACTCTGAACCTCAACACAACAGTTAGTGTCCACGCTCTTAGAAAAAGCAAAACCATTGATTTAACACTCCTTGCCTTATATTTAAGCAAAATTTCAAAGTGTGTGTTCATTAAATTGTATCAACACAGTTTTGGTATTTACTGAAAATAACAGTGAAAAAAATCTTATTTTTTTTGTGCCATGTCTATTAAAAAGTTCAAAATAGAAAAATAAATGTTTCAGAAGTTATTATGAACTTCAAAGGCCAGTTAATTAATATCAACTAATTATCATATGTAGATATGCTCTAGATACACTCTGGATATTGAAGGACTATGAAAATCAAGATGAATAATGAACCATTCTCCCAAATTCTTCTGTCACTGCAATTATGAACAAATATCCACTCACAGCAAGACTGCTGTGTTTCGTATCTGCTTGTCTTTCACAGTAATCAGAGCTTCAATTTTTTTGAACCAAAAGATCCCCACAGTCAACTTCAGCATATCTCCCATACAAACTTATCTCAAAATTTTTATGGATAATACCATATTTTTAACATTTAATCAGCTGTAAAACGAGGCTAACAAAGATTAAAACATATTTGTGGATCAAATAGCCATTTCTTTCTACTTTTTAGTTTGTTTTATACTTCAGAAACTTCACACAGGAACATTTATGGTCACTTTTCACAACTAATTTAGAAATATTCTCTGAACTCTTGCAGACTCCCAAGTGAGAACTACTCCTTTAGCCTTAATCACCTCTCCTTTTTTGTCTCTTTTCTCATAGGTCCAGGTCCATGCAAATTCTGGGTCCACACCTCATTATGACTTTCTGAAGGAAGCCATTCCTTGGTGTTTCAGCGCTGTCAAAGTTCACAAAAGCAGTCACATTGTTGTTCTCATGACCGAATTACTATATATTCTGTACTTTTTAAATACTCGATTACTAATAGATCTTTCAAACCTGTGATTTCCAGCAGAGCAGATAAACATCTTAAGCTACACCTCAGTTTCTTTTCATCCACTCTCTTGCTTGCACTTCCAGCGGGGTTCCACTTCTAGGACCATCCACTGATCTTATCCAGTGCTGCTGATGATCCCTGCCCATGTCAGGGGTGTTGGACCAGCTGATCTTTAAAGCTGCCTCTCAACACAAACCATTCTGTGGACTTCCTTGATAGAGTGCCTGGCTAATATCTCAGGAAGGAAAACAACTTGCAAATCCTTTCTTTACATGTGCACACTCATGTATAAGTAAATGTCAACGAATTTCTTACTTCGGAGTAAGTCGTACATCCTGTTTGAAACTTATTACTCACGTGGATAAGCGAGCATTGCCTGCACACAAAAACAGCACGCCTACTGGGGGAAGAAGGACACGAGGGAGTGTGAGGATGCTATTCCACAGGGCGGGGGAGGCTCCGCGGGACGGTGTCGTCCCGCCGCTGAGATACGGGAGGCTTCACCCCCTCTTAAAAATCACCATCCCGGGAAACCAAGGGAAAACATGAAAAGCACATCCGCTCCCGGAGCTTTCCCCAGCCCAAGGCGGGGGGCGTCACCCACGCTTCCACTCCCGCCACCCCGTTCTCCCCCAGGCCGCCCTTCCCTCGCGGGGCCGGTACTCACAGGGTGACCGTGCGGTTGGGCAGCGCCTCGGCCGGCAGCACCCGGGCGAGCTCCAGGTTGCTACACACCACCTTCACCTCCGCGGGGCCGCCGGCCGCCGCCGTGCCCCCACGCGTGCGCCGTGCGGGCGGGGCCTGGGGCCCGGGGCCCGGGTGACCGCTCCTCAGGGACGTCCTGGCGGGTCAGCGGTGGTGTGGACCCGGCGGGGGGTGAAACTGAGAGCTTGGGGACCCCTCTCTGCCTCCCTGAGCAGGGTCTTGCCCCTGAGGTCCACTTCCTTAGTGTTGAGAGTGGGAGTGTTGCAGCTCCAGTGCCTTAGTCTTGAGAGCGGGACTGTTGCAGTCGTGCTCCGTGGAGGAAGGGCAGTCCCCTGAGTTCCCTGCCTACGTGCTGAATGGCTTTCAGAATTCTTAACGCCACGTACACAGCACTTGTAAGACGTTTATCCTCAAGTAATCATCCCTGTAAGATGAGATAACCAGTTACTCCCATTCGACAGCCAAAGAGTCAATGATTGGAAAAAGTTAAGCCAATATCATGAATCTCCAATTTAAAAAACAAAACAAAAAAAAACCCCAAACCAAACACCACCTACTTACAATGTGTGTTTTCACTGCACACTTGGGATGGCTTTTGTGGGTGTAAGTAGGTCATGTTCTCACATTTCTCGGCAGCCAGGCCAGCCAGGCACAGCCACTTTTGTGCCAATGACAGCTGAAATTCTCAATACGTTCTTTGCCTCTGGTAGGCGTGAGGATAATAACATAATTGTTACCTAACTCGCAATCAAATTACAAGAACTGGCAGCACCTACTTCAAAAATTTTAAGACAGATTTTGCAGAGCTCGTAGGAAGTTCCGGTCCCTAACTCAGAACTTAGAGTACCCCACCCTTGAAGAAGAGCACTGGCAAGTAGCACCCTGCAAAATACCTGCTAGTACACAGAAATGCCATTTTAGATATTGGCAGTAACAGCTGCCAAAATGAGTTTTACCAAAGCTTTAACCTGAGGTGTCCTTCAATAATGTTGAACACTCAGACTGTGACTCAGTTTTAAATGTAACCTAATGAAAGACACTGGCAAACCATTGGAATTGTGGACTGGAGCAAGAGGAACAGATTACAGTAAAAACTTTATAATCACCCTTTACTCCTAGACTCCATGGCCTCTTACAAATTAAAATGGAACCTGTCCCACGTACTGAGATTGTCCCTGAATTTTAATATTAGGTTTGTGTGCCACTGAGTCACTCAACAGGACCAACCTGATCTGGGGGAGATGAGAGGCCACTGTTAAACTGGAACTAAATTGGGTCAGGACGCAAAATGCAAAGCTGGCAATGTTTTTCTGCTCTTGTGCTGTGCATATACCAACTGTAAGAGAAGAGAGATCTAATTAGCACAAAATTCACCAGTGTAGAGTTAATTCTTCCATTTTGGGTTTCATTTTAAACAAATTCAAACTAGAGAGTGAGTTTGTATTGGAATAGTATTTGTATCATAGAATCTTATCATTTTTGATCTGGCACAAAGAATTTTAAACCTGGATTGACTGCATCAAACCATGGCCCAAGGTACTTTTTCCCTCAGAAGCAGTGGTGGGCTAAACAGTTCTTCCTTTTTGCTACTTTCTTCCCATAACCTTCAGCTACATTAATAACATGAACCTATTTACTGCAGAGCTATGTAAAAAGTTTGTGGTGGGTGAAGGATTAGCACGGAGTAAGAGCATAAAACCACCTCTTCTGGCAGTGGGGCAGTTTATGCCAGTTTAGACCATTGATCCCACCAGAATTTTATCTTGGTGTAACCACAATTTCAGTGTAGCTAATCAAGATTGCACTACTGAAGGGAACATTCTCATGATTTTCTCAAGCTACTTGCTAACTTGTTTTACATTTGTGGCGATGCATGTGTTTTGAGCAGTTGTATCACTGAGAGGATCCACATGGTCACATAATCTAAAGATCATGATGGAAATAGTGAACTGTTGCTTCTGGTGTCTGTGATCACAGCCCATCTTAATTCTCCATTTTCCTGAAATCCTGCTTTTCATCTTAATGTCATGTCCAATTCCTTTCCTTCCAATACAGAGACTTGTGTGTTACTTGCCCTTGATGAGCTATCTGCTCTTTTCTCTTTCTCTCAACTGAAACCACCCCCTACTGAGAGCTCTAGCTATGGATTCGAGTTGCGAAACTACAGTTTTTAATTATTCCTCTATTTAAACTCCTGCTGTTGAAACCTACAAGTGTTGTTCTCTGATTTTTATTCTTAGTTTGACTGCTGCTGCAGTGAATCTAATTCCACGGTCTACTGTTCCTCACCTGTTTTCAAAAAGCTTGAAGGCTTCAAGCAAAAGTCTCTTCTTGAAGGCTTATGCTTTCCCGCGCATCTTTCCTCCATTGTGCAATTTACTAAAACTTCCATTCTGTGCCAAATATTAGAAAATATATTTTCTTACATTGACTCAGGAAAGCCTGTAATCTAATACATATGCCCCACAGGAGTCACCCAACAAATTTCATGTGTGGGGTTTTTTTTAACTGCAATATACCTTTGTTGAGTTTATTAGGTCACTACTTTTATTGTAATTGTAGTGGTCTGAGAATGTAAGAACCAAGTTGCATGGTATGTCTTTTTTCAGAACCAGAAAGTCCTGTTGCTCCTAGCTTCCCAACAGCCCCTTTACCCTTAGGTTATATGCCCTCACTCTTGCTTCACCTACTGTAGTTATCTGATTATTCAACTCAACAACTAAGCTAACCTCTTTCTGTGTTTAGTTTTCTGCCAGGTTATTGTGTTGAATCAACTTAGAGAAGGGTTAAAGGAGTATCCGAGGTAGAGAAAGGGGAGGGCAGGAGGGAAGAGAGTGGAACCTCCAGTCTGAGCAACAAAGTAAGCCATCCTATGTAACTTCAAGAAAGATAAGCATTTTGTGGCGAGGCAATATATTCTATTATAGTAGCTATTATAGCTGCAAAAAAGGAAGCAAGATGTTCCCAATACTTACTGGCTATAGCAGAGGTAGCACCTACTCTAAAATATTACCTCTTTCTGCATTTCTTACTTCTTTTTCTGTACTGAAAAAACCAGACTTTCTTTCCCTCAATGCCCTCATTCCCATCAATGTCGGTAATCTTGTTGGTTCTGGTAATGCTTTCCTTGCAGTGAGGCTTGTAACTTGAGCTTTTTTGAATGCACTTTGCTTCCACTTTGCCAAGAAGCATACTTTGTCCTTTTCTGTGGTTTCCCTTCCCTTTGTAAAATTTGCTACTAGTCCATTCAATTTTGAAAAGTAATTTAAAGTGAATGGACTAGTGGCAACTAGGGGAACCATAAAAGAGGGTAAATTTTCCTCTTTCTAGTCTACTAATTACTGACTTTTTGTATCCAATATATTAAGAAGGATGTGGGAAAGAGTGGAAGGCAACTAAATTCTTATCGATGTTTATGTGTAAGCAAAGGTAGCTTTGGCAGCACTTCAAATTCTTTGTCTGTCCTCAGTCAGAGAGATAAATAGAAGCTTTTATGTGATTTTTGTCTGTCTTCCATTCTGATTCTTTCCTTACTCATGTCCTTTTCTTTTATTTTCCCTTATTTTACATCCTTGCACATTTTTCTGGGCTCTCATCACCTCCACTGAAATGAATCCTCCCTAATTCTCCTCTCAAGGGACTCCCATTCTAATATCTTTGTATCATATGTTTGTGGTTTTTTTCTCACTGCCAAAGAGTCTTCCACCTACTACATTTCATGGATTGGGACATCATCAGTTATGTTTTGTTTGCTACAGCAATTGTCAAGGAAGAGGAAGCATTTGGTTGCCCTCAGCTATGTCTGCAATACTGTGGTTATTTGATATTCCAAGTACAGGGAGGTGATGATAACTGCTGACACATGCTGGCTTGCTGTTGGTAACCACTAAATCCAAGCGGGCACAGTCACCTTTGTACAACAACTATTCTTACACAGCTGCAGGTTGTAGTGTTACATCCCTGCCTCTGTCAGCCAGTTCACTGGGTTACCTCAAGCTCTACTTTGTGGAATATACAGATATTCCCAGAGGCTTGGCTGATGTTTGTCATGTTGGTCATTCTCCGTTTGTTTTCAGGCACAGAGATATTCTCTGCAAGCCCCTTTCCCCAGTTTACAGCAGTCAAGGCTCAGAGGTCTTCAGTGTCATTAGTATAATGGGGAAAATAGAGGTTTTAGCCTCAGTTGGGAGTCTGAGGAGAAAATTATTTCCCCCTACCTGGTTATTCTTTTAAGTAGTCATATTTCAAGAATGTTTTGACAGAATACCAAACATTTGTTGAGTTAGTTTGTATCCTTATGAAAAACTTTTTGGAAATGCTTAAGAGGAGAATGGTCTTCATGCTGTTTATTTACAGATCACTGGGTTTGGTTACCAATAAATTCCAAATGAAGTGAAAATTAGACACTGAAATTTTGTATATTAAAACTTGAAATAATACCAGATTTCTGCAGAAAGAATAGTCAGGCCCTGAGCATTTTCATGCTCGATTTTCATGCTTGATTTTCGTCTCCTTTGCCTTGTGTGAAGGAAAAAACCCATTCTGCATGGATTTGTCAGACTCTTCTGTTGTTCTAGTCTATAACTGCAGATGGAACACTGACTTTGAAATACAGTTCCATCACTAAATTTTAGGAAGCTATGTGCACAGCTTGAAAATATGTAAAATATGTTGTGCAAGGTTTCTTTTTAACATACAGTTCCAACATTACTTTTTCAGTATTGGGCTTCCAAGTAGCTGTTTTATATAATTTTGAAGTATCTTGGCTTTCTGCATATCTTAGGTGAATTTTCATAAAGATAAAGCTATAGAAATACATATATTTCTATGGAAGAGGCAGAGATAAATATAGTTTTCATACAACCTAGCATTAATTTTTTTTTTAAACTGTAGCCATCATTCCAGCCCTTTTTGAAAATATTTTTGTGTGTTAGGCACATTATCCTGTATTAATGTACTTACAGGCTTCCAAGCAATAATCTACTGATAAAAATGGAAATAAAATAGTTTTTCTTCTACTCCTTGTCATACTTTGTTAAATACTTTAATAGATGTTATAATGTAAGTAGGTTTCAAACTCTGAGTTGTGGGGAAAAAGAAGTATGGAAAACAAAAACTGGACTACTTCCTTACTAACACTGCAGCTCTTACAGCTTAAAGGAAGGCAATGGTGTTCCAAGATGGTGGTGATTATGTCTGGATAGATAGATGTGGATTTGCACTGTTGTGTGAACAATGCATATGAAAGAAAACTGATGCTTAAGCAATTCAAATGGTTCAGAAGTTAAACTTCCTTAACAGGAATACTTTGAAATATTTCTTTCACTCCCAAATCTTATCACCTTAGATTTTACAGAACATTAACTCTAGAAAAGTCCCAATTTTATTGGCTGCATAATGTCGCTTGAAGCAAGAGATTCTCTTTTTCTTCTCTGCATGATATCTCAGACTCAGGCAGAAGATTTAGATGGAAAAACAGAAGGGAAAAGGCTAATATAATAACAAAAATAAAAAAGACTACCCTGGCCAGAGGCAAGTGGCAGCTGAGTCCCACACTGACATTGGACTGTAGCTCAGACAGTATCCTGCAGAACTGAGCTGGGCCTGGGCAATAGTCTATATGCAAAAGGGAGGGATTATAAGAAGCTCACCTGGACTCAGAAATGTACCTACAGCTCATGGAGCAGGAGTGACAGACACATTAATGACAATAAGTAACAAATAGCCTTTGAAACAGAGGTTGGGGTCCTTGCTGTCAAGTAACCAAAATGCATCTATATGCAGTATATATGGCATATGGACACATGGCACAGCTGGTACCATGCAGAGAGGAAGAGGACGGGCAGACACTGATCTTGTCTCAGTGGGGCCCAGTGAGAGGACCCGAGAAGTTGTGTCAAGGGAGGTTTAGGTTGGATATTAGGAAAAGGTTCTTCATCCACAGAGTGGTTGGGTGCTGGAACAAGCTCCCCAGAGAAGTAGTTACAGCACCAAGTAAGAAGCATTTGGTCAATACTCTCAGGCACATGGGACTCTTGGGGATGGTCCTGTGCAGGGCCAGGACCTGGGCTCAATGATCCTTGTGGGTCCCTTCCGACTCAACATATTTTATGATTCTGGGAGATGCAAAAAAAAAACAGTCAGTGGATGGAAGAAGCAATGAGTCATACTGTGGTACTCTGTCGGAACTCAAACCCATACCTTTCAGCAGGTGGAGCCACAGCAGTAGGTTATAGCATGCCTGTCTTGCTGCAGAGCTATGTCATTAGAGAGAAGTGATCTCTGTGGCACCCTCAATTTCTAAGTAAAACCACAGTCTAAACAATCTGCAGTGAGGCTTGTACTGCTCTTTTCTCCCAGTACATTTTATCTATAGTATTACTTACAGTTCTGGTAAACAATCATGAGGCATAAAAATTGAAGCAATAGGAAGCATAATAATAAATAGCAATTAATACATCTTTATAGGTTCGCTTCTCTAGACAGAAGGAAGTGGGGAAAATAATGCATTTTGATGTCAACATCAGCAAAATTTCTGGATCCTGATCTTTGTGTACTTAATCATCCTGACATCTAGGCACTTTCATAGAAGTTTTGGCAGTAAAACTATCCAGGGAAAACTTTTTCTTCAAGTAGGCCCCACAGACTTCCTGCTTTTTCTGGTTATTTTTTGTTTGTTTGTTTTTTCAAAATACTGTGATTTTATCTTTATAAACAGAGCATGGTAAACATATTTCAAATTGTCATTTGTACTTCCCAGGCAACTGAGATTCAAGTATTTAATTTAGACTTCATTAAACAGTTATTATGTATTAAACAAATAGAAGCTACATGCTAAAACATATTTGCAGAGTATTATGGCAATGCAATAGGTCTATATCAATTTCACTGCTATGAATCTGTTACATAACTTTTTATCCTTGGTGAGTGTTTAATGATCAGTATTCACATAACATACACCAACTGTCCTATTAAATCTAAATTAATTGTGGCTCAAGGAACATTAATTTAAAAGGTTACCTGTTTTCCCAGCAGATCTGATCTTTCTTTCATACTTTTTCATTCAAATTAGTGTTAAAGACAGAGTAAATTTGTTTCATTTAGAATATAGTTACTAGGTGCTCTGAATACCTGTGAATCATGTTCTGCTAACAACAATGTTAAAGATTCTCTCCCATTTTCTTCCAGTGTAATTAGCATTACCTGGAGATAATAAAATATCACATATTTATTTAGGAAAAGTAATTCCTATTGACCGAAGTAACTGACATTCAGCAGTTCATTAAAATCGGTGAGTCAAAATTTCTCTGGGATTTACATGTTTCTAGTTTGAAAAATTACCAACTTTCAGGAAGGGATGTAAGATTGAAAATTTTTAAAATACTTTTCTTCTTTAAATGAATCATGAACACCACAGTAATGATCTAAAAGTGAGACTGTGTCAAATGTGAGAAGCTGCAATAATGCTGCATGTAGACCTTGATGAAGACTGCACAGACAAGCAGTAATTGGCGTCAGAGTGTTTTGGTATGAGAACTCAGATATTTCATTGGAGAAAGGGTCAAGATTCCTTGAAATTACCAGGAGAAACTGTTTAATCGTATAGTCTAACATATAACTATAGGAAGCCATCACAAGTCCATAGTGACCTCAGTAGATTGTATCTGATTCAAGCTCTCTAGAAAGATATTTCTGAGAACATCCAGAGCTAGAGAACTCATTGCTACTTTTAGTAATTATTTCCAATGACTGTTCACTTTCAGTTTTAAAAATCAAGGATCTAGTTTTAAAAACTAGTATAAAGGCATTATTCAGCACTCTGTATCTAATTCACAGGACTGTATCCATGCGCTATAATCATATCACCTCTCAGTCTTTTTAAAACCCAACAATCTCTATCATACAAAGATCTTCCCAGCCTTTCTGTGGATCTTCTCTTTACTCCCTCCAGTTCCTGAAAAACAGTCACCAAGACTGTATACAATATTCCAATCCTAGTCTCATCAATGCCGTATAACTTCTTTGTTCCTATTTACCATTATTTTCCATGACTGTTTTGTTTTTCTGCCACTGCACGTTGAGAATCAGTGTTCAACAGCCCACTGAACTGTCTGTTGTTTTAGAGATCTATCTTGAGTTCTTTGTCCTATCTAGACACCAGATATACCTGTGTCTGTGACAATATAAAGATACATGTACATTGCTAAATACAAGCAGTATAATGGGCTGCTCCACATACTGCATGTTAGTTTTGCATAAAGACTCCAGGTTTCTGAAATCAAACTTTTGATGATGTTCTGCTGATAAACCTCATACACTGACGTTATAATAACATCTAACATCCAAACCACAAACACAGCTGAACAGGGTTCTGGCTCCTTTCCTTAAGACTGTTCCCACCAGAACCTGCAATTTTAAAATTAGAATCATAGTGTAATTTAGATTAGAAGGGACCTATTTACATCATCTGGTTCAGTTCCAACTCTGAGCAGGGCCAATTTCTCTGTTAGATCAAGTTGCTCTGGGCCTTACCTAGTTCTGTAGAAGATCTTATCCAAGTTTAATGCAAGTTGCCAGGCTACAATCCTAAGGGATTGGTATATTACCCCATACCTATTATCCATCACTGTCATGCAACATTATTTATTTTCAGAATTGAAAGGAAAATGTTGGCTAGTACCAGAAGTGAGAATCTCAGACACATTACAAGCATCTCAGTGTAGGGAATCTCTAAGTATATTATTAATTTAAATATATTATAATAACTAATTTTATAATTAAATAAATTATAAATGTATTTGGTGAATGTGTCCAAAGGGCAATGAAGCAGCTGGAGCACAGGTCTGATGACGAGCTATGAGGAGGTTCTTTAGTCTGGAAAAAATGAGGTTCAAGATGGGGACCTTATTGCTCTCTAAACCTACCTACTTAAAGGAGGTTGTAGACAGGTGGAAATCATTTTTGATCCCAGGTAACAAGAGATAAGACAAGAAGAAACAGCCTAAAGTTGCAACAGGGGAGGTTTAGATTGGATATTAGAAACATTTATTCGCTGAAAGGGTGGTCAGCCATTGGAATGGTCCACATAGGATAATGATTGGATCACAATCCCTGGAAGTGTTCAAAAAATGTGCAGATGCAGTACTTAGGGACATGATTTAGTCACGGACCTGGAAGTATTAGGTTAATGGTTGAACTCCATGATTTTAGAGATCTTTTCCAGCCTAAATGATTCTAGGATTCATTGAAGACTTAACATGAAGAACATGTATCCTCTTGTTAACATATAGCACTGATTTCTTTTAAACCAAAATGTTATGGTGCTACAGCACTCACAGAAATCATCTGTAAAGTTACCTCAGTCATTTAAACTTTATGTCAAGAAAGAGTAAGCTCAAATATATTTAAAAGATGTACTTTAAAACCCATCAGATATTAGTTCCTAATTCCCCCCTGTTGATAAGTTCAATCCTGTGTTGACTTTTATTATAGTTTCTATATTAAAACTTCATGCAGGTCATTATGCTTTGAATACTGGCACAACAGTAATACTGCTTCTGTTTGCTGGATTTCATTCAGCTTTACAAGGCACTGAACATCTCTAAGTAAGAGAGATACTTAGCTGACTCTTCTTGGAGTCTCATGCTCAAACTAATTGAGCACTGAAAAAAGAAAGTATCCTTTATAGATGCTTTATGGCATTCTCTATGCCCACAACAGAGACAAAACCAAATATGTTGTTTTTACAAGACTACCAAAAATCTAGTTCTTTACTGTACTTTCTATGCTGTTTTGCACACCTGTTAAGTTTGTTCAATGCTTCATATTTTGCAGCATCTTGCAGCTAGGCTGTGTTCTCATAAGTTTGCAATGCTGTATTGTACTTTTTCTTCCATGCTATAGCACTACTTACTAGGTGGCTCAACTACCTACCTGTCACTGGCAGGCTAAGTCACAGAACAGGATGGAGGGTGGCTTGCTATGTCACACCAGGTGAGCAGTCAAAGGGTTCATGTTCAAAAGCACGTTCCTGAAGTGTAGGTTAGCACTGGCTGGCTTCACATTTGTTGTATAGAATCTTATTAGATTTTGAGTCTGTATTTGCTGCAGAGATAAAAGAGTGTTATGTGAGGGCTCTTCCACAGCTCTTTCTAGGGTCTTGATTACCTGGTACTCTCTCTTTCTTGAAAGTTGAACATTGAGGGAGCTGATGGCAGTCATTGCCATGAAAGGGTGCAAGCCTCGTTATCTTGTCCAGTCTGAGAAAATAGGAAGCATTTACAAAGAGTTAAATTTTGCTAGTTGAAGAACTCATACAAACAGATTTACTATCCTTTATATTGTTAAGTTGTTGATGGCTGAACATTGAGTTCACTGCCAAGACCCAAAATGGTGATGAGATTTAAGTAATAAAATACCCTTGTGAATTAGGTATCAGCTACTTAAGAATCAAATACTTTATATTTCTCTGCACTTCTCAAATGCCATCCAGTTTCTTTATCTTAGTATAACTCCATTTTTTGCATCACATTGTGCTGGTTTTAGCTGGTGTAGAATTAATTTTCTTCATAGTAGCTTGGGCTATGATATGATTATATAGGGCTATGTTTTGGATTTATATTGGAAATGGTATTAATAACATGGGGACATTTTAGCAATTGCTGAGCAGGACTTATACAGAGTCAAAGCCTTTTATTCTTCTCACCCACCTCACCAGCAAGAAAACTGAGAGTGCACAAGGAGGTGGGAGGGGATACAACCAGGACAGCTGACCACAAGTGGCCCAAGGGACATTCCATACTATATGGCATGGTGATCAGCATGAAAAGCTGAAGGAAGAAGGAGGGAGGGAGACACAGTTGGAGTGATAGTGCTTGTCTTCACAAGTAACCATTATGTTTGATGGAGCCCTGCTCTCCTGGAGATGCATGAACACCTGTCTGCCCATGGGGAGTGGTGAATAAATGCCTTGATTTGCTTGAGTGTCCAACTTTTCCTTTGTCTGTTAAACTGTCTTTATCTCAAACCACGAGTCTTCTTATGTTTACCCTTCCAATTCTCTCCCCCATCTTCCACTGAGGAGATGAGCAAGCAGCTCTGTGGGGCTTAGGTGCTGGCTGGGGTAAAACCATGACACATATAAAACCAGAGATTACATTATTTCTGGCTCTTGCCATCTATTTCTTGCTGTACAGCCTTAGCACTGATGTTGTAGCTCTAGCTCTAGTTTGGTTGAAGCAGTGATCCTTAATCTCAGCTGATTCATGATCCAAAAATGCTAAACAAACAACGCTGCCAACATTTTACTTTACTGTCCCTCTCACCCTGAAGAAATACACACAGAAAACAAATACAGGCATCAGGAGAGGGTACGGTCTTGTGAGGCAAAGGTGGCAGGCACATCTCTAGTCCCGTGTAAGCACAACTTTCTCCTTTGACTAGTTTGTTAATCAAACTAGATTTTATTAGTCAAGTACTACTGTTTACTGTTGAGTTTAATATCCATCTCCATTTCTTTGCCTCTGAAAACCAAGAGGAGGCTAAAATTATATTACAATTTAAAAGAAGAGAACAAGTGAGGGTTGAGAAAAGATGAAGAAAAATTATAAGCCACTAAATTTAACTTCAATACCTGACAAATAACCAGAACAATTAGTAAAGCAAGAGCAATCAGTATGTAAACAGGCTGAAGAAAATGCAGTGATAAATCGGTAGCACATTTGTAAAAAGCACAAATGAAGTGAAACCAAACTAATTGGCTTCTTCGATGAAATAATGAATGCATAAAGCAAAAGTGGAAGACATAATTTCTTAATATTAGTAAAACACTGATACTGGTTGCACATGGCATTCTCAAAAAGGAGCTCAATAAACTTAGATTAAATAGAACCAGCATAAAATGAACACATAGTTAAATAAATCAAATAGTTAAAAACTTTTCCAATTGAGCTGATAGCTAGGAGATCAAAACCACTTTGCATAATCAAACATCTTACATAGCTCAATTTAGACATGAAGATATTTTGGTTTTGCTTTTTTTAAAGTAAAAAAAAAATAAATCATAAAACAGCATCTAGTGTAAGAAATACCTAAATAAAGAAACTGAGCAGACCAGCAAAAATGACAGCCGTTTTGGTTCTATGCCAGCACCAGAACAGCTTACATCAGCATCATTTTTCAGCTACACAGCTGAGTTTCTTTATTTAGATATATTAAATACGCCAATGCATATCTAAATAGAGCTTTGATTACGGCAGGATTATCTCAAATTTATTTATTGACATTGCTTCTGTTGACTGATATTTTTGTCTGTTCATATAAAAATCAGAGGATTCATGAAATGTTTATGCCTTTTTGTTTTGACTGAGTGAGAAAAGATGTCTAGTGGCATCACATGTCTCTGGGATCTTTTGCTTTGTCTTCTTTAAAAATGTTAATAAAGATTCTTATCTTTGTTAAAGATTCTTATTCTTTTTACAACAGCAAATAGGTATGCTGTTGGCAGAGACCACCTATGTGTTTTGACACCTAAGAGAATATTTTGTCGTTTAAGAATACAGAACAAGAACTTGCTCTTGCCTCAAAAGCTGATGTGCTAAGAGACAATAAATGATACAGATGTGAAAGCCCAAGATATCAATGATATGGTCTTTCTAAAACTTATAGACAGTAATTGTAGCAGGAACATCTGATGCCTCATCATCAAGACGTTTCATTGCAAATAAGAGGAAAGGATCATTTTTAGAAGCCTTAAAGGAGGATTATCAAGTTAGTTTTGCAGATTCTTGCAAGGCAACCATCCCAAGTGGAGAAGGGCAGCACATACCTGAACAGGTAGTGAGCTTCTCAAATCTGGCAGTAAAACATAACAGATGTATTTTAGATGTTAGAATAAAAATACAGTATTAAAAGGAGAGATCAGTTAGAAAAAAAAAGGAAAAAGAAATGCAGAGAACAGAGAATAAATAGATGCAATTAACAAAGCATTTTACACAAGAAATAGCAAATGCCATTAATTGTTAAACAGTTGATTTTGTCTGCACATATGGATTTCAGTAATGTTTAAAGTATAATGAATAGATACAAGCAACAAATAAAACCTTAGTCGGTAAAACTTTTGCCACAGTCATTTCTACACCATTAATGTAGTCCGCATTGCATTAAGTTGAAGTAAATTTGCTTCTGACTTCCCCAGGAATGGCTTTGCACTCATAAGCAATGTGCCTTCTAATTTCAGTGCCATATGACTTGAAGAGTTAATTTTTAAAAGGGCAAGGATAGGAGCTGATATTTAAAATACTAGAAAAGTACTCCACTGAGGTTTTTTTCCCAGAAGTATCACATGTAAAGATGCAAATAAGATAACTTTGTTCTCCATCATAATGAATGCTATCTCATGTGTGTGTGCATACGAGTACAATCACAATATTATCTTAGGGTAACTTTAAGTGTTCAAAACATATAATAAAATAAATGGATTTAGGTTTTTGCCCCTTATAACTCAGATTCTAGGTAGGCACGTTCACTTCATAGGAAAGAATGACAACAACCCTTTAATAGCATACAAATACATAGTAGATTGCAAGTGCTGCTTGCTGAGAACAAAATAAAGGATCCACGCATGTTACGAAGGAGAAATTTTGCTTATGATGAGTGGACTAGACAATAAACAACAGTGGCTGTGGAGTTGCTGCTGCTGGAGACCCACATGGCTGGAGTTGATTCAGTGTGAAAACAGAAGACATGAGATCTGTTAAGCTAGTCTCAACAAAGAGTAAGGGCATTTTAAGAAGCCCACACACCACTACCTCTTCTTTCTGAGGAAGTAATGTGCCAGGCACTTTTTAAATGTTGCTGGGAGTAGTACACCCTATCTATTGTCCCAACTTTTAGCTTCCAGCCACCTGCCTTTTTTAGATGCTGGTATTTTGAAGCAAAACAGTGAATAGAACAGAGAGTTACACAGCATCCAAAGTTTACAATTCTTCCTTGTAAGTTATAATCAATATAGATACTTAATATTCTACTCTAGAAATAAAACCATTTGTTACAGCATAGCTAAACAGATCTATTCATAGGTAACAATACTTTCACTTAAACATAACAGCATCTGATTTAGGGAGGTCTGGTCAGAGCTTATAGCTCAAAACAGTTTTTAATGAATGTTTCCTGGAAGATATTGGAAGGGTAGTTTATTTCCTTTTAAATTGAGAATTTGTAGCACAAACATGTATGTACAAACACACACAGATAAATAGTTCTCAAACATTTTTAAAGTGTTTTTCAGATCTGCCCACCAGAAGTGCATTTGGTCACATAAACGTAAGTAAGAATGCAAAACAAGATAACAAATGTTAAGATAATTATACCTATGTCCTTTCTGAATGCCTCCAGCAAAAAAAAGGAAAAAAAGCGCAACTGCATAAGGCAGTGAGGGTTGTGTGATTCCCTGAAGGTGAATAAATTTGAATTACAGCTGTATATGAACTTTCAAGTTCAGATCCGTATTGCTCATAATTACTGTTCTCCAAGAGCAAGTCAACAATGAGAAATGGAAAAAGTTAAAACTTGGAAGATTCTTAGTGAACTATTAGCATAATTCATTTTCAAAGGCATTGCTCCCACAAATCTCTACCAACAATTTTTTCCATTCAAAGAAGTATAGCTTTTTCTGAAGTGTAGCAAAGAATACCATGCAATGGTCTACTACACAATTATCTAATCCAAGAATCAAAAGCAATATCTGAGTAAGACGAGGTGTAAGGAACAGGAAGATTTTCAAAAGGCAGAATTGTATTACTGGATGACATTTAGCCAAGGGAAATAGTACAGTGTGTATTATCTCAATTCTTTGAGCCTAGTCAATCTAATTGCCATTTGCAATCTGGAAGACAGCTTTTCTAACATATCTGGGATTCAGGTAGCTTGTGATACATACATACAAAACATGCAAGGCTGTCAAGATATAGACTGGAAAAAAAAACCTATAAAGCCAGTCCTTCCAGATACTACCTGTAGGAG
The DNA here is from genome assembly GCA_013396655.1 of Campylorhamphus procurvoides. Lineage (NCBI taxonomy): Eukaryota > Metazoa > Chordata > Aves > Passeriformes > Dendrocolaptidae > Campylorhamphus > Campylorhamphus procurvoides. Next base: position 175,629 of record WBMV01003663.1, on the reverse strand, counting down.
AGGCAACCTATAATGCAGCTGTGTATAGCTGTATGGCCATGGTAGCACTGCGATCAGTGCAAGCTTGCCACCCAAATATTTATGTGACTCTTTGGTAGATTTCTAAGCATAACTGCTATCATAGTAACAGTGCTAGCAGCACTTAAACTAGTTAGCTGAAACTCTAAACTCAACCTCTGTTAGTGCACAGAGCTAATCACAGCCTTCATTACAGAATAAATTTACTGCCAGAAGAAAGAGCATCACTCCTGACATGTTGAGATTCCCCATTTCCTTAAAGTGCCTTTTGTTCAGTTACTCACTTAGCCTAATTTAGGTAGAGTGAACAGACTTACTTATATGCAATTGTCAGCTTTGATACACAGGGCCAAGCCTTCACATAGGGTGAGAAAAAGTTCATTTGCTTGTTGGAGGTTCACGTGTCTTTTTCTGAAAATGCTGATCACTGCCACACACCGAATACTCCCATAGCTAGATCGACTGAATCTAATCCAGTATATCATGCCTTATGATCCTAGCTGATTTCAGTTTTCACTGAAAAACTACTAGTCATGAAAATCCTAAGAGAAAGGGGAAGGTGGGATGACCTTCTCAGTCCAACAATAGACATAGGGACAATTAATTCATTCATGATACAGGAAAAAAGTAGCATTAAAATCGTCTAAAAAGATGTCAGTTTATGACAAATTAAATTATTCCATACCAGTATGCTAGGATCTAGACATATGTTTTAACATAGCATTACCTTGTTTGTATGAATAATTTCAGTGTATTAACATAGGTAAACTCATCCGAATTTCAAATCATTGTAAATCAAAAATCTGATTTTACTAGTTTTGTCCACTTTTCCCCACTAGAAAAAACTCTTTGTAATCCACTATATGACTATGGCTGTTAATGCTTGTAATAGAAAGGGTAGCACCTCTCACAAGATTTTCACAATCTTGTGAAAGTTGAGTTCATCAAATGCCCAGCCCTTGCTTTCTTCATAACTTACCCCACCAGTCTGAGATGCAGTCAGATTTTATCTGCCTCTCACAGGACAGGGAACATAGTGTTTGTATTCATATAATTTTGTTTAAACTAAGAACGTAACCATATGTAATCCACTTCGTGTTGAATGATCTAATCCCTTGTGATTTTGAAGCTGTGTAAAAGTGCTGTAAGTATTAGGAAGTTTATATTTCTGGCTTAAAATGCCTGGGGTGCTTGAGCTGACACACTGCATCTGCCTTGCTTAGGTAGCATTTGTCAATGAAAGGCTCTGGTTCTCAGCATTTGTGCCCCAGATAGTTTGGCAAGTTACTGTATTCATATCTTCAGAGTATGCTCCAATTTTCCTAGGCCCTTTTCTGAATAAAGTATGTACTGTCAGGAGAACAATTACTTCTTCATAAGCAATGCCCATGCTGATGACTGTATTGTTTATAAAACTCACCTGTTTTATAGTCAAAGAGTATTTTATATAAATGAGAAAATAAAATGCTTATTTTAGGGTCTTAAAGATGCACAGCTGAAGACCTTCTTCTCCTCCTAAATACAAATGCTATTAAAATCACTTTTTTCAGCAATTAGAGAGCATTAGGTAGACTTTCAGTTAAGATAAATTTACCTCAAAAATGTATTCATCACTCTCTTCAAAAGTAAAGACCCAAAGCAAAATGCACATAGTTGCCAGCGGCTTTAGTTAAAGCTAAAATTAGCCATGCTGATTAAGTGGATTTTGCATAACCTTAACTATTAATCCTTCATATTGGTCTTCTTTTCTTTGAAAAATCTTTAAGTACCAATAACCTAAAGGTTTATAAAGTCACTTTTTAATACTACTTAGTTAAGATTTAATCCTTTGTATAATAGTTAACATTGGCACCATCTTTTAATAGCCCAAGATTTCTAACATGCACTTGCTGAACAAAACAGACATTTTCAGTTCCAGGGAAATAATGGCAACACACACAGAGCAGAAGAACTTTGATTTAAAGAATTAAAAAAATGTACTTACAAGAGATAAAATGGAGCTAACAGTAAATTAATCTCTCAGTTTTCACCCTTTCTTTAAATAGTGTTCTTTTCATGCTTAATTCTTTTCCCTTCCATTTTCTTTAACTCAGCTCCTTATTTTCTCACAGCTAGATTGCCTCCCATCTTGCCTGGCTATGTAAGGCATAAATTACATTTTCCAGGGAGACCAATAATGAATTTGACTCCAAGTCTCTTTTTGAAAGCAACCCCTGTGTTATAGACACTTCCTCTGAAAAGGTGAGATGGTACTGAGTCTTGGATCATTCTGTTGCTGTCAGAGGGAAATTAAATTACTGCCTTTAAAAGTTGAAATTGTTCCTATTTTCAGAGTAGGTCAAGGAGGAATGAGATAAGTTGTTCTTCATAAAGTGTCTCATCTTTGCAAACTTTGACTCTTGTTTAGGGCTGATCCTGCTAACAGAGGGTGATCTCCCTAAAGATTTATCTCACACCTTTTGCTTCAGATTTGCTCGAGGCAAAGAGTGCAAATATTATTAGTTACCCAAGCTCAGCCAACACCTGGAAACTCATTAGTTTACCGTAACTCCTTTGTGTGCCCCAGCCCTGCCTCAGCATTTCATAGCATTTGCTCATCTGCCTGTTTTTTTACAAAAAGTAATCAACCTTCACATTTTGTAATAATTTGCATTTTCTGATATTTATTTTTTTTTGTTAGCACCAATAATTTGAAAGCAGTTTGGCAGCCTCAGTAATCCCCCTTTCTTTACTTTGGAAATAATTAACAGAAATCCAGAAATTAAAAAAAAAGCTGATATAGGTAGCTGGTAATTATAGCTCACACCTCTGTTTTGCCAGTCAAACAATTAAAAAAATCAATTAGAAGGCAAGTTATTAATTGAGTGCTAAACATTTTTGCTTTTTTATATCAGCTAAGCTTTTTTTCATCTGTGTTCAAGCATTAATTCATTAATTGTTTTAAACATCACTTCATCAGCAGTAAACTCAGAGCAGCTGACAGTTGTGTTTTGTTTATATAGTTGATCAATACAACCAGCTGAAAACTTTCAGATCATTGATCATGTCATGTTCTGCTGAGTAATTGGCCAGTAAAACTGGATGTTTGGAAACTGATGACTTAGTGGTTCAAAGGTCAGTCCAGCAGGAAACTGAAGCTGGCTAAAACAGACTTTCTTTTCCTCTTATCTTTTTCTTTGGTAGGTGGTCTTCTGGATGATCCATGGTATCATCTCCAGCCTTCATGATGTTTTTCCTCTTTATTAAAGACATATTGTTGTTCTGTTGATCAGCTTATTCTACTGTCTGCACTGCATTGTAAAAGTTCCTAGTAATAGTATTCCAGATGGAGAGCAGTGACATTTATAGGGTTTTTTAAATGTTTTCTTTCTATCCTTTTCAGCTATTTATGGCTTTGTCAAACTTTCACCGTCACAGCTGAAATTTCTCAGCTATGAGCACTGACTAAAGGTCAATTTTATCCTAATCACTTAGTAAGTTCGAGAAAAAAAAACCCTTCACCCAGTTTTGTGTTGTTAAGTCATGTAACAATTTGGTTTTGCTTACGTGAAGGGTTGTGGATTCTTTCTTACAGAGCTTTAAGTAGCACTTGTATCTGAAGACTTTGAAATTTATCTCAGAGAACACCTAGTATAAACATATTCTTTTCATTGCTTTATTACCAGTCTGTTCATATTTGATAGAGTTATACAGACTATCCAAGCTATCTTTCTTTTTAAGTGGTATGGGCCATGTGTGAAAAGAAATAGAGCTTTATCAAACAAATGAAATTATGAAATTGCCAAAGTTTGGGAACCTGAATTGTTTCTTCTTCTCTTGCTTAGGTTCCTGTCTCAGAATAAGTGCATGCGAGCATTTATCTCACTACATGATGCAGTGACTTTGCATAAAAAACAAGAACCTAGGAGAGATTGCACAATGGTCAAAGAATCATGAAGAGACCTAGTGCCTGCAGAAGTGAGTGGAATGAGTGAACTCATGGGATTTTACAGCTATCAGATGCTGTGAATGGGATAATGGCATTACTCCATAGAAATCCCTGAATTATGCTCAAAGAGCCAAACGATTTTTTTCTTTTTTGCAATTTCCAGCTTTAAACAAAAGTTTCCTTCAGTTACCATAGTGATGAATATCTACACAATGTTATGAATATATGCATAAACATAGTTTGAGAAGAGTTTGTATTCAAGCTTTAATGATTGTCAAAAGGATAAATTTGAAAGTGGTTGGTGGGCAATGATAGATATAAGCCACAGTTTTTTGATACTGCTATTGTATGCAGGTAGGTTTGTCACATCTGCTAAAATTCTACTCCTGTAGTCAAATACTTATCCATCCTCTTAGTAGATTGTGATCACAATTCACTTCAAAAGCAGTTATAATTATGTCTTTTATAAAATCACCTCTTTTCCTTACAGTTTCACAGGAGAAATTTGAATGATAAAAAGGTAATCTCTAATGTCATTAGTGTTCATATTTGAATTGGTTGTATACTGAACACAAGCCTTTAATATTTCCTTCTCCACAGAAGCCGAGATTCTGTAGTATTGACTTTAATAGGCAATCATTCAAGTTTTACAATACAAAGTAAATTTAGTACAGGAAATGCTATTGCAAAGGTATGGATGAAAAGATACATTTCAGCCTCCAATCAGCAGTACATGCAGGTTACTGTAGAGAAGGGCAGAGCTGAGATATGTGATTTGGGGTTTCAGGTCTTCTGACATTTTAACATTTTAGTTACAAAGCTCCGTTAATGTCAGGTTTTGAGGGAATGTATGAAGTTTCATATTCTGTTGAACATTTCAAAAGACATGCTTTCCAGGACAAAGCAGAACTTTATAGTTACCTTCAGTATATACATAAATATGAAAGACAATTAAAGACAAAAAATTTCTAGCTTTCCATTTGTATATATTTAAAGTAGACATCTATCTGCATGTTTCCCTAGCTCTTCAGAAATGTGCTCAGTGCCAGGTAATTCTGCAGTAGATGTGAGAAATATTTAGAGATCTAAATATTTTCCTAATCCTGATATTGATCTCCTGTGAGGCTTTTGAGAAATCATTTCTCTTTTCATTAGGAACTCTTTTCTCCTCTGTAGTGTGTTTCCAGGGACAGAGAAAGATCTGTGTATAACAACACAGGAATATTTTTGCACTGGAATGCTTCCAGTGTTGTAGCAGGAAACAATTGGTACAGTTGATTTTTTTTTTAATGATTCTTTGTCTTTTGGCACTGTTATTTTCTACTTGTGTTCTCTTTCCCTTGTTTTAACTGTGAACTCTTCTAATTTGAAAACTCAGCACATTCAAGGAAAAAAATTTTAAAAAACCTTATCAAAAACTTAATATCACCTTATTTTTTAAATGGAGAATAAACCAACACCTAGAGAAAGTGATGACTGTAAAGTATCCCACACAAGTAGGCAGACATTACAAGAAACACAAGTTATACTAATCACAAGATCTCCTAAGAAAGTTCCCCCAGCTTACCCTCTCATGCTGACTTTCTCATTGAACTGTTGTACCAGAACAAAGATTTTGTTCTGTTTAAACCTTCTCCTTGAATGGCAAAGGTATGCTTAAGGCACTAATCCAGCTGGATAACAATTGCAAGCTCTATAACCAATAGCACATGACAGTGCATGCTGAGAGATACACACCTTGGGTCTGTTCTAGGCATCAGTCCAGGCTGATGTACTGTAACTGCAGGAGAAATACCAAACATGCAGCCTTTAGAGAACCCTTAGAAATCTTTTATATAGCATATGTGTATGAGGACTTGACTAATCTTGATTGGGAGAAAGAGAGTGAAATGAAAAATCCAAATCCCTGTTATAATACCCATTTAACATCCTATTGCCGTAGTGGAAGTTCAGCCATGTCGAAAGAAGACTAGCTTTAAAAATATCAGTTACAGTCATATGAAAAAATATATTTTGATTGGAAAAAAATTTAGATAATATTCATGTGTTTTCTCCTTTTGTTCCAGTTGATTAAATTTATTTTGGTCAAAGCTGAGATCTGATCCAACTGCCAATGACTTTAATGGAAAGCTTGTGTTGATTTTGTTTGTAGAGCCTGTGTCCATAGAGGGTCCAAAATGGAAACCTTTCGTTATTCTACTTGTGGAAGTGTGATACAATTTGCATTTTTCCATTGCACTCTGAGGAATTCTGCACTAAGAAGTTTAAAAGGAAAAAAAAAGCAGTAAATATGAAAAGATGAGGTCTAAAAAGGAAAGATTATTATTTGTTTTTATTTTTGTTTTCCTGTTGAAAACTGACAGATTTGTTAAAACCAAGATATTCTGTTAGAATGCAGCAATGTGATACACTTTTTATAAAAAAATATCTGGAAGTCCAAAAAAAAAAGAGTGGGAAAGGGAGGAATTTTTAGGTTCAGTACAGGATAACTAATATGTGCTGCTTAAAACACTTATCTGGTAATTGAGAAATGCACATTCTAACCTGATTCAGGCTAAACAAGAACTGGGTTCTTGAAAATCTTTCAGCTAACACTTCTAATAATAATCGTTGCATCTGTTCCTCATTGTTTCAAACCACAAGTCTGGTCTGCCTTTTTCTTTTCAGTCTCGAATTTGTATGAGTGGTATGGACCCAAGCTGTCTGAAACATGAGGGTTTTGCAGGAAGAAAACAAAATAGCTTTAGCATCTCTCGACACTGAGTGAGGAGTGAATCAGAATTGGGACAATGACACATGCTTATCCGCATACCTCTCTTTTCCTATGTATTGAGATTCCTTACATTTGGACTCAGTGTAAGCCTTGGAGAAGAAATACATATTATGTAAGCTCAGTGAAGAACTTTTTTATTTTTGATTGTGTAATCTGCCAAAGATTCAGTCTGCTTTGAGAATTCTTCAGCCCCTAGCAGCTACTTTTCATTAACTGGATTGGACTTTTTCTGCAGATATGGAGCAGGCCCTGCTAGAATTCAGAGGCCCAACAAAACTTTCTCTGCTATTTTCCTGCTACTGCCAAAGGATGTATATTAAAATAGAACAAAACAAAGCCAACACTAAGTTAATGAATAGAGACCAGAAAGAGAGTAAAAAATAACTGATAATCAGTAGAGCAGTCCACTGGAGAACCTGGAACTCAGCATAAAGTTACTCACTCTTTGGCAAGGAAACAAATAATTGAAACCAATGACAAGCTGTAGTAATAGTCTACATAGGAGGTAACATTTTACTACAACTTCTTCCCTTGGCACAGGAGAGAGGAAAATTACTTGGGTAGCAGCACCACCAGTGGGCAGATTTGAAATACATTGAATAAGCTGGTATATGTAATCTGCTAAATTAATGGTAATTTACAAAATCTGCTTTTCAAAGGCAAGAAAATAAAAGGTTGCCTTTACCCTCCCTACCCCAAACTATGCCATAGATCATGATGTAGTCTTTTCATTACATATGTGCCCACAACTTTTAGTAGGGACCCCATGAGATCGTGAGAAACCAGAAACATTTGTAAGAACTCAGTGTGTAACTGTGCCCAAAATCCAGATCCTCACTCCTCTAACTATTGTGTCCTATGGGATATTGATCACTCTGCAGCCAAAAGCTTTAATGCAACAACTAGCATTAGATCTATTCACCAGTTTATTCTGAAAGAGGCAATTAAGACAGATATAAAGGAGCTGGATCCAAAAATAGACTTGCTTACCCATAAACACTTTTTTTGTTGTTGTTTTGTGCTTATAAAAGTCTGAAGTATTTCTTCAGAAGGGGAAAAATATGTATGATTGCACCTACACTAGTGACTGTTCAGTTTACTCTGTGCCAAGCCAAAATATGAGGGAAGATCTTAAATGAATGAGATGCTGTACTCATGTACTCAACAACTTTGTTAAGGAGACAATCTCTATAATGGTAAAAAGGTCAGTGCTGCACCATGATACATATCATACCCTTTAACATTTTTTTTGTGTGAGTGTTGAAATCAAGCAAGAGAAAGCGATGTTAAACAGTTGTATCAATGTTTTTCTTTTGATTTTTTTAGTTTAGCTTCAGGGTCAGGTACATGTTTTATGATATTTCCAGACTAACATAATCCTAAGACATGACTGCACATCTGTAATACTGTTTGGAAGACTATATATATATATATCTATATATACATACAGAGAGAGAGAGAGAATGGGAGAGATAAAACACAAGTTGTTTGAAAAGTAACCTGGATTTACTGAATTTCAAATAGGTATTTGAATTACTTTGTCAAATTAAAGTACTGCTGTACTTATCTCCCTTTCCAGGTGCAAGAGGTAGTATTCACTAATATTGTACAGGATAAAATTGAAGAGTACGATGTATAGTATTTCTTGCAAAAGGAAAAAAGAAAAAATATTTACAGAATTTACAGGTGTAGCACAAATCTTTTGAAAAGTACTATCAGCTACTGTCTCTCATAGTGTGCTGCTGCTTAATAGTAGGTAGTTCTATATTGCCGATAGAGGGAAGTGAATTTTATGTAAATGCACTAATATAATGGGATTTCTTAATCCTGGCTGGTGGAAGAAGCTTTTCAAGCATATTTGCTAAAGTCATAGTCAATGTCATTAGTCATAGTCAGTGACATGGGAAACATCATTTCTGTAAGAAAAAGAAAATGAAAGATACAGTTGCAGTGCTATAAAAACTAGTTGCACTATTTCAAACTAATTCTGAAAACAAATTGTGGAGCTCTGCAGGACTTTATACATATCGTAAATGTTGAAATAATTTTGTTTTGTCAATATACCTCCAATATAAAATTGTTTGAGCAGAATCTTTTTCTTGTTTATTCTATGAATTATTGTGTTATAACAAAAAAAACCCCACAAAAAGCAAAAATAATGAAAAAACAACAAAAACAAAACAAAAAAAAACCACTAAAAGCAAAAATAATAAAAAAACAACAAAACCAAAACCAACAAAAAAACCAAAACAACTTGAAAGGGGAAAAAAAGGCAGTAAAACATGTTAGGCATTTTTCTAGATTAGAGCTTTGGTGAGTAAACCTGCATATAAATGAGAAAAAATAAAAAGAAATGTTTCTGTGATCATTCAGTTTTAAACCCAGGTTTCTCTGATGGTTTTGATTTTTGCTTTATTATGATCTTATGCGTCTTGCTTGAAGCATTTCCCTTAGTATCAGCATCTGTAATGTGGTTTCCTTCAAATTTATTCTCTGGTGCGTACTATTATAGTTGCACCAGCTTTTCAGACTTTCCGTCAGTTGCAACACCAATATCAGTGAATCCATTTATTCAGCCACATATTCTCACAAACATTGGTTTTCTTTCTAAATTTGGTTGATGGTGGCTAGTGATGTCCACTGAAATTGTGCCTGTAAGCATTCAAACTTCTCAGCAAAGTCTTTACCCCCCATGTGATGTGATGAGCACACACCTCTGCTTCCTGGGAATGCAGGGTTAACAGGGGCTACTGACATCTTGTTGATGGCATGCAGGGTCAGAAGCAAGAAAAAAAATTCCTGTGCTGGGAAATATGTAAGATGTGAATGTTAGAGTGGGTGAATAATATAGACATCATGTGTATAATCTTTCAGCAATAAAAACCAAGTAATATGGCAGATTTCTGAGGGTAAATGTGATTGAGCTGTTAAAAAGAGAAAAATTTCTGAAGTATCAAAACAGCCAGATACAGGACCTACATTTTCAAACAAACCAAATTTTACTTCTAGTTTTGTATTCATATGAACACTTAAATGATGTACCAGAATGAGGTAGCCCTTGGATAAGGTGCTGGGATTTTGAAGTGTACATAGTATAAAAAAAATGGAGCATACTGCTTTTAAAGCAGAACTTGGTATGTGTAGTGAAGATTCTATGTACATGATTTTGAAAATTTAGCTGTGTAGTGAAATAGTCACAGATTCATGACATAAATAGGGAAATTATGCTGCTTTCAAACATGTGTCAGACTTCTTTGCCTTGTATTTTAAAAATGTTAATAAGTTTAGTTTAAGATCATTCAGATGTGTCTTTCTAACAGTTGCAGCCAATCTGGTTAGTTACAGCAGATATTTTCCTGGCAAAGTCATATCAAGCAAGTTTGCCAGTAGGTAGCTCTACAAACATCCTGAAGCTCTCAATTTCTGGAAAATGTAGACAGCTCTCCCTGAAACGTTGGTGAAAGGGTGCTGTCTCAGCAAACAGGGTGCATTCACAAGGGACCAGGGCATCTACCTATGCTTCTGGTATTTTTTGCATTGTTTTTCATATATACATATCCTCCTTTTTTTATCCTGACATTTTTGCATGATGGCTCATTGTTTTTAAGCTTATTCCTCTAGAAGATGAATGATCCAGAAGTGTGGAATGGCAGGACATGCCAAGATATAAATGAATAGAGCATGGTTTTACATGAAAGGGCTTGTGCCAGGTTTTCTACTGAAGTGTGCAAATTTAAAGCTGCGGATCAATGCCCTGCTCTCTGCACACTCAGTGTTAGGTCATAACATACTGACAGTGACAAACTCCTGAGCAGAGAAGCCCACTTAAAAGTACTGTATGGAGGCACTCAGCAATAAAGGACAGTTGCCTTCAACATCCAAGAACTACCAAGGACTTTTGAAGACTGATGACCAGTATGGAATATCATTTTACATATGTACTACACATCCTAATGCTGTTGCTGTGCTGAATTGCCAAAACTGTCTCTGGTACAGGGAGTGATGTAGCAATGGTTTGGCCCTCCACTGTAGTTTGTGTAGAATTATTCCCAGCAAGATTAATTTGTGTGAGCTCCTCAACTGCAATTAACTTGCTCACAAGCTTTAGCTCTCCAAGATATTGTGCACATATATCTGGCATTGGAAAGCTCATAGCAGCTGGCATTACATCGGCAGTTTCCTCAGCAATATGAAAAAATTCAAGCTGCATGATGCAATTACCAGAAGCAGTGGGAGAATATTTTATTTCTTCAGTCTCAGGCTTTTTTATGGTCTTTTAGCCAGTGGCTCACTGTTATGTCATTCACTTCATGAAGGACAACACTCTGTTATATGGATGGCTTACTTTTAAGTCTTCTTCAAGGAAAAAATTCCATAGCTGTAAAACCTCTAACCATCTGACTAATAGTCTTTTTTTTCCAGAGCCCCTGCTATATGCAGAGGAGAACTGATGGTTGTAGAGCTGCTTTAAGATGACTCATTACTTGTTTACTTATTTTGTAATAGTTTAGCCCAAAAATTCACTGTTTATATCTACTGCTCAGTTACAGATTCTTATCAAGTTTCTCTGATGCTCTTAATTTTAAATCTTTTCCAGCATTACAGCTGTCCAGATTTCTACCTATTACCGTCTGTTGATTTTTTACCCAAATATTATTCATCTGTTTTCCCAAAGGAACCTCATTGCAGTATGGAACCTCTGCCCATGTTTTTAATCTTCCCATGAACCCTTGAATTATTTCTCCATTTTCAGCAGTGTGCTCAGCTCCTCCTAGTTTAATAGATCTGCAGATTTCATTAATGTACCATTTACTCCCTCTTCTAGTTCATTATTGAAGCTATTAAATGAGATCAGTAGTAATACTAATCTTTGTGTACTGCACTAAATGCTTCCCTTCAAAGTTATTGTTTATCATTGCCCTTCATTGTTTGTCATCACCCTTCATTTCAGTCAACATGATAGTTCATTGCCAATTTGATTTAAGTTTGGAAACAGAATTTTGACACATTGGATATGGGAGAAGAAAGGCTAATCAACAATCCAGCAGAGGCTTCTAATTGATACTCAATTTAGAAGATCAAACTTAGGAGTCCTCTACTGCAGCCACAGTGTAAGGTGGAATCTATCTCCATAACTTAATTGAGAACACCTTAAGCTCAGTGCTAAAATATCCAGAAGAAAACAGTATACTGCCAAAATTCAGGCATATGACAGTATAGCTTCTGCTCTCTATTCATTAATTTTGTATTACTATTAAAAAATCACGTTTGTCTGGCAGACTTCAAAGTGTTTGAGTAAATTTGTTTTCTCAATAACTGCTCCATTATGTTGCCAGGGAGGAAAGCTAAATTTATGAGTAGCAATTACGAAGAGAACTCACAGAAGATATCAACTTCTATCTTTGGCCATTTCAGAGACATACAGTCTTGCTTCCAAAGAAGCTATATCTTTCTGCTGTTCCTTGCACAGTGTAAAATTTTAGGAACAAGATTTTAATTTTCACTACCCCTTCAATTTCTAAACTCTGTAGTAAATACTATTCAACATATTTATGATATGTCATTAGGAAACATCAATTCAGTGAGGAAAATCTCCTTTTGACAAGATACAATTCCTCTGATAATAATTAACCCCACATGATTTAAAGTCCAACACAAAAGTCTGTTCATCTTTCACATTAATAAAATATCTGGCATTTTATAAAGTTAGGTTATCAACCCTTAACATCAGGACCAATTACTCCTGCTCTTTATTGAAGTGCCAAAAAAATACATTTGGATACCTGGGAACTGCTTGTGTTTTTCTTATGAGTACTTGGCTTGAGCTCATTTGGTTACATGTAGTATGTGTCAGTGCAAATGTGAAGACTTCAAACCTAGTCCGGAAAAACATTAACTCTAGATAGAACCTATATGTCTCGTATAGTTTTATATGTGTTGAACAAAACATTGGGAAAGTGAAATACTGAAATTCAAGTTGGGGCCAGGGTATTTGTCAGATACAGGGAAAATTGTCAGAGTAAGAAGGTAAGTGTATCCTAGAGGCCGTCACATGCAGTGGGTGTAATGGATATATAATTACAAGTCCCACTACTGCAATAAAGAGTAAGTTCATGAATTTAGAAATACAACCAGAAGTGGGATCACAAATGTAGAAATTGGGTTGCCAGAAAAGTTTAGTTGCTGTAAGTGCAGCTTCTCTGAATTTTGAAGCTCTGCATCTTTCAGTATCTCCCTACTTATCTGACATAACCTGCTATCTCATTACTGTGAATCTGCCTTAACCTCTGAGGCAAATTTTGTTCACTCTTCCCCAGACTGCTTATGGAATATTTTCCTCCTACTCAATCTCTCCTAAAACCCATCTCTGTCTCTGTTGACTCCTGATAGGGAATCAGCAGTGACACTTTTTAGCCTTGTTTTTATGGTTAAGCATTTTTATAAAACTTTTTATTGGATTTTTATTGCTACTATCTCCCTTCTGCCCCTGTCCCCGTTATCAAGTTGAATGTTTATTATATCTATTGTGAAACTGTATTGTATTATTCTCTGAGAAATGATTTAATGTCACTTACATTTTCAAAGGTGCCTAGTAACATTTAATGATGTAAAAAATAAGCGTTATTACTCTGGTTCATTAATACTTATTAATCATGATTTAAGGTGGCCCTGATGAGTTTTACTGTTAGCTGTCCTTACCTTGCAGATGAAAGCCTGAGGATGCTGTTTCAACCAGAAATCGCTGACTAGTCCATCGTGTTGATTTTTAGTCATCTGTATAGTACATGTGAAGGATATGTATGTTTGTCTAGACCATGTGTCAGCATGTGTTTTGGGAACAAGTTAGTATGTTGTACCTCATTTCCCTGTTTGTTCCTTTGTATTCAAGGGGCTTTTACCTTTCCTTTGAAAGACACTTGAGGAAATACATGCCTGCTGTGAAAGCCTGATTTATTTTGCATTGCGTCTGCACTGTCTGGTTCTGCAATGTGCATTTTGGAATTAAATCAGTTTTTCCATCTCTACAAAGGAATTTTTTTTTCTTAAGAAGCTGACTCTTGTGTGCATTTCTGCAAAAGTATGTGCATTGACTGTATTAGTGGCTTTTTTGTGTATGTTAAGGTTTCTTATTTTCATTATCAAAGAAAGTGTCAGTTATGTGAAATGTTTTGCAGAAGTAGGTCCTCACTCAGGAAGATTCAAAAATCAAGAAGGTGCAAGTGGAGTAAAGTGGTCATACATTAGAGCCTAGCAGTCTGATATGTGCAGATACTGACCTTGGCAAAAACAGTGTGAATGTAGTGTCAAAGTGAATGGGGAAAAATCGCCAGTAATTAAAAAAAAAAAAAAAAAGAAAGAAAATTGCAGTAGTGCCATCTAGTGTGCCAGGTGTTGCAGTTTTCTGGGAGGGGACAGTAAGCTACTTCCAACCCATCTCACTTGTTTCCTGACTCTCCTGATGCTGCTGCTGCTCCCTTTTCAGCCTGCTGACAGGAGAGCAGTAACAGCACTGACAGAAGGGAGAGGAAGAGACCTGAGGGCTGTTTTGCAGATGCTGATTCTGGCACACATGCCATAAGGTTGTCATTGCTGCTTTAAAAAAATGAGCATCCACGGGGTTTTAAAGAAGAAGAAAGATAGCTGTTCTGTCTGTACTCGCACACAAATCTTGCCCTTCTACTCATTGGTTTCCACTGCAAAACACGTAATGGCTAAAACATCCTTTCTCAACCACTGCAGGCAAGATTTTTTGGTGTTGGGAGAGAAAAGAAAAATAGTTTTGATGCTAAAAAAGAAGAGAAGCTGCTGAATTTTGAAGCTTGCTGGAAGAGGAGGAAATTCTTCTTTGCCTAGTGCCAAACTCTACATTGAGTAGAGAGTCCACAGAGTCCTGTGTATAGGATGTGGGAGGTGAGAGGGAAGTGAAGGGAGAGCGGGTTCTGCTCTGTGTACTGATGCTTTGTACAAGGAGGAGCTCTTTTACTGTGACCACCCTAGGCTTTTCCACTGCTGCCTTTTCCACTTTCACTGATAGCTGACTGAACCTCTCTGCATTAATCCTGAGATATGCAAAGTGCATGGCTTACCCTTCAGTTTGTGAAGCTGCACAGGGTTTATTTTTGTCTTCAGTATAGAATCTGCTTGTAACAAGTGGAAGAGCGATCAAGCCAGAAAGTGCTGTCTGCACATGAAGCCAGCATCTCCACAGCACACCTAATGCTGTGTATTCACCTGTCCTCTGCACCTGGTGCCAGAGGATATTGCTTTTCCAGTTGGATTTGCTTGGGGTGCAGCTACAACAGCATATCAAATTGAAGGTGTCAATTTTCAGCTGTCAAAGCGTTAAGAAAGTTTTGAGCAAATGAAAAGTCTGGATTCAGGAGGGAGAGTGTCTGATCTTTGCCTTGTTATGTAGGCACTACATCTGATGCAAATACATGTAGCACTTCTGTTTAAATGCTGCTGACTTGAGCAGTAAAAAGAGGGTAAAAGATGTTTCAAATATCAGAAATAATGGAAATGGAGGAGGAACCCTTCACTAGCTATTGAGAATGGAGCAGAAAAAGCAGGTAAAGGTGATTTTTCAACTATTTCCTGCATATTTCCTTTCTGTAGAGCTAATTTAAGTAGATTACTATTGGCTATTCTGAGACTGGATGAAAGAATTGCCTCATCAGACACTGGTACTCATAACAAGTCTTCAGTTAGAAAGTCACTTCCAAAGATTATGAAAAGCAATGAACTGAGAGGTTAACAGTTGGATTTATGGAGGCCATCCCCCAGGGACATGTGTCATGTTCCCAGCTGAATAGAGGGGCTGATAAAGTGATTTGCCCAGTATGATATGAAAAGGTGCTGCAGATGAGGGAATTTTAACACATAAACTTGCAAACACAGGGACACCTACAGCCATAACCTCCCCAAACTTTATACCTTCATAAATGTGTCTTTAGAAATCTTCAAAATACATATAGACCTGATTTTCTCATATTATACCCTGCAGCATACAGGCACTTAACTCCCATTGATTTCAGTACCTAAATGGGAGTTGTAGATCCTAAATTGTCTTTGAGGATGTAGCCTTTAGTTCTTGGTTATTGCTGAAACTGAGAGCACTTGCCCATACTCGGTACCTTTTAACGAGCTCAGTTCACTTCACCTAATAGACTGCACACCTCGCTGTTCCCAGGGAATCAATATTCTGGGCCAGATTCTAACTCCAGTCCTGCAATTCACATAACTCTACTAACTAATTTTTAAAATGTGAATTGTGTGTGCATATAGAATGACATTATAATTTCCTGCCTTTTGAGTGGCTAGATGTGGAACTTTAATGTTCTCTTAATGTATTTTTAATGAGCTTTCTTAAGGCTTCTGAGTGGGAAAAATATATTAAAAAAATCTGTAATATGGTCTAGACGCTACTCAAATGACCCTTTTCTTGCAGAAGTAAGAAATTCTACAGGGAATTCCTTCTCCTGAAAGCTTTGGAGGCTGTGCAGCTTCCGACTTAGAGGCAGCGTGATTGAAGCAGTAGTTCTTGTGGAGTCCAAACTAAGTTGCTGCACATATCACAAGATACACAGTGGATAAGGCAAGGGCTGACAGGCTACTTTATTTTTTACTGTCAGCTATGTATTTATGCACAGCACAACCTTCTCCACTCTTTATATTTCAAAGCGCTAAAAAATCATACCAATTGTACTCTGCATGCTCAAAGTGCAGATTTCAAAGGTTCATGACTCAGTCAAATCAAAATCAATTTGCACCAGAACACTCAAAAGCACTTCTTCTTACTGAGGGCCATTTCTATGCTAAATTTCAACTCTCTGCTTGATTTTTTTTTTTTTTGAGACAGAGGGGGAAAAGTTGCAAAAAATTCTTGTAATGGTGAAAGTGGTTTTCTTCACTTCTTTCATATGTCGAGTAGTTGAACTGCATTAATTCAAACAAAATTTCACTTTTCAATCAGAGACCAGGTCAAGAAAATTTCACTTCTAAAGGTGAAAGCACAACTGAATTAGAAAAAAAATTGTACTTGAAAAAGTGCATGAAAACTTAAACACTGATCAGTAATATTTCAGCTTTACTACCTTCACTTAAATGTAAAAGCATTCTATTTTATTTTTTTGTAATAATTGCAGAGAATGGGGAACATGTATCATAATAATTTATATTATTCATTTGATGATGTCATGTGCTGATTTGGTACCTAAATCTCAGCTAAGTGTTTTAAATGTAAAATCAGTTCCTCATCACTCACTGTTCTTTCCTGGCCCCAAAGCTCACTAAAACTCTGGTTATGTCTACACTATGAAGTGCTGTGTGGCACTGAGGTTTCTAAGCAAGCTTAGAGGTGCAGCTTGATTCATTGAAGCAGAGCAGAATTCTGTGCAGACTAATTGTGGCTCAGCTGAATATGATAGTCTATGTACAGCTTCCTGTCGTCTTGGCTGAATTCCTTCCTACACTTTCTTTTGTAGCTCAGATACTCAGTGCTCCAGAGATACTCCAGTACTCCAGAGAGGCTCACAGAACAGTATGAGGAATGCTGTTTGCTGCAGCCCCAGTCGGGGCTTTATAGTGACTAATGACTAGTGTAGTAGTACTGTATACTCTGCTGAAAATCAAATGCTTCTCCTCCTCCCTCCCATTTCCTTTGCTGGAGGAAGGCAGATAAAAAAAAAAAAGAAATCATTCAGTATCTACTGTAGATGATGATTCTTAAATGAAAGTATGTTAGCTGCCCATTATGGCAGGTTTTGGCTTCCCTTCACTCCAACTGTAGTGAAAAAAGAGCTGTATCATATCAATATGGTGCAGGAAGCCTGCTCTTAGAGGATTCTAAATTCTAGGTTCCACCAAAGAATTACTGTTATTTGTTATTTTTTTGCACTTCTCTCAAATTACTATTTATTTCAGCTGTCATTTTTGAAATCAGATGCAGGATATAGAAAATTTTATTACTGTATTTTTCCAAGGAGCTATAGACAGAGCACAAAGTCTGTGATAAAATCAGAGATTAAGAGAAACTCAAACTGCCTGGATCTAAAATGTGACCTACTTTGAAGGTTGTCCCATGTAAAATTTAATTTACTGACCAACGAAATGTAGATGTATCCGTGTTCATGTGCTGCAATAAAATTCTGTAAAGATCATGAAATGTGACAATGATCTTTGAAATGCTAGGTTATAGAAGTGATATTACAGATTTTAGTAACGATTTAAATTAAGTGTCTTCAATATGCTTAACCTTGCATTAAACTTAGATTTAATAAGACAGATGTGTATTAAGTACTGAATATACTTAAGGGAGCAATCTTGCGTTGGCAGGGGATGGACTCAATGACCTCCTAATAGTTCTCCTCCATCTCTAATTTCTATGATACTAATTGATTATTAAAACACTTTTATTGAGGATTTATATGTAGCTATTATATAGTTATTAATCTTACAACCCAACTGATATTTAATTTATACATAAATTTAACACACAATGTCATTTTAGTTTTTAAAGAGTAACCCTGGAACTGCATTGACTGGGGCTCTGAAAAAACTTGGTGGTAAATGAGGTTGGCCATTTTGAGGTTAATTGCAATTTTATGACTAAATCACACTTCACAGGGGTTTACAGAATAGAGTAAGTTTATAGAGCTCTCTACATAAAAAAAAAAAAATTAAATGTTTGCCTCATCTGCAACATTACTCTGGAAAGATGAAGAAACTTGTCCTGAAAAAAGGTGCATTATTTGGATTAAATACTATATGTTTATAAATCTCAGACAACAACTAAATTCTGAATATTTTAAAAGTAATCTGTCTGTCCCAATTTTGGAATTGTGAAGAAATTTCCCAAAACTTTGAAAATTTAGGGAAAATTGTGCAGTGGTTTTGAGCATTCAAAACTCATTTCTGTGAATGTCTGGCTAAACAAAAAGCAGAAGTTTTGCAGAGCCGTATTATTAATTCAGCTTGTATATGCCTAGGGCCATGGCTCATAATGGCATTCCTTTCTTTTTAACAAACTGTCAAGCTTTTCAAAGGACATCCCGAAAGCCGTAAGTGCTTATTTGTTGGATGTATTTCTCATACCCTAAAGGCTTTCTTTGATATGGACTGGTCTTTTACATTTATGGGTGGAAGTTGCAGTAGAAAATGCCCTTTGTGAAAACCTGTAATATCTCAAGAGTGGCAAATATCTGAGTTTTGGGTAAGGAACTATGAAGAGTCTTAGAACTCTGAACGTTTTTTTAAAACAGAATTTTCAAATAATTAGCAGCAAGCAAAAATATGAATAAATGCAAAACCTAATTCAAATATGTATTAATGCTTGAAAGTTCCTAGTTACTTTAAATAAAGTAAAGAATGGGTAGGGAATACTGCTTGTTTTGCCCGTGGGATTTTAAGGTGTTTGTGCCTACTTTGTGATAAATATTTACATGCAACTTATGTCTTTTGATGTCAAAAGTGTAATGACCAAGTTTTGTTCTTCAAGCAGAAGGCTGAAATGCAGATGGAAAGGGCCCTAATGTCTGGGACATATTCACCCATCAGGGAGGAGATCGAGTTTTCAAGAACCAGACTGGTGATGTAGCTTGTGGCAGCTACACTCTGTGGGAGGAAGATTTGAAATGTATCAAACAGCTTGGATTGACTCATTATCGCTTTTCTCTTTCCTGGTCACGTCTGTTACCTGATGGGACGACAGGTTTCATCAACCAGAAAGGCAATTGTTTCTTAAAAATAGAAGGTTGCAGCTTTAATTCAAGGTTATTGCTGCAGTCTGGCATAATTAATCCAGTATGCTATTCTGCAGTGTAGCTTTGAAATTGCAACTTTTTTTCAGAGTAATTATGGGATGATTTTTTATAGGTTTGCAACAACTTACTAATTAATATTCTAGATCCCCTTGGATAGCACAATCTTTTGGGATAGGATTATTATTATGTTTCCTATGTATCTTTTTGCTTACTCTAGTTTTTTAAATTGTAACTCTACATCATTTTGCTTCATCAGAATGTTTATACTTACAGGGATCCTAGCCATGAGAATATTTTTGGATGACTTACAATAGACAAGTTATCTTATTTAGCTAGTGCATTTAGATAGCTTATCAGTGTGCTGTAATGTATTGAACTTCACATTGATTATTTCGCACTAAGGGACATACTTTTCCCAGACATTTTTCTTCAACAAATTAGACAGGATTCTTCAGACTCAGATAGGAACTGTCTTAGTTCTCTGAGAAACAGAAACCAGATCCTACTCTGAAGAGAAGAGTTTTCACAGTCTCAGTAGGCAGTGTAAATGTGTAAAGGGATACAGACCATAAATAAGCAGGTCAGATTACGAGAAATTAGATATAAAATTTGTTTCATTTCTGTTTCATTTATTTTAATTCTATTGGTGTGGACTGGGGGAGAGATTAAGGTCACTCACTAGGAAAAGACAGGAAAGGGCAGTTGTGCCTACAGAAAATAGGAAATAGAAGAAAGAAGAAATAAAGAGAATTGTGAAGAATAAAAGCAACTGAAGCTGAACCAGATAGGACATGAAAATCAAAGTAGTTGGCTGAGATTTCTTGTATGCTGGGAGGATAATATTCTGAGGAGAAAAAAGTGAAGCATATTTGGATGAACCTCTGAACCTCACTTCTGCCTTCTACTCTTCTGCATCTCTACCAAAAAGATATATATCTTTATACTTCTAGGGCAGTATTTGCCTTGGCAATTCTTTTCCTGTTTAGATTTCAAGAATGGAAGGCTACAAAGGGTAGGACTTCTTAGAAAATGCTCTTCAGGTTATCCTTATCTGTACTAGGAGGATACCATCAGAAGCAGTATTTTGCTTCAGAATTTTGGTCATGTAGAGCTTGGCTGTTCAGTAGACAGCAACCTATCCTCTGCATCCTACAGATTAAAGTTTTCACCAGAGAGTGGAGAAGCCTTTGTTTCAAGATTTCAGAAAGGGGGGGCTGGTAAATCTGCTGTAAACAGACCAACCAGCCGTTTTCCCTGCAGAGCCTGATTGCAAAAACCATGCCAGTATCCCAGAGAGGCTTGAATGGAAGCCTTTTCTTTGCCACCAAAATTTACAATATGTGGCCCACTTTCACTGGCACAGCTTGCCTTTCCCTAGGAATGCTTTTTGTGGTGTGTTGAATTTAAATTTGGCTGAGTTGTTTTGGGTTTTTTCCTGTATTGATAGTCCTTCAGCTGGGGCTGCAGGCACTGTAAAAACCCACCAAGCTGCCCACTGAATGGGCTTTGTTACTTAGTCTTCAGAGTAGGAGATAGCAAGCAGGCACTGTGAATGCACTTGGTAAGGAAAGCTAACATTTTGACAAAACTCCGCTGTAATTTCAGAAAATGTTCACTTGATCCCCAGTATAAGCAGTTGCCTGATTAATATTATGAACTTTACATTTAACGAAAGGGCATTGGCGGAACTCCAAGTAGGCCAGCTTTCATTAGGCAGGAGTTCACTTCTCCTGTGCAGTGATCTGTTGAAGCAATTGTAACTGCATAGCATGGAAAGGCCATCATCTTCTATATAAACATTTTTACAAAGAGCATGTGAAGAATTAGAAAGCTTAAAGCAATGTCCTTTCAAATAAAATCATTCACACCAACTGATTCACTACCAATTTCACACCTAAGACGTAGGACATGTGAAAACCTTTAAAACCACTGTTTCTAAGTTGGTGGAGGTAGGGTCTTTTAAAGCAGTGATGTTGTACATGTATTGTTCCTAAGGCATGTCAAGTTTTAGGTTCAAGCTTGCACTAAGTTTTTAAAGTATTTCTGTACAATTACTGAAAAGTGCTCTGAGCAGAACAAGTGAGCTGACACTAGGGGTTGGTGCAGAAGACAGAAGCTGTAGACATGGGGATATTGAGTCTGTGAGAAATTGACATTTTGCCTCATTTCTGCATGAAGGCAGGGAATCAGAATGGGGAGAGAAGATGATAGAAAGGAGAAGAGAACAATCCTTTGCTTTCCAGTGACAAAATGCTCCATAAGATCTCTAATCCCAAAATTTTGCGGTATCTTCACAAAACTCTTACAAACACACTTCCTCCAGAGAATTTTTATTTCTGTATTTCTGCTTCTACCTGACCCTCAGACACAGCCAGGGAAATTAAATCAGCCTACACTGGAAGGTATGAAAATTGACTTTACATATTTTTCAGAGATGGAGGTGTATTTCTCTTCATTTCCTATCAAAAAGAATAAATCTTTTCCAATATTGGTATTTAATTGAGGTGTAAAAAATTAATGATAGCTGTTTGCACTTAAGTGTTATAAATTGTACTATATAATTTATAATCTGAAAATTAGAATTAGAAATGCTGGTGTCCTCTAGGTAAGCATTACTCTCAATATGGTAAAACAGGATCCTGTACCAGCAAAGGATTTCTTTTTTCATAGTTTATGTAGTAAACCTTGTAGTCCCACCAGCAAAGACTTAATACACATCCAGTCCCACTGAAGTCAGATAGGTCCCCATTTAAAAGTTAGAAGATGTCTTTGCTGCTAATTTTTCTTGCAAATGGTAAGAATTTGCTTTTCAAAGTTTAGAATTCCGTTATATTCTTTTCTCTTTTACATAGGTGTATGGTCAGGCGCTTATGTCCTCAGAATTTAATGTGTTTTTCTGGTGCTGCATTCAGAAGGAAAAGCAAACTACCTGTGAGATTTATTGTGAATTACTTTGTAAACAATCTTAGTGAGTCCTGCTGTGCTAAGGGATGTGTATGCCCTTGTTTGCTTAGGACACACCACTGTCTAAATCTGGGGTTCGTAATTGATTGCTGTTTGGCAGAAGTTATTCCTCAGAAATCCTTAAGATCAATCATTTGAAGTTGGGTTAAGATGAAGTCTAATATGTCCTTTTAAGAAAAGGGTAGTATGGTGTTCTCTGTTGGCATTTTTAAATATCAATACACAGTAAGCTAAACCTGAAAACACCAGGAAATACATAGGAAAAGCATAGAACAAGCTTCCTGCTTTGGATTAAGCAGAATCTTTGGTTCAGAAACTGTTAAGAATAATGATCTAAGCCATATATAACCTCCTAAGCATATATTTTATTAACTTTCAACTTAGTCTTCCTCCTCCTCCTTTCTGCAGCGTTTTCAATTTCTGTAGACCTTTCTCATTTCTGTGTTTTAACGCAGCAAGGCCTTGGAATGGATTTTTCATAAGCACCTATGTCTTATTAGGATATTTGGTAGTCCAAGACCCACAAAAATTTTATGAGTTTTAGGTTTCTGAGGTTATTAAACACTTTGGTATATTTAGCCCAAGTCTCTGAAGCAAAGGCTGACTGATTTCTACATTCCACCAGCATGATAGAGACCTATTCCTGGCTGGAGCCTCTTAGATTAACAAATAATAATTCAACGCCACTGATGGCCTTTTCCAATTACAGAACTAAACCAGATAGTTCAAGTAAAAGAGCAAGGTAATTGATACTCTTTGAACCAGAGTTTATGATGTGTATTTCAATATGTAGTGTTTTCAGAAGGCTTAAAAGCAATACAGTTGTGTTTGGATGTAAGCAAAATTAAAAATGCCTATTTGAGAGCTTAAAGTTTCCTGATATTTAAACTTACAGTGACCTCTCAGCCGCATAAAAATAGTCCTTTAGGAAACATATTCATGTCAGCCACTGCTAAATCTGAACAGAAGGTGAATTCCTTTTAAACCTCTAGAAATACATCCCTAGTGCTGGCCTGCTTTAACAACACATCCAGGAAATTAAAGTTGATCTCTGTCTTAGCAAGAGAGGACAAGAAAGGTTGGAAGCCATGAGCTTTTAGAGAGGTGAGCTAATTCCTTCTTGCAGTTAGAGGGACCAAGCAGTCTGCAACAGTGGCAGTTGTAAAAGGATGAGAGATGGTTTCTTGGATAAACTATTGCCAAGTCATTCAAGTTGGTGGCTAAAGAAACCAATGCCTTAAACTCCATCTAAAATTTAGTAGAACACAATGAAAAGCCTTGAATATCATATAGATCATTAAGGGACCTGTTGAATTCACACCATTGCAAAATGTTGAATACCTTGACACTGTCTTAATGTTGGCACAGTGATGAAGAATGGAATATTCTAGAGAAAACAGCTAATCCAGCTAACCAAGTTCAAATCATAAAAGATCATCTTAATTACCTTGCTGAGTGTGGCACTAAACTTTTAAAAAGACACAGTTCTCTGGGAGAGAAATGCATTCATTAGAACAAATCTACCTGTAAGGCTCTCAAGCATCAGGCTTTTTCCAACATGCTTGTGTCTGGCACATGCAGTCAGGCTGCCATTCAGGCATTTAAATGAAAGGATTATATTTTCATGTGACCAGCACCCATCAGAATTATGTTGCTCCTGGGGAGTTGCTGTCCACTGATCTATTTTGAAAATTTGCATCCTCATTTCATTTTATGTGCCTGGTTGGAAGATTTTGTGTGCTGAGCATTTTTCCAACTCTGGGTTCTTGTAACTGTAGTCAGCATGCAGTTGAGAGAGAATATTTGCATCTTACAGCAGAGAAAATGTGCAGTGAGGTTTCTTCAAGTAATAAAATGTAATAAAGTTATTATTAACCCTTTTTTGTTTCCTTTAGTATTTTCAGGAGTCAGTTATTATTGCAAAACTGTTAATAACCTGGGAAATCACATCCTGCTCCCTGTATCATTTTGTCTTACCTCAGTCCTTTGAAAACAGAGATTGGAAATCTGAAAAGATCATCAAGGCCGTTCATATTCATGTAAATTATTGCTTCAGAACATTTGGAGACTGAGTGATCATTACTAATGAGCCTTATGTTGTTGCTATAGGTGGTTGTGAAAAAGGTATAGCCCCAGTATTGGTATCAGAGCTTACAAGGCAGCTTATATATATAATATAAGCTTTATATATAATATATAAAGCTCATGCTAAACCCTGATGTAGTTGTGGTAAGGTATTTGGAGAAAACTCTGTGGACTGGTGCCTGAACTCAGATTGACAGAACTTCTATGAATTCTGTAGAAGAATTCTGAGGATCCCATCAGGATGGCATACGACTGTAACAGATTTAAATAAACAAGTCACCTCGGGATTAATAATTAAATTTTTTCAATGTTGACTATAGAGTAGGAGCCTTAGTGTTTTCCTATTGCCTTTGTACTTGATAGCTATTTTACAGTTTGAAATGACCCACCAGTGTTGTATCATCTTTTGAACTCCATAAAAGGTCTTTCTGATGCCAGCAGGAAGCCTTTCCTGGCATGCATCTACTCCTGGCAATGGGATATGTGGTGACTGCCAGTACCAAGGGGTTAAGGAGCAGTGACAATAAGCAGATGCTAATGCAGGAGAGATATTTTAGTCTTCTCATTAAAATAAGTCATTTCACTGTCTTCATGGATATTTGCACAGTTTTGCTTTTCCATTGTTAGTCATAAAAGGTCAGTTCATGGAAAATTAAGTTAATAGGGTCAGTGCAATTTGGTGAAAACTAGTTTTAGTTTGTAGCTTAGAAAAGATAGAGGGTAATGCATCTGATTTTATGGGCTTCCTTACAGCTGTTCTGAATAAAACTTCTGCTCTCTTGTTCTAGGATACATATAATAACCCTATAATTTACATCACTGAGAATGGATTTTCCCAAAGTGACCCTGTTCTACTTGATGACAATCAACGACGGGAGTATTTCAGGCTGGTTTTACAGGGAATTTTAAAAGGTGACATTTAAAATTATGAAAGATCAATTGTGCAAACTTAATATAATTTTACTTTGTGCCTATTTGCATTCAGCAATGACCAATGATTCCTCAATTTAAAACTTATGTAAATCAGAGTAAAGTGATGTGATTGGAAAAAAAATGTTTAGCTGAAAAGAAAACAAATAGTTTTAATCCTGTCCCCCACGTTTTTGTATAGAAACAAATGAAAAGGTGCTCCATATATGCATAATTTCTAAACTCAATTTTGTAAGGTCATAGTTCTTCATTGAGCAAAGCAACTACATTCAGAAGTGCTTATCAATTCATCCTTCTCTTTGTGAAGGATGTAAGCTTGAGGCATCTGAAAACCTGACCATTGCATCTCATAATATCCTTACAGAATACAACCTCTCCCACACAATGAGGCCTGTATAACAATTTATTTCTGCACAGGGCCGTTAAGTCATTATAACGCAGCTTCTGCCTTTATGTCAAGGTGGTCAATTGTATTGAGCAGTGGTGAAGCTCTGTTTTAATGCTTTACCTATAGTTTTTATATTGGTCCAATTTCCAATCTTCTAGAAAGTCCTTCCTTACCTTCCTTCTGTTGGTACTATTCTCTGAGGTAATTTAGAGGAAGTAGATCTTCTCACTATGTATCAAGTGAAAGGTATCTTAGGATGCCAGTTCATTTAGGTAACAGCACCCCTGTTGTATTTGTCCCAAGTGATCACAATCATGAATGTCATATAGTTCAATAGTTTTTCGGTAGCCATTTTTCCATCGTCATGCTCCTTTTTCACTTTTACTGTTTATATACTTTATTTTATCCTTACTTTTTTGTTAAAATGCTCAGTTAAAAGCTACCTTTATATCTTCTTCGTTTTCGTTTAAAGTTGCAATTTATACTTGTCATTCATGCCAATTAATTTCTTTTCTACAACCAAGCAGAAGATGCAAAGAACCATTTTGTGCACTGAAACCAACTGGTAGGACCTGTTTGTATGTGAAACAGACAGGCCAGCTCCCAGCTGGCTTTGGAAAGCACTTCCTAGGCTGTGCCATATTTGGCCCCAGGCTATGTCTGAAGATTAATAGTGGGCATTGGACAGCAGTTTTATCAGGGAGTTTTACTTATGAGTTTGTAGAGAAAGTATCCGGATTTGACTTTCTCTGAGGATGCAAAGAAGTGAATCAACACTGGATTCTTACTGTTTGATGAAGTGGAATTAATTTACCAAATCTAGTTGGTTTATAATATTTTACAATGGACAATGGCTTTTATGAGATAAACATTTAAGGTAAGTTTGATGAATCACACTTTAATACATTTGTTGACACAGTTCTCTTCAGGCATAGTAAGGAATGAGGGGGACTAGTTTTGAGGTAGATACTTATTGGGAGGAATCAACAGCTGAGTAAAATTAAGCTTTACCATTTGTTCAGTACAACAAACTTTTAAACATGTTTGTGCTGACTGTAACTAGTGCAACCTTACACAGGTTTTGCTATATATGTGCAGTTCAAAATTTAGCGGAATTGATCTTTTTCATTTCATCCAGTGAAAAAACATGGTGGAATGTTGGCTGAAACAGATCCCTCTATGCAAAGATATTATAGCTATTAAATCCATCAGCTGTAAGCCACTCTGTGAAGAAATCTCAGTAACATTATCCCCACATAACTTCTTTCCTGCTACTCTGAGTAAACAGTTTGTCAAGGCCACTCTGTATGTACTGACCCACGAATGAGCAACCCATTTCAAGTTTTCAGCTTGGATTGATGCAAAGCAGGATACTCAAAGATGTTCACTTTATTCATTGCTTAAATGCTTAACCATTTATTAAGAGTTACATGAAGCAGAACAGTTTAATTGCTTTGCATACAGTGTCTACTCTACAATAATTCCTTATCTTTTGAGCTAACTTTTGGAATTATTAGTACAGGCTCATTCATGCAATGGGCTCTGAGTCATGGCAGGGAACTTCAGGGGTTCTGCTGTGGGATTTGGGTGTGTCTACTCACTTTTTTTGACTACCCAAGAAATAAATATGCTTGACTACAAAGGAGAGTATATCTACAGTTTATTACTGCAGTTGTTGATAGAAATATTTTAGTATGTTGTAATTGGATTGACAGTATACCCATGTTATCTCTTTTTTTTCCTCATTAAAAACCATCTTAGCTTTTAAAATACATGTCCACACCAATATTAATTTTGGCAGCCAAAATTTTCAAAATAATATGGATCTTCTCTTTTCAAGATCTTGTGTTTTAGAAAGAGCTATGCTCTAAGTAGTCTGAAAATCAGATACTTTAATGCCTCTCAAGCTACATGTTCAAAATTTCTAACATTTTTACTGTCAACAGGACTATTTACATTACAAGATTTTGGAGGGCAAGAGCAGTCCTGAGTCAGTACATCATCATTCACCCACTAAGACTCTGTTCACGTATATAGATAAGTAGTAAAATCTCTGTATGTTACCCCTATGCTGTCAGAGAAAATTGAGATTTTTGTTTTTCAGTTAGATAACAAGACTGGAAAGAGCAATGTAAATACAAACTAGAAAATGCAGAATGAACAGCATGCAGCTACTATAAATCACATCATTGCTATTATAGATGGGTACAACTGCTGCCATGTTGCTTTTGCAATATATGAATAGATAAAAGCATCAATATTTTAATAAATGTGGATATACATATTTAGCACCTCTACAGAGCCATAAGCATGCATGGTGCTTTACAGATAAATGAAAGTGATGTCTTCTTACCCCAAGGAACAGAAAATCTAATTTAGATACAATGCATGAAGAGATGACGAACAAAAAGCTGGATGAGAGGTGAAAAAAGAACATAGGTCAGAGTAGTCAAATGCTTTTTACTGCAGTTGCTCTTCCTTAATTTTATGTAATATTTGTTAAGGATGACATCTAGACCAAAGATCAAGGCTGCCAAAAAAAAAAAGTAGTTGAAAGTATTTGGTTTTTAAAAGTGAAACCTTCTAAAAGAGATAATGTGGTTTCATAAAGTTTATGGAGGAGAGCAGTGCAAATATGGGTAAACCATTACCAGAGGCAGCTGATGGAGAAAAGCAATGAAGGTATTACATAGTCTGGCTGGTAGAAGATTATTAATAATGCTGATGGGGAGAGAAGAATGAATTAAATAAATTTCAGGTTGCAGACAGCTACAAGAAGTAGGCACTGGAAGTAAGTAGAAAAAGAAAGTAAAGAAGCTGAGGGTGATGTGATGTGATGTGATATGAGCAGAGGCAAATAAGAGGGAGATGAGCAAGAATGTGAACAAGCAGCACTAGATTTGGAAGTAAATAGGAAACATATGAACATTTAATTTGGAATCAGCTAGAAGGTCAGCAGTAAAGGATGCAGGGCAAATAGGAGAAATGATTGTGAGGAGAAAAGGATGGGTAAAGCTTAAGATTCAGATGGTGTTAATTTTCTCCTTAAATATGCTTGAATGAAGCAGAAGAGAAAATGAGATACAGAGAATGCTGACTGCAATGGGAAGTGCAGAGCAGAACTGAAACTGGCAGTAAGCAAGGTGGTGCAGTTAAGAAGATTTTAAAAAATTGAATTTTAAGTTAAATGCAGTGCTTCCTGGATAACTTTTTGTGTCCTTTTTCCTTCATACTTTAAGAAGTGTTATAAAACCTTTTATGTATTGTTGTCACTGTACAGTTTGACCTTGCTCTCATGAACTAACCATTTAGTCTGTGTTGTAGATACATACAAGCCTGATTTTGCTGCATTCCCATGCACATAAAACGGTGAGATTATAATGCAATTCTGGAGTCCATGAAAATATGATTTATTGTTAAATTAAATATAGATGTCATAACGTGAGCACCTCGGGTCAACTATAAGCTTGAACGTTATTGAGAGAGCTGCTGCAGCAGCTCTGTTTCTTCATTGCTGCTGACAAAAATGCCTCTACAAATAGAATACAACAATGCAGACACATTAAGGAGTCTCTGAGATGTGCTGTCCCTGGCATAACATTGCCATGTGACATTTTCAAGAACTATAAATACATTGACTGCATTATAGTGGAAACGTTAAGAAGCTTTGCAGTAGTCACTGCAGAAGCATTAAAATCAAGCTGAATTTGTTACGAATAGTATGAGGGATTCAAAGCTTTTAAAACCCCAAACTAGTGCAAACAAAATAAACCAAGAAACACTTAAAATCATAAAGATATAGGAAGGACAGGACAATATTTTTATCAGGTTTTAGTGTAGTTTTAGAAGGTCCAGAATACACAAGTACAATTCCATAATGTTTCAGTTAAGTGCCAGTATTATAAGTTTCCATCATGACAAGAACAGCCGCACATAATTTCTTAGGAAAAATGTCTGAGACCACCTTAGGAAACAGAAATTGCCACTTTGTAGCAGTATTTTCTCATTACGATTGTGTATACCTCATTTTTTCCCATTAATTTCTTAATCTGAATATTTCAACCTGCAAAAGTGAACCTCTTTTTTTTTTCAACCCTTAACCAGCCATTTTCCAATGCAAAATTACGAAGGAACATTTTATTTTTCCAAAATGCCCTGTAATCTGATTTCACAAGTATCTTCAGTGAAGTAAAAACAGTTATGAACTCATATTGGGAAAATTTCTGCTGGAATTAGGGTAATAGAAGCCAGCTCAGCACAACAACAGAAGAGGATCTCTGGAACAAAGATATGTGAGTGAATTTCTTCCTTGCCAGTGTCTTGATTTTGATTGAAAAATATTAAATTTAAAGGCAGATTATGCAGTAGCTGCTAGATGACTGTGGGTTCATCAGATGGTCCCTGGGGAAAGGACTGTGTAAGACATGGGAGCTTTGTGTGCAGTGCTATAAAGAGGTAGGTAGACCGAATGGTGCAGCGGTTTGTTCAAGTTGCGAACTGGGATGTAGCCAGTATTTCACATCCTCACACAGTACCTGGGATGTGCTTTGATTCAGAAGTAACCAGACCCCAGCCCCCAGTGAACTGTTAGTTTCCAAAAGCGTTAGCAACTGCAGCACAAGAATAGCTCCTGCTCTGTAGAGGAGAGATACTGTGTGGGAGGCTTTAGTTACCTCTGAGAGGATAACCTAAGCAATTAGGCACTGTGGATGTTGTACCACTGCCAGATAGCTCATGATTAAGTCCCTGCTAGAAACCTCTTTGGGGTGTTAGTTTTGTTACAGACATACTATTTGCTTTGCTTAGCAGCACTACTGCATTGTTGAAGCAAAAATCAGGAGTCTTCAGCTTTGCTGCTCGTTGCCTTAGTTGTGCAAGCAGAGACTGGTATCTAAACAGCTAACCAGTTTCTAGTCTCCAAATCACATCTATGTGAAAGTTAGAGGCAATTACTGCTCACCTGCGCTTTAAATAATTCCCATAGGAAATAATTTGTACATGCACAGTGTAATCCCCACATTAGAAGCAGCTAGTGTAGTGTTTTTGATTCTGCTTTTTTGTTGCACAAGATGAAAGCCAATGACAATTCTGCTGAGAAAAAACAACCCTCACATATAAAAAGGAGAGATTTTAGTCTTTATGATGAATAAACAGTCTTTCATGAAAATTGCAAGTTTAAATTCATCAGATGTGAATAGCACAAAAGATCATTGGGTTTGATATCAGTTCTATGCCACATGCTTCATTTGGAGTTACCTTTCCAGAGTATATGTACTGAATCCACAGAGGCACATCATTAAAAAATACTGTGGTAGTGTTGTGTCTTTCAGAGAGCTTTTAATTTATATCTCCCCTTTTTAAGATAATTCAGTTTTAAATGACTCAGGCCCATTAAGTGCATTCTAAATGCCTTTCCTAGAATTACATACAGGATCACTAATAGAAGAAACTAAGTTAATATGCAATGCAGTTTGGATAAGGTTTTCCATATAGGTATATATCTTTGCTGGAGTTGAGAGATAAGTTTATTAGAACAAACAGCTGTACTTAGATACCTATCACTTAGTCACAGATTTATATTCCAGAAAATGAGATTTTGCCTTTTAATATGTAATAGGAAACAAATTTCTTCTTAGGGCAGAGTGCATTACCAAAATTATTATGAAAATTGGTACAAGAGGTATTACAAAATTAGAGAGAAAGCTATTGAATGTAGTAGTGCTGGCACAACCTTCATTCCAAGATATTCACATGTCCATGAGTATTTTCAATGGGAAGTATTCGTGCCCTGCTTCTCATCTTTCTGTCTAAATATCTACTCTTGACCATATAAGTAGTTGGATCTGTGATATGATTTTCCTTATGTTCATCTGACAATTACTGAAGAATGGACTTTTTCCAAGACATATTTTTAAAAGTGAAAATATGAGACTGAATGAAAAGATAAACTTACTTAGGGTCTACTACATTAAAAAAACCCAAAACAAACAGCTGTATTTTGAAGTGCTTGGGTGGGTAGCTAATATATTGCTATCCAGCTCCCAAACTAGTCATTTTTCATTATGTTTCTGTGATAATAATAGCTCATCATATGATTTCATGGAAGTTATTGTCATTCTAAAGGGCTAAAAATTATATAAATGCAGCTGTACAGGGAATATTACAATGTCAAACAAAGTAGTGTCATTGCAGATCTATGTATATGCTGCCACAATGTCAATATGAAAGGAAAGAAACCATATTGATCAATAGACCAGAATATCAGAAATTATTGGATAAAATGCAAACAATGCATTATCTCTTATACAGTCTTATTAAATGAAAATACAACTTGCAGGCTCTAATAGTGCATTGAATTTGAACTCACATATGTCTCAGTGTCTAAGCAAGTGTATGCTCCTTCAATGCATTAACACATACATTCAATATGACCTACTTTATAATTGCTGTGGGAGTTTGCCTTTGCATTTTTTGATAGTTCTCTGTTCAGATTCCCAACCATTGCATTCCATTAGCTTATTTGCATTGAATCAATTTTGTTAAGAGATCTCCCATTTTTGTATAAAGAAGTACTTAGCTTCATTACACAAGGAGTGAAGCATTTTGATCTCAATGTTAAACTAGGGAAATTGAGGTAGCACAAGTTCAGTGTAATTTAGCTAAGGTCAAAAAGCAGATGGGGTAATAACAGGAATAGTACCTGAATTTTTCTTCTCTCCGGTCCTGACTCTGTGTGTGCAATGTCACATTCCTGCTACTAACAAACACAATTAGAAATAAACATTCATACCAAAGAACATGAGGGTGTACCTGAATGCATGGTCTACATCTCTCAAAAACACTAATGGGAAAGTCATCTACTGAACTTGGATAGTAGCTGGAAATTAAATTCAAAATGTTACTATTTCAAATACATTAAGGACACTTATCCCTAGTGCGGCAAGTCTGGTGTTTGAACAGAAGATTTTTGAGAAGTTAATAATTCTATTACATGGTGGAATAATTTGCCCAGAAAAAAAGGTGGATGATTATATTTCTGGGAAATGAAAAATCAAATAATCAAATAGCAAAATAAGTTCAGGGTATTATTCCTCTATAAGATTGCTGCATCTGTCCAGATATAACACAGTTTAGATTATATATTTATTGGAAAAAAACCATAGTTTTTACTAGAATAACAGAAGACCAGCTACATAATGTTTTCCAGAGTTCCCTAATAATTTATTTTAAGAAAGAAAGAAATATAAGAGAATTAGGTTTTCAAAAGGAGAATTAATATTATGTTCATAAATGCTTAAAAATAATTTTCTTTTGCATCTAATATTCTTACAATAATGTAGCAGTTAAATGTATTTTCCTTGTTATTCACTAAGAGAAGGAACTCTGTTGGTGTCACTATTTTACTTTGTAAATATAACACCTGAAAATAAAGACCTTCCTAATATTTATAGCAATTATGTGTTCTATTTTAAAATTGTGCATCTTGGCACTTTTACACTGTGTAAAAGTGACTTGGAAGCATCAGAATATAGGGCTTTTGTAAAATCTTGCATTGGAGATAAAATCTGGTTTGAACTGGACTTGCATGACAGCTCTTGTTAGTGTTGGGTTCAAGGGGTTTATTGCCAATTAAAGGAAAGAAGAAAATGCCCATGCAATGGTTTGAACGTTTCTGGAAAGAAGTCAGAACCCAACAACAGTATTACAGTAGTTTTCACTCTATTTTCTTGGAAGGGTAAGAAATTATATGAAACATAATTTTGCAAAGAATTTTCAAAATTGCATGTTTTTAAATACTGTGTGTCTTTATAATGAATTCTTAGTTGTATAATTTAAAAAAAAAAAAAAAGATGGCAAGCCAATGTTTGTGTTACTGCAGATACAGGATCAGCACTCACAATGAAGAGCTCATGCACTATATTTTCTACCTGGTCTAATACCTCACAGTAGTACGTTGACTCCTGCTGTAACAACTGAAGCTGCCATGCACTTTTCATATTTTTTCCTCAGTCACCATGCATTGTAAAAATCCAATCTAAAGATCCTAAAGGAATGAATAAGCATGGCTGAATTCAGAGCCAGAGGAAAATGCTTTAGTCCTTGCAGAAGGGGAGCAGTGAGTGCTTTTGCCTTCCACAGCTTCTGAAAGTCATTCGAAAGCTCTCTCTTGGACTTGCATGCCTTTTATACCTGCAACTCAGACTGTCGCCTCTGATCTCAGCAACCAGCTTTATCCTTGTCTGGCAGGCTTTTTCTCATGAGCTACCCCAGCAGTTATGAGCAGCTGGGTGCATAAGTAAACAGTCCCCAGGTTCTACATCCTGTCCTTTACTCAACATCTTTATAAGGTTCTAAGAAGGATCTCTCACTAAGAAGTACTATTTGCAGAGCTGAGTGGGGAAAAATCATGTCTCCTCTCTCAGGTGTCAACTTTGCAGGGTGGGCATTAGCTTCAATACTGGATCTGTATCCAGAAACGTCAGTAATTGAGTGCTTTTTAAACATAGGTTACAATATCAATTAGCATTGTGGAATACCCTTCCCATTTATATTCTTTTAATTGTTGTGAGTTTTTAATTTTCCTATTTGACTATCATGGCATTTCTCTTCTTTTTCTTTCCCTGCTTGCCTTACCCCCATTAGTCCTGTGTTTTTCAGCAGGCAGATGCTGATTTTCCTCATCCATGTGTAATCCCAATGAAATTTTCATTTTCCATATTTTATAGCCTGGTGCTATTCACCTTTTTAAACAGAGGCAATAGCATTCCAAGGGAGAAGAATTCACTAACCTCCTGGGGAAACTAAAAATTATCATAGTCTAGCAAGTCAGTCTTTAAATGTCCTTTGCCCATTCCGCCCTCCCCTCTGCTACTCTTTAAGTATTTAAATCTGCCCCCTACCAGTCCGACTTCCTCACCAGATGGTGCCTTCTGACTAGCTCTGCCTTTCTTCAGAGGATGAATAAGTATGGCAAAGAGCATAAGAAACTGGTGAGACTGCCACTGGAATATTTCATCAGCGCTAGTGTCCACTTTTTAAAAGGACAGTGAATAATGAGAGAGAGCTCAGGAAGAAGCCACAAAAATGATTTGAGGGCTGGAGAAAATGCCTTACTCTGGGACTCTAAAAGAGCTCAATCTGTCTAGCTTATCAACAATAAGACTGAGAGGTGACTTGATTACAATGTACAGGTACCTTCATGGGGAAAATATACTAAATATACTAGGTACTAAAGGGCT
Source organism: Campylorhamphus procurvoides (assembly GCA_013396655.1). NCBI lineage: Eukaryota > Metazoa > Chordata > Aves > Passeriformes > Dendrocolaptidae > Campylorhamphus > Campylorhamphus procurvoides. The sequence continues at coordinate 140,543 of WBMV01003663.1, read as the reverse complement.
CTTTAGTCTGGTGAAGAAAAGCATAAAAAGAGCCAATGGCTGGATGCCAGACAAATTAAAATGAGAAATCAGACATATTTTTTAACAGGGCATACAATTAAATATTGGCACAAATTATCAGAAGGACTGGATTCTGCACTCTTGCCTTCACATCAGTGCTGAGTGTAGTTTGGAAGGTATGCCTTAGCCACACAAGCTTTGGATACATTCCAGGGAAACTAGTGAAATTTAAGAGTCTGTGATTCACTGAGGATAAACCTAGATGATCTTTTGATCTCTTGATTTTTAAATCTATAAATTTAAGAGTCCTGGCTACAATGACTGTTCATAAATCATTAAATGGAAGCTGGTATGAGATCTACCATTGTGGTATTAGACATTGGTTTTGTGGAAGTAGATGCGTATAAAAAATTATTTTATTAGCCTATAGACAAGGCTAAAACAAACAAACAAATCAATCAACCAACAAAAATGAACGGAGTGATCCAGAGTATACAATTTAAATATTTAGATTATTTAAAATTATTTTATTTTTTGAAGTCAGAACAATTTGAAAGTATATACCTCATTTTGGGAAGATTTTTAATTTGAATATTTATATTTTTCCAAATATTTTCAAATCTTTTTTTATCTGGCTGAAGGAATTCTACACTTCTTAGACCATAATTGAATTTACGGTATGCTTATTTTCAATCAGAAAACCACCCAAGGTTTGCCAGGAATACAGGGAAATATGTTTCATGCTAATGCTCCTTGGTTGTTCTTACTTGTTCTTCTCTCTGAGAATCATTTTCATTTATGCAGGCAGTGATAGGTTTTTAAATGATGTAATCATATATAGGTGTGAAACAGTAATGGCTTTATCTTTAAAGATAAAGATTTTTTAAAAGGTTAATTATATTCCACAGATTGTTTTAAAAGTAGAATGCTAATGTTATTGTAAGACTGATTTGGAAAGCAATTTCCCTGTCTAATATTTATCACTTAATCTCAATATACTTCCTTCTTTTCTTTCCTATTGCTACTGTTTCCAAGTGCCGTGCTAGATACTTTCTCTCTTTCTTCTGTGTTTATTCATAGAGCTGTCAGTATCTATTTCCTCTCCTCAAGCCACAGACATCACTTAGCCAGGCCATGCATATTTATCTTTTCTCTTGGTCTTAACTCATAATTTATTTTTTCCATCTCTTGATCCCTTTTTCTTTCCTTTCATTCAATTTCTCACTGTCTCTCCAAACAAATCATACGCAGAACATGAGACTGTACTAATAAGTGTTACAGCTTGATGGCTGATCTGACAGGTAATACGTGATTCAAGTAAACTCTGAGGCAATTTCAGCCAAGGAAAAGGCAAGGAGCAGTCTCAGATCTAAGACTGGGGAAGTGACAGAGGAAAAAATATCAATCCAATGTGGAAGGCACAGTTGTATGTAACATGGCTTAGTGGCTGAAGCAGGAAGATAAAGGTCTTAAGAGTGTGGCCAAGGCAGGTTAGATGGAAAGGAGAGTTAAGGAGAAGGAGAGTGTGGCAGCAATGAACCTTAGTTGGAACCTATGTTAAAAACTCTGCTCTAGCCATCATGAGCTATAAGGTACAGAAGCTTTGTCAGTTTTTTTTCCACCTGGATCTCAGGAGACACAATCTCACATTTCATATGTTTTACTAGTAGTAGCTAATCTCTTTTCACTCCTGGTAGCAGCAGCCATAATCATCCTCTTTATCTGATCAGCTACAATTCTGCTCTCCTTGTTTTCCATGTATTTGGATGACACATCTTCATACTGGCAAAAAAGCACCCCACATCAGTGCAGTCTTTCAGTCTAAATCTCCACCTCTGTTTTCTGTGGGTCGTAGACCCTCATGATTGAGGCGGGACATTCCCTGCCTTTGTACATTATTCCATGTCATAGGCTGTCCCACAGAATTTTATAAGTCTTCCAGAAGTTCATCCTAGACAAGTAGAAAGACATAGGGAAAAAGGAAGGAAGATTCCCTTTCTTTATATCAAATGTAAGCTGAGCAGGGACAGCACTAAAGTTAGAGATTAGAGTCCTTAATTGAACAATCCCTAGTCCTAAGAGTCTTGCTAACATGGTAGCTTGATGATACTAGTATATGGGGAGTTAAGTTTTATTTGCTTCTGTGGTTTCAGTTTTTTGGGGGGTTGTTGTTTTTTTCTTTATAAGTCATCTGTGATCAAAGGCTCAAATGTCCATGTGCCTCTTTGCTGGCAGTCAGTGTGAGCATTTTGCCAGAGCTCATGCCTGTTTTTCATTTAGTCTGAGTTGGTGTCTGAATAATACACACAGCATATTCTGTGCATGATCTGTAACTGGAGGTGGCAGTGTTCTGCTGTGTCCTTTCCATAGTTTTAGTCATGGAAAGTCCATTTTAATTCTCTCAGTCTTAATCTATTGCTTTTAAATAAGCAAAGCTTGTGCACCTGTTTGAAAGTTGTAATAGAGAAGATTAATATGATATGAAAAAATGTCTTTACTTAAACAAAAAGGTTTTCCAGGACTTTAGTTTTATTAATTTATAAGCAAATTTATAAATTACATGCAAAGCATGCTGTGGGATAGCGTCAGTTCTGTGTGCAACAAAAGCAAACCATGTTACACCAAAAACATCCCTCTTTTCATGGATATCTGGAAGTGTGAATATGCTGTATGGTTGCTATAGTTATGCAAAATATTTCAGATAAAAGCAAGCAAGCTAGACACTGTGAAAACAACCCCTTGTTTTAGCCCCCTACCAAGAATAACCACAGCTCTGCTGCAGAGTTGATCTTTTTTACTTTCAAAGCTTGAGAAGCAGTTCAATTCTGTGGAGCAGTGAACACTTTCCTAGTTCTGCAGAATTTGATGAATTTGGGGAGAATTTAGAGTAGCAGAGGAATGGCTGAAGATGAGCTGAGAGAGACACTGTGCTATAGTATCCTGATCCCTTGCACTGGTCCCAACTGCAAAAATGACACTATATCTGTGTATTGATTTTTTTTTTCCAGCCAAACCACTGTATGTACCTGAATCTGTAAAACATCAGATTATTGATCTATTACAGAAAATGATCTATATAAAGTATCTATTCTCTTTACTAATCTGGAATGCAGAGATACATCTATTTGTTGTCTGGCATATCTGCACTGCAGCCTGGTGGCACAGTGTAGGTGCAAATTTAACTCGCAGCTCCTCCTTAAAATTACCTAAATATTGCTTCAATCTTCCACCATCAGTTCCATACATAAATATGTGTGTATGTGTGTGTGGCCATTTGAAACAGAAGAGCTATTAACAGACAGGGTTGGATTTTTTTCCCAACTAGCAATTTGTTTAACAGGTTTGCACTGGAACTCCTAAATGATTTCACTTAAAAGGACACTGTAAGTGTTAATTAAAAACATTCATTAGGGTTTTAATAATTCCTTAGAGGCTTTAAACACAAATCTGTTTCTGTACCAAAAATGTTTTTCTTCTTGTCTTAATCCATCTATTTTGGGGAAGTCAGTGTGTGCTGCTGGACTGTTAATAGTACTTCTTTTCCTCCTATGCCTACCTTGCTTTAAGGAAAAAAAAATTGTCAGACAATGGGTGAAAAAATCACATTCAATTTCAAAATGTTTCTTTTAGAACAAGAAACTGGAAATTGGAACTGAAATTTAGCCTTTTCATCAGTTCAGATATACTTGATTAGAGCGTGATTTGTGTAATGTTGGTTGGGTCTCTAAGTGTGATACGGTAAACCTGCCCTTCTCTTGCACAAGTGCAACCATTCAACATTGAAGTCTCCATTGAGATGGTACCAATATAGCTGGGACAAAGTTTTCTGGTTTACCTCAGTGTGTATTGGATGTTTTTGTGAGTGATATTGTTGGACAGGAATCACAGAATCACTGAATCACAGAATATGCTGAGTTGGAAGGAACCCACAAGGATCATCAAACTGAACTGCTGAGGCCTGAACAACAGGCCTTGAGCCAGAGTTGACTTCTAGGTGAACCTTCCAACCTAATGTTGTATTTAGCCATGTACCTGCTTATTAGCCAAAACTACATATAAACATTAGTAAAATATATAGTATGATAAGACTACACCTGTGTAAACATGCATACCTGCTAATATATATTTATATCCACTTATTAGGGAACATTTGTATCTCTTCATTAATGAAATATGAATATATCTATCTTTCTGTATTTAGAGACTGGTCAAGGCCATGGAAGTAGATGGCTGGTCTTGTTTGACAGTAGATAGTCCAAATTGACTTCCTTGATTTTCCTCTGAGATCTGGCCAGGCTTTGGGTGAAACCCAATGAGAGAAGGAAGCCTGATGTTTTCCACACTAAGTAGTGATGTAAGCTTGTTTGTTTAATAATACGAAAGCTGGACCCTTTCACAGCAAAGATGGACAAATAACCCAGTGAGACACAAATCCAAACTCTCACAACTGGTCACCACAGAGAAGAGATCAGTACCTGTTCCTCCTCTTCCCCTCATGGGGAAGTTGTAAGTGCAATGAGGTTTCCCCTCAGTCTCCTCTCCTCCAGGCTGAACAGACCAAGTGCCCTCAGCTGCTTCTCATACGGCTTCCCCTCAAGGCACTTCATCTTCTTCATTGCCTTCGTTTGGACACTCTCTAATGGTTTATTATCTTTCTTATATTGTGGTGCCCAAAACTGCACAGAGGAATTGTTGTCTGAAGATGGCTGAACTTACCACATAGGAAAAACTCAGTATTCCAAAATCAGTGGGAGATTTGCTTTTAATGTCCATGTGACTAAAATCTAATTATACACGAATATACATGCCATTGAGTAGGAGGTTCCAAGTCCCTTCATCATTAACAAAAAGGAACGGATATGTTTTGAAACTCAGTGGATGTACAGATTTTGAAAATGTCTTTAAATGTTTTTTTATAATATTTCCTGATTTTTTCTCTGTGTATTTCTATACAAACAAAAATTATTCAAATATTTTTACTTTTGTAAAGTGTGACAGTTGTGGTGCTGTATGGTGTCTTTACGCCATACCTCTGTGTTAGCAACCCAGATTGTAACTTATATTACCGAAATTTTGATTTCCTTTCTTTGATCTTTCTCTTCTGCTTTTTTAGTTTATGATGTTGAAATCTAAGCCTCAGTCTAATCTCATTCCATTGTTCAGGTCAATTTTTTCCCCTTTGTGTTTCTGTCACATTTGCTAGCTCTGTCCAGGTATGAGTCACAGTAATACAAACGATATTAAATTGATGTTCTTTTTTATTCTCTGGATTATTAAACATCTATTTAAATCCATATATATCATTTGCCTGAACATTTCATTTGCATGATTGAATGCTTTTTGGTAGTGAGACAGATTCTGTATATTGTAATATGCCAATTCCAAAACTTTTCTGAAAAAGTGTATTTCATAGTTTTCACTTTGTGGTCTACGAGGAATCTTATTATTTGAATAAGTATTGATTGCATAGTACAAATGTAAAAGCCTTCCTTTTATTCAGAAAGAATGAGCATGGTTGGTGATGAACATGGCAATCCAGTAGGATAAAAGTCCCCAACACCTACAACTTAGTAATTGTCCTCACTCTAAAATTAGGGAAGTGCAAATGTTGATGTGCAATGACATCTGTAAAATTGGCATGAAAACCAAGATTTGACATTTTCATTTTAAGTATGAGACACTGTCTATTGGCTTCTTGTCCTCACAAGTTTGTGTGAAATAATCCTGTATTGCCAGCTATATTGGTAAGGAATAGCCAATATCTCCTCAGAAGGACCCCAAGGGGACAAGAAGAGAATCTTAATAAGCTGGGAGCATTTCTAAAGATGCTCTAGGGTAGGGGAGCAGAAAGTGCTTTTTAGAGAAGAATGACAGTCAGGCTGTCATGGTAGGACACAGTTCAACTCTGAGCATACTTACCCCTTCTCTTATAAATTAGCCCTTCATGCTGGTACTCATTAATGGAAATGTCAAGGGGTTTGTTTTGGGTTTGGGATTTTTTTACAGTCATAAGTTCTACTATAGATTTCTGCACAGTCAGAGCTTGAGGTCAATCTCTTTATCCTTGCTGGATAAAGGGCAGCTACTTACCTGTTCTAAATATTCATGATCCTGACCATCAGTAGCCATATCTGGAGCACTTTCCAGTTAAGATAGTGAGAAGATAAAAGATACAGAATTGTAAAAAAAAGGTTGATTACATTATATCCAGGATTTCACCCCATTATTTGCCTTATTGATATGCCAAGTTGTTCATTGATAATGTTTGCTTTGATACGTACCAATCTGCTTGCTCTGCAGACTTTAGGTGTTATAAAGTTGTCACTCACAGAACAACACTTCAAAATTTTTGCTATTTCTCACTACACTTCTTGACTGATCGTCAATGTTTGACTTTGCAATGCAACTTTAATATAAAAGCAAAAGATAGAGGAAAGTGGAAAATACTTAGCAGTACTACTGTTTAAAATCTTTGAGCAGTCACCAGTAGACTCAGTATTTCATACCTGCAAAGGAGGTCATCTGTCACTGTATAAGCTTCTAACATGATAATTCAAATCTGACTGGATGTGCTTAAAATGACCTAACATTTACTCAGTATCACCAATTACAAAACTCCTCCTTACCTGCCTAGACGCCCTTGTTGTCTGTCAGATAATTTATTCAACTGCTTTCATTCTTCTGAAGCCGTATCACGGCATAAGAGAGGATTAAAATGAGATTTTTCTACCTAGCTTATGCCATGACTGTTGTCATTTGCAAAATAAAACATTCCCTATATCTACCATCACAGAAGCTGAAAGAGTAGTCAGATGTGGCCTCGGAGAAAACTTGCCTACAATATGTGATACACAAGTTCAAAACTCGTCTCTGCTCTTTCATCAGTTTGGAGAGACTAGATAGTCTGGAAAAATCATATTCCCAAGTTACTGGCTGCTACAGCTGCACATTCTGGATGAAAGGAATTAGAAATTACTGTAGAATGCATCGCAACATATTCTAATGAAATATCTTACATAGATATAATTATCTTATGATTATATGATCTAAAAAATTCATATCATGTTCACGGAAATAAAAGCAATACTGTCACAGGTACAGAGTTTACTACCATGATATAAAGTAAATATTTTTGATGGTGTTATAAATGTTCATGGTGTCAAAGGTTTTTACCACAATAGCTTAAAAATATATTTTGAACAAAGAAACTTCTATATTTTTCAGATTTAGTCTCAAAAGAGTTTAGCATACATATATGCTAAATTTGATGATTTAGAAAGAAGGTAGGAAACAGCCCTAATGAACAAGCTTTCCAGCAGATAGAACAGGAGATAATACCAAAGGAGAAAGAAGGTCAGAGAAAGTTCAATTCAGTCCATTGCAGAAGAACTTGGGTAAAATTAGGCAAAGGAAATGGAAGAATAATGATGGGAGGTAAGAGTATTTTAAAAGGAAATGTTTATGAGGAGAAAGAACTGAAGGAGTAGTCAGGATAACCATGAGACATGCATAAGCTGGTGATAAAGAGAATAGCTGCCATGAAGAAAGTTGCACATTCATCCTCAGACATGCAACATCTAAGGAAGCCATGAGGAGTCCAGCATAAGATACCACAGAAGCAAGGCTGCAGGTAGAAGAGCAGATTTAAGAGACATTAACACTGTGATATTGAGTGAGTACAGGACATATGCAAAGACATCCAGGCAGGGACTGGGAAGAGGAAAAAGGAAATGATGACAGAGCCTTGAGAGATGCCAGCAGAGACAGGGCAGAAATAGAGGATACATCAGCACTCTTTAATGCTGTCAGCTAGATGAAGAAACAATAAGTTGGTGTCACATAAACCTAAGGGTGGGAGTTTCTTGTGGAGTAGTAAGTGGCCTATGATGTCAAAGGTAACAGAGCTATCAAGGAAGAATGAGCACAGAGAAATGACCCTACAAGAAATAGGCACTTAGTGTGAAGGATGACAAGACAAATTAAGTATTTGGCAGTCTACCTAAAGCAACTCCTTCAGCTACTGCGACCACCTACATTGGCAGAGTAATTAGAAGATCTTCCAAACACAGTGATAAATGGCCTGATAGGGGCAGGGAGATCTATGCCTATTTATAAAGTGCTTGTCATCATAGTATCCAGATATCACAGCAGGCAGTTAAAGAAAGATAGACACTATGCAGTAGTGGAATATTTCTTCTGTTATGGTTAGATATGATTTACTGCATAGAACTTCAGGAACAGGAAGTATTTGTTCTTCGAAACTCAAATAAAAATATCTTTTATAGAATTTTTAGTGGTGGCCCTCTTCCTGAAGGAATCAGGATAACTTGACTAGCCTGTGCAGACAAGAGCTAGTGCACAATGTAACCAGCAGTGTTAGAAAATCATGCTTAGGGCTTAGAAATAATGAGCTCCTAATGTGTTTTTCTAATCAAAGTGTCAGCATGAAATTCACTGTATTTGGAGACCATTCTATTACCAAGGAGGCAGCTTATCAAAAGTTCACTGTGGATATTATTTTTGTGTCTCATCTTTGGCTTAGATTTGCTTTTGCCCCTCCCTTTTAATGGTTTTAAGTCAAAAGCAGTACAAACAAGAGAAGAGCAGTGCTTATCACATCTGTTCCAACTTCCTTGGACCAACGGACATCCCTGTCAGTCTCAGTTATCTTTCCATGCAACACTGCTTTGAACAGAGGTTTGATATATATAAGTTTTATCCCTCAAGATTTAGGCATATCATAAATCAAACAGACCACATAAAGGGACAGGAACAGAACACAGACAGGAGTGCACTGTAGGTTCTTCAGTAGCTTATTTTCTAACAAAAGCTACTTCACATATTACAGCGGGATTTTCATGTGTTTTACCCTGTCACAAAACCAGAACCATATTTCCACTACTGAATCCACATAAATGGAGCAGCTGTGGTCCCAGTGGTGTTTTTAAGGACTAATTTTTTCTGTTTCTCCCTTTACCTTATGGTAACAACATGCTTTATTCTTGAGAGATGGGGTTTCAGTGTTACATCTTGTTTAAAAATTATGCATATCTATAATCAGTGAAATGCATGCTTATGTTTCTAGGAGCATGGAAGAAATGAGCAGATTAACTTTGGTTTATCTTAGTTAAACTGGTCAAAAGAATCCAGGTTCTCTTAATTATTGCCTGGTTTTGATTATCCAGATTATATGAGCATTGTAAAGTTTCATTCAATTTCTCTTGATATTTTTTCCAAGAAAATCTCCAGACAGCTATCCAGGCAATTGTTCCTGGATCATTTTTGATACTCTTGTCTCACTTCCACCACCATATTTGCATAGATAGACAAATGCAGGTATGGCCAAGCCTCTGACATATGATACAGGGAGGGAAGTGCAATACAGTCTGGTATTAACTAAACAACAAAGACCTGGAGGTTTTCTGGAATCTCTTTAAGCCATGCTTTATTTATCTAATAAAATCTGCACCAAAACACATGTGATGCAGAGAAGTCAAGCAGTAACATGGTTATACTGATTTGCTTCTTGGCGTATGCATATTATTGAAACAGCTGTTTTATATTGGAGGTTGTATGGGGGCTAAATCATGCACTTGTTTACTGTGCTGCAGAATGTAACTGGGCACTGGTGTGTAGCCTTGTACTTAATACACACACAGTGCGTTTCAGATAGGGATTCCATAAAAGCTTTCATACAGAGAGGAAGTTGTGAAAAGTTCCGTTTAAAAATTCACAAATTATCTGCTTTACTCAACTTGAATGTCACAACAATAAACCATCACCCATATTAGGCTTCCAAATCAACCCTGTCTTGAAAAAATTGTAGCTTGAAAGAAATACTGTCTTGTACTCATAGCTTACTGGACAGAGGTAGAAGGATGCTGTATAGATTGGTTTTAATAGGCAAAGGTGAAAGAAAGAGAGAGAAGCTGTTTGTTGTGTTTGTGTAGCCAGGTTTTGGTAGTGGAGAGCATACACGTATGACTTCTCTGAGAAACTGACATAAGCTTCCCCCATCCTGCAGAGCCAATGCCAGCCAGCTCCAGGATGGACTCGCTGCCGGCCAAGGCTGTGCCAATCAAGAATGACATTAATGCCTCTTTGATAACACATTTAAGAAGGAAAAGAAGTTATTGCGTAGATGACATTGCAGACAGAGAAGAGCAGAGTGAGAACATGTGAGAGGAACAGCTCTGCAGATGCTAAAGTCAGTGCAGAAAGAGAAGGAGGTGGTCCAGATGCTGTAGCTGAGATTTCCCTGCAGCCCAGGGTGGAGACAACAGTAAGGTAACTGTGCCCCTGCAGTCTGTGGAGGACCGAGGGGATACAGACTCACCTGCAGCCCATGGAGAAGACCCATGTCAGAGCAGACGGATGGCCAAGAAAAGGCTGTGAACCCATGGGAAGCCCATGCTGGAGCAGTTTCCTGGCAGACACCTGCAGACCCATGGAGAGAGGAGTCCACATTGAAGCAGGTTTCCTGGTAGAACTTGTGGCCCTATGGAGGACTCCCGCTGAAGAGTTTTCCCCATGGAATAGCAACCCATGTTGCAGCAGTTTGTGGACAACTGTTGCCTATGGGATGGACTCATATTGGAGAAGTTCATGGAGGACTGTCTCCTGGGGGATGGACCCCACACTGGAGCAGGGGAAGTTCATCCTGAGCAGCAGCAGAAACAACCTGTTATGAACTGACCATAACCCCCATTCCCCATCTCTCTGTCCTCCTGAGGGGGGCGAAGGGAGAAAGGTGTTTTTAAGATTTATTTGGCTTTATTATCCTGCTTTGACTTTGTTAGCAATGAATTCAATTAATATCCCAAAGTTGAGTCTGTTTTGTACCATACTAGTGAGTGATCTCTCCCTGTCCTTATCTCAACCCACAATCCCTTTGTTATATTTTCACTCCTCTGCCCAGTTGCAGAGGGGAGTGATAGAGTGGCTTTGGTGAGTGTCTGGCATCCAGACAGGGTCAACCCATTACAAACACAATGTCCTATAATAGTCCTTCAACACACTCTACACCAGAACTTGTATAAGTGTAGGGAAGGGGAGTTGAACAACCTTCATGACTAAAACAATATTGTATTCGGGTCTGCCAACTTTACTGCCAATGCTTTATGAACATCAGGGAAAGACTAATCCCCTGGATTACATAGAAGGATGGGTTATAAATAATACATGTTGCATTTTGGAACATTGACTCATTTAAAACTGGAATATAAGAACATGAGTCTGTACATACTCCACATCATAATTGTGTTGTATTTTAATTTCAGCCATTTCTTTTGATGTTGTCCAATTTACAGTATGTTTTATGCTGTCCCTCTGACAACTAAATGCTTCCCCACCCCCAGAGTTCTGTGAGAAAGAGCAGCAAAAGATTGAAACAAAACCCCACCTCTGAAATGCCAGTGTGATACTGATGTGGGATCTTGTAGCACCAGCAGCAAGTCAGTGCCCTGTCTTCTTACTTTCTTCTTCGAAGAAGGAAGAAACAAGGGAAATATCTCTCAGATTAATATCTCAGGAGTATTTAATTTCATGGATCACTAGCCTACCTTAGGGTCAGTCCAAATTAACCCTGATTTAGAAGGGCACATTTTAAGGCTGGAGTAGGAAAAAAAGAAATTCCAGACAGGAGCAATGCAGAAAGTTGAGATTCCATCCCTGTAAGATCATAGAATCACAAAGATCTCTAAGATCATTGAGTCCAACCATTAACCAGTAACTCCACAGACACCACTAAACCATGTCCCTAAGTGCCACATTTACACACCTTTTAAATACCCCCAGAGATACTGACTCAACCACTTCCTTGTGCAGCCTGTCCCAATGCTTGGCAACCCTTTTGGTGAGGATATTTTTCTTAATATCCAATCTAATCATCCCCTGAAGCAATAAGAGACCATTTCCTCTTGTCCTAAATATAACATAGATTCAAATTCTCTTAGTGATCCCTTGCTTTATGATCTCTTACTGTAAGAGGTTCACTACACTAGCTAAACAGCTGCTGCCTTCTGACAATGGAGAGGTAAAGTTGAACTTTTTTTTTTTTAATGAAAGGGATCTACAATAAGAAAAATTCATGTGTAAAATCTGTATCTTTCTGGGAGAAAAAAAAAATCACATAGCTCTGATGCTTAGATTAAAAACAAGTTGTTTTACGTTTATACACAGTGCTTGCAATCTGCAGCTGTTCTCAAAAGATGGGAAGACAATATATAAACAGTGAAGGTTGTTGGCTTTGTTCTTTTCTATTCTTATAAAGGACATATACTTTACGTCTTACAGTGTTACATCAGGATGCTGTCCTTGAATCAAGACTTTCTCCTTTTGGCATTTGAGAGGGAAGGAAAGGGGGAAAAGTAAAAATATCTTGCTTTTACTTTGAAAAGAATCTTTCATACTTCTTATAAGACTCAGAATCCTAAGCATCATCTCATATTTTACAGATGGGGAAGTAACTAGACGAAAAATAAGTGCTTTACATTCAGATCTTACAATTATGGTTAATCTTACAATTGCTCTTTCTTTTTAGTAGCTGGTACATGTCCCCTCTCTACAGTTCAGTTTCTCAGGATCTAGGAATCAAGTGGGATACGAGTTGCAACAATATATCAGTATTCGTCCAGCCTCAGTCATAATGTTAGCTTCCCCATCTTTCATACAGCTAATGGCAGAGTTGGTTTTACCACCTACAGCTTGAGGTTCCATGGCAACAATTATTTTAGAATGGCTCTGGGACAGAGGTTAGGCTACAGAACTCTTTATGCCCCATCACTAAAAGTGTTTGAGGACAGGCTGGATGGGGCTCTGAGCAACTACTTGTAGTGGAAGGTGTCCTTGCCCATGGCAGGGGGATTGGAATGAGATGATCTTTAAAGTCCTTTCCAACCCATTCTATTCTATGATTTTATGATTGTTTAGGTTTGGCTTTCTTGATGATTTCAGCGTTAGACCTACAGTGGATCATGGAAGCCCATGCTGGGAATCATGTTGCCTCTCCATACAGGAGTCTGAGTGTGTGCTAAAAGCATAGTCCCTGTAAATGTGGATATACCCAGTACCACAAATGTGCAGGTATGTTGATCCCTTATGGCTGCCATCATCCTGCACTTCAGAGAAGCCCCATTACGTTATTCTTCAGGTACTTCAGCCTCAGCCAAAGAACCAGATTATAAACTTGCATCCAGAATCAGATTTCCGCTGTGGCTATTTACACACAAGTTTGTCTGGAACAAAGCTGAGTAGGAGAGGATCCTAAGAAATACTCATTTTCAGGAACAGGACAGAATCAATTAAAATAAAAGTTACCTAATTCAATATTTATTAATAACTAACCATTACCCTATCTGTCTTTACAATCCTATTTTCTTACTGCTTAAACAATGAAATCCCAGTAAATGTCTAAAAATCTACTTTTGTACTGCAAGGCTGACTGCGTTATTGGTAGTTTCATATCCAGAGCCCTAAGAGTGTTATATGTTTTAGATCTCTCTATATGTATGCTTTCTGCTTGTGAGAGGTGTCATTGGCAGGAAGTCAAACATACCAATTACTTCTTCTGGTGCCAATTAGAATACAACATGGTTTCCATTGTTCTATTTGCATTTCTGGAAGGTTAGAGTTTTAATAGCAACCCCTGTATATCATATGCAAACTCTCAGAGATGGACTTCACTTATGACACCTTACTGTAGTTATCTACCTTCACTTCACCTCTCATTTTACTGTTTCAAACAATATCTTCTGTCACCCTCCCATTGCTATAGTCCAGTGAATATACATAGTATAATAGCAGGTATTCTGCATGTGCAGATGATATCTTCCCTAGAAAATGCAATATGATGTACTTCCATTGCACTGTACTAAAAGGCAAAACGTTCTTATCAGGTTTCCAAAACCCATAATAGCAATATATGAAAATAACATGAAAAATAAGCCTGCATGACTACAGAGGGCCATATTGCCAATTTACCTTTCTCTCCTGTGATTCATATGAGGCAGTTATACTCTTTCTTCTAATTAGGACAACTAGGCAGAATATAATCTATCCTATAAAGGATATTTGCATGTTTTACAACAGGACAAATGGGCAATGCATTTTTCTTTACAGAAATTAATATTCTTCATTGTAAACAATATAATCCATCATGTTTGCCCTATGTAGTGAAGTGAATATCCTGATAGCTATCATGAAAGCTTACTGAAAGTACAGTGACCATCTGTATCTCTCTGCTGGGCTTTAAAGGCCAGTTTTCCCTTCTAAAGATTTATAATACAAAGGGCAATGCACTAATTAGTACTGTAAATTAGTGTTGCCATGAGGTTAAAAAAAAAAAGTAACAGCCCCTGCAGTATTTCAATTAATGTTATTTTTAATTGCTTGTATTAGCATTTGAGAACAAGATTGATTAGCTTTTGACTGTCAAAGAAACAGAACTTGAAGCTCTTAAATAGTGAAATGGAAGTTGTTAATTATACTTAAAAATCCATAGATACTGTACATGATAATCTGGAAGGTCATCTGAGTACTAAAGAGGGTATGTTTCTGTTCTGTTTAAATAAAAATTAAAAATGTTTGCATAGAGCCACATGTATTTCTCATGCTGCCTACTAATTGATCATGCAAATGAACATCTCCAAAATCACTCTAAAAACAAAACAGCTTTAATAGTGCATCTGTTTATAGAAAGTAATTTTAGAAGTTGTTTAACTTTAAAGTGATTAGTTAATTCTCAATTTGTGATTAAAGTGGCAAGACCTGAAATCTCTCCTAAAGCTGTCATGAGTTTTCCTCTGTAGACAACAATTCAGCCAACAGCAGCTATTTGCTTTGTCTCAAAGATTAGCTCTGAGACAGGACTTGTACTACTTCATCCCCAAGTTTAATGTCCTACCTGAAGCAGTTTTAGAGACCTCAGAACAGGACTCAGAAAAGCCAGCAAACACAGCAGACATCTTCCAGTAGCAAGCTGATAAAGATCCTGAGGTGAGCTATGCTGTATAGCACCTTACAGAGATGCTTGTGCCCAACAAGGTAGCCACAGTCGGCTAATATTTCCAGACTACATATATAGTTGTTGTTTAAAAGCTTAAGTAATGGAGAACTAAATAATTTTTCATTATTTAACAGGCCCTGTTAGAGGAGAAATCTGGGAAGAAGAGTACCTGAATTCATGTCCTTCAACTTGAAAGAATTTAAATATTTCACCCATCTCACAGAGTTATATATTAAGAACCAGACAATTAAGGAGCATGATGGATGGAAGGATAAAACTTTTGTCTTCTAACCAGGCCACTGAAGCTGTTTTGGCTAACAGTTATGCTTGATGATTTTAAGAGGTCTTTTCCAACCCTAACAATTCTATGATTCTATTCTATGAAAACATGAGTTATCAAGTAAACCTAACTATTTAGTCCTATTAATTCTGTAGCTCCTGAGTCCTGACTGCATTTGGGAAAAAAAGAGGTATATAATTTTTGTCTGTAGTCCTTAAGCACTTGCTTAAGTGCTCCATAGTTAATGGAGCAGAATTGCAGTTGATGTACAAGGTTAGCTCTTGATGAAGTGCATGAAGAGGTCTGCTTCCTTAGTGACACTTGGGTGTGTGCTTAAAAGCTTTGCCGAACTGGAACCTTCACCCCATATTGCAATTGGAGTGGAGAATGTAATTCCATGTCTGTTTTATCAGCACCTGGGCTGGGCTAAGAAAGTGCTCTGTCCTTGGTGTCTTGTCCCCACTGCTCACTTGGCTCATCAGGCATATACTTTGTTGAACAGGATTATTTTAGCCACTCCTTTTCCCCCCAGACCAATTATTTTTCAGCTAGATTATCACGGGTGGAGGATTGAAATAATCAACCTATGAATGTAACAGGCATACCATGTCAGCTTCTGCTTTGAAAGGCAGTGGAACTTGTTACTTTTGGTACCTTGGTTCCTTTGCTGCACTAAGGCACTGAGATAAGCTTGCTGAGAGATGATCTAACTGCAGATTCCTGTTGGCCTTAAACACAGGACATGTACCAGAGAGAACTGGTACACGCTGGAATGTACATCAAAGTATGCAACGAGAAACCTGAGTGACTATCAAAATTTGTGGCATTTAGGAAATTCATGTCTGTAGCTTAGGTAGAAGCCCAGTCTGGGTGGCACTTCAGATCCTTGTAAGTCCCCTCTTTTATATATCTTAAATATAATACAAGGAGGACCTGCTCCTACCACTACAGTAGCAAAGGGTATAGATACTACCTTGGTCACAAAGACCACAGTACCAACTGACAACATTGTTCTGACTTCCATGTGCTTACTCTTTTTCTTGCCATTTGACTCACATCCCGTTATCAA
This sequence comes from Campylorhamphus procurvoides, assembly GCA_013396655.1. Lineage (NCBI taxonomy): Eukaryota > Metazoa > Chordata > Aves > Passeriformes > Dendrocolaptidae > Campylorhamphus > Campylorhamphus procurvoides. The sequence goes on along the minus strand of WBMV01003663.1, from coordinate 124,190 downwards.
CCTCATTGTTTAACTCATACACTTAGAGAAAAAAAGTATTGCAGATTGTAAGTAATTATATACTAGGTATTCTACAATAACTATAATATGAGGGAACTATAATATGAGGGAAGCTTCTTACAGCTTATATCTTTTAACTAGATAATAGTAAGAAGTGAAGGATGTAAAAGAAAGGGAGATTAAGATAAATGAAAATGAAATTTAAAATATGATAAAAATGAAATCTGATATTTTTCACTGTTAGGAAAGCAAAACAAAACCACATTTTAATGGAAAATTTTCATTTTGGAAAAGGGTTTTTCAGCTGAAAAAGCTTTCATGCAAAAAAAAATTCAGCTACATGTGTCAAAACAGTGTGTCAACTCATCAGAGGACCAGGATTTTTTTAGAGGCAATTAGAAGGTATATTTTAGAGCTAATTTGACTATCTAATGAGAATATCGCAAATGAAGTGATTCAAGATAGCTCAAGTACTAGTGATCACAGTTTGTCAAGGTCAAAAATACCAGTTATTAATATTTATATATACCTATAAGTGGGCAAATAGTTTATTCACAGTTAATGCTTTAGAAAAAGCTACAGTGTAGTGACCAACAAGACATTATCATATCAGTCTTGTCTAACATGTTGCTGAATTTCTAACTGCAGTACACATGTCAAAGAAAACACTAAATTTTATTTCTGGAGACACAGATGATAAATCAAACTAAATGGAATTAATAGTGCCTGATTACTAGTGATATACTTCACCTGGAGTATCATATTCAGCAGTGATCACCATACTTTAGGATATAATTGTTCTTCATGGCTTATAATACAGAGTCTGAAGTACGATAAACCTTGGAGAAAAACATTAAAGAGAGAGAGAGTAAAAACAGTACTTTATTTTTAATATTTGCATAAAACCCTTGAGGTTCAAGGAAATCACTGTGTCTGGCATTTTTAGGAATCTTCGAATAGTGAATAGTGTGGCTGGTGTAAACACATTCTGCTGATCTAGGAAAAGATATTTTAATTTCTTTTTTTCCTATAGGGTTGTGACTTTCTGGGAATGTGGTATTAAGCATGCTTGAAAAATTAGTTTATTTTTAAAAAACATGCTTCCCACTGTGGCTTCTTTAGCTTGACTTATTTGTGTTTTAACAGTGTTGTGACATGATTATTGGCTGAAAAGGAGGAAATATAAAATCTTTTCTTTCATTTAAAACTGCTCTAGGTATACACAATCTGTTTCTTCTTAACCTTACATATAAATCAGCTTAGAACAATCTGATGTTGAGAAATGCTGCAAAGTTGCAAATAGAAATTGCAAAAGGATGGATAATTGGTACATCATACTTGAAGTCTTAAAATACATTTGGAGACTGGGTTCCTGAAGACTTTACAAAACACATGTTACTTATTTATAAATATTTTTTACTCAAACGATGCCTGTTGAGGGATCAATAAGTTATTTCCTAATTTTTTATGTCTGTGAGGAAATTCAGTTAACATCTGTGTCTTATTTTATTCATTTGTATAATGTGAAAATGTTTACCTGCTCATATATATAAACAAAATCTATTTCTCAATGGCCTTCACTTAATATCAAAGTACCAACTTACTGTTTTACAAGAGCACAGAATCAGAGTGTGAGGACATTACTTACAGTGCTAAACATTTTTTCTGCTTTCTCTTCATGAAAATTAAAGATACAAAAATACTTGCTCAGGCTAGACTTAAAGATTCATTTCTAAAGGGCTTTCTAAACTCATTTCTCTGTTAGGAGAGATGGTCCGGCAGTTAAGGATGTGATTGACTTTCTGATCACTGAAACTTTGATATGTACAAAGCTCTAATTTTGCAGACATTACTTCTTTTTGGCCAGCAAGTAAGAGATGATCTTTTTGTTGGCTGCCCCACTAAGTCCGAGGATTGCAGTATGGCTATGTGGGTTCTTTTAGCTTCAGAAAGAATGGCAAACATCTAAGGAGAGGAATCTTATCTCAGCATCTGTGAAACTACGGAAGGAAGGTGACAGAGAAAGAGGGCACTCTTACCTCTTCTACAAATGAAACAGAAGTCAGACCTTTCCTTTAGAATGATTTTGGTGATGATTTCTGTCCAACAATGTTGGAACAGCATGACATCCCTCTGCTGAAAAGCTGTTACTTCCAGAGTTTACCTTGACAACTGGAAGAATGCTGTTCTAAAGAATTAACATCTCACAAGATCTACTGTACATACAGAGCATATAGAGAGTCAGACATGAGGGAGATCTCTGATGAAAATTACTGCTAGGAGAATTAGGAGCTAGGAGCTCATTCTAGGAATCCAGTCACGGGTTTTTTCATGCGGCAGGTTTCACATAACTTTGTAAGCTAGTGTCAGACAGAAATGAAAACATGGGGTTTTTTTACCACTACACTGGAAATAAATGGGTCTGTGATGGGAACTCTGCATTGTATTTCTAGTTTTCTTGTAAGTGTATTCTTATGACATACAGTTATCATTTTAATGGAATGTGAATTGATTTGCTCGCACTATAGAAAAGAGTGAGAGTACAGGTTTGAGAATGATGTTTCTTGCAATTCCATTTTTTCAATACAATGGGTTACTGAAACACTTCTAAATCATCCAAGTTTTGATAAACCATTCTCATAAAATCTTTCCTAATGTCAGTATTTACCTTATTGTGCTGAAATTTCATTTACCCCTCTTAGGACTGTATTGAAAGACAAAGGCGCACTTGTCTGAAGACACTGAATTCACAATCAGTAAAATATGAATCCATTTTTAAACTTTTTTCATTAGAAGTTTGCTACAGTATCATGCTGTGCAGGACCTGGGCAGCAGTACTGGCTTATTCTTCATAAGTAATTCCTGCTGAACCATAAGCATGTTATATACCCTATAAGATAAGTCCTGGTAAGTCCAATGAAAACCTATCCATGAGCCATTCTTCCAGAAATGGCATGATTCTGTTCGAAAGGATATGTCACGGAGGAAAAACGACTGTTAGATCCAATGCACGCATTAAAATAGAATGGCCACAGAAAAAATATCTAGCTAGAAGATTTTATGGTAAGAATGCATGATAATAGCCTTCTTCAGGCAACAAAGGATAAAGGAGTCTGTTACTGAAGTTTACAAAGCTTCCTTAGTAAACTTCTGTGCTAGCAGTAAATTCTGGATTGGATACTAATATGATGCATTAGAAAACTACGCCAGAGCACGCTTTTGTTCTTGTCATGAAAATATGGAGAATAAGGTATACATATCACTGCTGTGACAAGCTGACATCCAACAAGATTTATGCTATTTGAAACCCTATTCTTGCTGAACGCATTGCATATGTAAGTTCATTGTAATTTACTTGGAACTTTGCTGCTACAAATAATGATAATATCTCTGTTTTGATATGACATGAAATTTATTTAATCTGGTACCTCATTTTGAAATATATTCATTAAAAGTGTGGAATGGTGAAAAATCTGTCACCGTAAATGGTGTTCATTTTCAATGTGATAATATTCACAAGTCCCAAGAAATAGAACAGTTGAATAGATAATGTCACATATCATAGCATTTTTCAGATGGTGTGATCTTTTTATTGATTGGACAGCAGTTGCAAATTTAGAGCTTATGCTACATTTCACTAATATCATGACAATGAAGAACATGAGCAATGATCTGTCAAATGTGTGAAAATTGTGCCATGAAAGTAAATAAAGACACAGTTTATAATTCTCCGAAAGGAAAAGGATAACATTTGTTCTGGCATTAAGCAATAATGAAACAGAGGATCTGCTTTGTGCTTCAAAAATAAAATGGGGTTGTAATGGAAGAACAATTCTTCCATTACAGATATTATGAAATAGCTGAAATGTTTAGCTTTCCTATAGTGTAAAACAGTCACTTCTCAAGCAGACAGAGACAATTGCATTGAAACTGCAGTTTGCAATCTATGTACGAGTATCAGTCTTTAAGACAGCAGGATTTTATCCTGTATTCTTTTCTTCTTGTAAATACTACTGAAATTTTTTTAAATAGCATTCTTTCCCAGTCAAAAAATAAAATTGAACTTGGATCATATGTGAGACATCATTGTAGCTTGAGTTCAAAGGACCAGACTAACAATTAACTAGAATTCTTAAAGCATCTTTCACCAAATAGTCTGGGAAGTACTCAGACATGGAACAATTAAATTACTAATATCTCTTATCATAGCATTATTTGGATGATGTGAATAGTGATATATCAAGGAACGTAGGTAGCATTTGTTCCATATCTTTGTATTCCATCCCTCCCACTACAAGGGGCAGATGGGGAGCTCTTCAGGTTTATGCATATAGATGCTCAATGGCATTTTAAATGCTATAGGGTATCCCACCAGGCCCCCAACTGTTGCTCTAGAAAGGCCCAGGTCTTTCACAGATCCTCTTTAGTTTTTGCCAGCTCCATGGAGAAGTCTAGAACACTCTAGATCATTACATTGGCACTGTTTTAAGGCTGTTGAATCGCGCTCAATGTTTCTCAGACTTCTTGTGTGTTTAAACAGTAAGGAGAAAGAAATAATGGAGAAAGCAAAAAGATGTAGTCAGACCTTGAGAGAGAGAGTCAGAGATTTGACACTTGTCTTACACTGTGTCCTGTTACTGGTGAAGCATATGTATGTCCTGAGTGAGACAGGTCCTTGGATCCTTATGTTTAGGGCATACAGAACTCTATATATTAAGTCCTTGTTTCAGTGTTCAGTTTAATTTAAAAAGATAAAAGCTTGGAAGAGGAGAGAGAGCTGAAGGGGTCTACATCTCTTGGGTTCTCAGGAGCAGAGAAAGGCATGTGCTCGTGCACCTCAAGGTTGTATTATAAGAGCAATTTCCCAGTCACCTTTTCTCCTCTGGAGAGCACTTTGGATCAGAACTAGAGTAAACACTTGGACTAGAGCAAGCCTCCAGAAGCGGACAAAGAGTTGCCTTGAGGTATGCTTCAGTTTTCATTGTGTAATAACAGTCTTACTGCATGTTGCAGCCAGCTGGACAGTCCCATTATATTTCTTCCTCCATGTGATGATACTGTTTGACCAATACTGGCTATATAGAAGGACCTAGTGGCAAAGAAGAGCTTTGATGTTGCCTTCCACAGAAACAAAGATTTACTGAATATAGATGGGCTGTGAGCATAATGTCCAAGAAGGACTGTGCACAAGAGATACCTGTTCTTTGGTCAGCTTTTGTGGGTGTGACTGCCATCATTGACACAGCATCCTCATTGGAGCTGGCAGAGCTGGGGAAAGATTTCATGGTTGTCTGTTACTGTAGAAATAGACTCACAATATCAGAAGTGGAATAAATCATGCAGGAGATGGGTCTCTGAAGAAGATGAAGAAACCAGCCATAATGCCTCTTTTAGTGTATTGTAAAATGGATTCCTTTGCCTTTTTTTTTTCTTGAGCCACCCTTCTCCTTCCAAGACCCCTTGAGAGAAAACTCTTATCTATGAAGATATTTACCTTGGCCAGGGGATGTGAAAACCCCCCTTATTGGTCCGTTGTTAACCGTTTCCCCATTGGTTCTTAACCCTCAACTCCTATAGGCTGTGACCAGAATCCCCTAAAGCTCCTTAAATACCCCTGACCATGTGAATAAACTCTCTCTCTGCTTCCCTCCCCTGCAGTCTCTGTGTGTCTCTTTGTTGGGACATCTCAGGACCACGTGGCCAGGAGGGAACAGGAAAGGGGGAGCGAACCACCCAGCTGTCACATGTTGGGGTTTCTTTCTCCTGAGTATTGCTGCCTTTTCATTTTCATTCATTTGAACTATTCTTCTGAAAATCACCTAATTGCCAGGTTTCCATTTCATTTGGGCATGCTGCTAGACTCTTACCTATATTTTTCTTTATTGCCATGCACTTTGGAAAGGTGGAAGTGAAGGTGCCAGAACGGATTGATTTCTTCCAAAGGGCAGCTCAGGGAAAGGTAGGCCTACAGGCCTGATCCCAGTCACACTGAATAATGTCACATATAGCTCCAGACCTTTTCAGCCTTGCAGGCTACATACCATTGCTTCAGTCCCGGGGGGAGCCATGTCCTGGAGTGCTCCCCATAACTCACTGAGCAGTTTGCAAACATCCTCTGTGAATGCTTTATCTGCATCAAAGTACTGTGCAATAAAGTCAGGCACTCCTCGACTTATCTGCAATTAATATCTTCAAGGCTCCCAGGAAGCACTAGAATCCCATAAATGATGATGAATTTGCATTATCAAAAATGTACTTCCCCACTCATTCTTTGCATGCACAGAATTCACAGTCACAAAATGGTTGAGGTTGGCAGAGATCTCTGGACGTTACCTGGTCCAACCCTCCCTCAAGAAGGGATCCCTAGAGTTAGTACCATAAGACCACATCCAGATGGCTTTTGTGTATTGCCAAACATGGAGACTCCGCAAATTCCCTGGGAAAACTGCCAGTGCTCAGTCACCCTCAACAGAGAAAAAGGTTTTTCGTACATTTAAATGTAATTTCTTATGTTTCAGTTTTTGCCCATTGTCTCTTGTCCTTCACCACTGAAAAGAGCCTGGCTCTGTTGTCTTTAACTTCTTTTTTCAGATATTTACACACATTGATAAGATCCCCCATCTCAAGTCATCTCCACATAGAACAGTCCAGCTCTTTCAGCCACTCCTCCTCACAGGAGAGATGCTCCAGTCCCTTCATTATCTTTGTGGCACTTCACTGGGCTGCCTCCAGGATGTCCACATCATTGCCATATCAAGGAAAGAACAATATCCCCTGCTGTCACCTCTCCAAATGCAGGAAGAATGGTGGATGAAATGCTCCTTAAAGAATTTCTGTTAATGCCAGACAATCTGTCTGTCTGCAACACAGAGCTGCCTGCAAGAGAGAGCAGCATTGGGCAAAATATATTGCCCTGAGAGAAAAAATGTGGTCAGCTACAGTAATCACTGAAAGAACTTTTTAGGTGCGTATATATATATATACATATATATAAATTCAGTGTCTGTGCTTCCTTCTAAAATGAAACTGCTGCACAAGGAAAACAGATGAAATTATATGACATAAATTGGTCGATTACAGAAAACCAAAATAAGCAATTGGTGTCAGGTATGTGCTACAAGTCATTCTACTGTGCGCTTTAAGGGTGAAACTTTCAGTTTCCTGACACAGTTAATATATTCTGCTACAACTGTCCTGGTTAAAACTCTCTTTCCTAGAACAGTAGAATAAGAATTCCCCAGTCTTCATCCGTGTCCCCGTGTTTCTGCTGCTGCCACCCCACATGGTCTGTCCTTAGTGTAAGTGATGCACCAGCGATGCTGAGCAGCAGCTTCACAGCAACATGAAGACTTCAAACCTCAGCAAAACCATTCAGCTGTGTGTGCCCTGGAGTCACAACCATGGAGTATGTCAGGAGAGCTGAAAAACATTGCAATTCCTCTACAGGATATCAAGGGATCCTTTATCTTGCTACAGCCATTCATAGGCCCCTATCACTTTCAGATGATGGCAGAAAATCATTGGCACTAAAGTCCCTACTGTCCAGCAATGACAAAGAAAACGTCAGCATGTATCAATTGTCTTGTAACAATTGTCACTGAGCACTGACAGAATGCAAAGTGCACTGCCATTCCAATTATTAAAAGGTCTCTTAGTCCAAGCTGATTTTCCCAAAGGTAATTGATATCAATTATTTATCTAGTTTTTCCTAATTACAAAAAGTCAAAAATGGCTTAGTGAGATGCATTGGCATTTCATACTGTTTTCAGGGGAAAAAATTCCCCAGCAAAGTAGACAAAATATATTTCTGTAGGAGACTGTGGTAAGTCATTCTCTATTGATTTTAAAACTTCACATGAGGAAAGTTTTGCAGTGTTTAAAATGAGATCGAAGAGTGAATGCATTGGATTTTTTTTATCTGTATTATCAAAGTCTGGGGTTGGTTTTGATTCAGTCTTTTTTTTTAACCGATGAAATGTTTCATGTTGTAATGTAATAGAATTAATAAGATCTGATACACTGACTTTTAATGAAATTTCATTTTTCAAAAATAGGCACATAAAAATGTCTCCATAATAAACTTAATTAGAGAAAATAGAAGATTGTATTATTTCATCATTAATACAAAGAGATGGATAATTAGGAGGATGCGATATGCATATTGAGTGATATCAACACTACTGCAGGAGGCTGAAGTGTACGGGTCCTATGTGAGAGGTTATTTAAGCCAAGGAATCAGAATCTGAGCCCCAGTCACTAGAAGTCTTTCTAAAGATATAGCACTCAATACTCTTCAGTAGTACTTTTCAAACTCAATGCTTTACTGCCTCTCTCCTTTTCTTTTCTTACTTTTTTCTTTTGTGTGATCTGGTGCCATTTCTCTGTAGCCTAAATATCTTTGTTCCATTTTGTTCCATTAGCCATTTTATCCTACCCAAAAATCCAAAAATATGCTGGGCTTTTCATAGTCATTCATTCATTCATTCATTCATTCTCTCTTACTGTCCCTTAGCCCTCTACTAAAGCTCTGTTTTCTTGTTTTCAGTAATTTTCCTGACATTTTTCTTCATTTTCTTCTATACTAGTATGTCTTCATGTGCCTCAAAAAAGTTATTGTCAAGGTCTTATTTCATAATATAACTTCCACTTCCATCAGTTAATGCACTATATATGCCAGTATTTTTATTAAACAGATTTTAATAAGGAAACAGTAAAAATCCTCTACTTAGCCTGAAAGCAGATTATTTGTGAATGTAGTATCAACTATGTTATTCAAACAACTGCGTTGATGACTGAATCAGTTTCAATTTTGCTGGAGCATGGAGCAAATTAATTTTCTGATGCAATCAAAATGAAAGGCAGTTTTTCAACTGTTGAGGGTGAAATTCACTCCTGTTCACAGGGTCTGTACAAGGACCTTGTTTAAGTTTGGCCGATGCATGAGACCTTATATGGGTACTCTACATTGACAGAAATGTATAGACCTGATTTGTTCAGTCTGTTATATTAGCATTGCTCTGAATAGGCCAAAGCTCTTAGTGGTGGATTTCCTGTTGTAATTCTCTGTCGCCAACTTCATGATAGTTATTAAATTAGTCTTGTCAAGGATGGTAGCTTCCAAACCTGTACTAAAATATTGTTAATTTGTTTAAAAAAGAATAGCCAGTAAATTTTAAAATAATTGTACTAAATGATGCTTATATTGACAATTGAGATTGTCAGTCACCAACTTTTATAGGAAGCTATATAATAATCAAACAGTGTAACAGGCTTTGGAGGAAAAGTAGCTATTAAGGCATTTGCATTTCAAGCTTACAAACAATAACGAAATTTGAAGAAGTATTACTTGCTGTTCTTTCATATTAAGGTGCCTAAGGTGAGTTCTAAAATCCCTTGACTGATGGATGCAGAATGGTTGGTTTTCTGCTCCAAACTAAGTCTATTATGTAGTGGGATTTTTTGTGCCTTTGGGGTGAAATGTTTTTTCTTTAGTTTTAAAGCAATAATTTTAGTTCCAGGCAGCTGCAATAAAGCAGCATGCTGTACCCCTTTCTTACAAAACCTGGGCTGAGAAATATTGTTCAAGAAAGCACGATGAGCCAAAGTCAGTGAAACATATTCTGACTATGCATTCCCAGAGGTGAATTTTAAAAATGAGCCTCTCAGCTTCATCCTGCCACCCAAGTTTTCTGTAGGTGTTTCTGTGCCTGTACTTGCCAAGCCGCCTGTAGCAGTGCAGCTCCACCTGTTGACTGCAGCCTTCTGCAGGCTGTGTCACAACCAATATAGTGTTTTAAGATCAAATTAGTATTTCCCGATTTAAAATTTTGACACTGTGATAAGGACATTTTTCCAACTGAATATTAGTGCTGTTAGACCTTCTAACAATTTATTTTGTCACAGGTCCTCATCAGATACCTCATGAAAGTGGGTCTGATGTCCAAGTCCAGGCAAAAACTCATCATAACTGACAAAAAGTCTCAATGATTGAATGTTTGTAAAGAAATTTCTGCCAGAAAGTGCCCATCTCTTGGTCTGTGCATTTGTTTCATGTCAGTCTGGTCCTGCTATATTTTGATAATGACCTCAAAGCCTACTACTTGCAGTTCCTGCTTCAGAACTGCCCACAGTTTGGCGTGCTGTTGTGCGTTTCCGTCACCTGCACCTCCTTCATGCAGAAACCTGCCACTAATCCTGCATCTCACCAGAAAAATGCCCTGATTTCAGCCAGGACAGGGCTAATTTTTTTGCAGTAACTAGGAGGGACTGTGGCTGAGGGGGCATGGCCAGGACCCAGATGTTATTCTATACCACTTGGCAACGTTGCCAGTAATGGGGTGAAGGGACTATCTCTCATTTCCAAGGAGAAGAGAATGCTTTCTGGTCAGGAGAAAATGTGGCAAGGAACAGCCAATTGGTATTGCCACAGACTTTACATGTATATTGTTTCTTTGTCTTATAGCTTTTGTTTTTAATATTTTTGCTGTTACAGTTCATTTTCTTATCCTGTTACTGTTTCCAGTAAATTGTTCTTATCTCAACCAGTGACCTTTGCCTTTAATACTTCCAAGTATTAAAGGTGGAGAGGAAGTGAGTAGCAGCAGTTTTAGCGGGATGCTAAACTGGAAAATAGCATTCCTAAACCATGACAAGACATATGTCTTGCATACACCTGCAGTGGCCAAATTCTTACAATTGGATCTGAGGAACCACAGGTGGAGACAAGCTTTGAGCTCTCTGACTTCCTCTTTGGGGCTCCCAGTAGCCTCCCTCCCGAAACAAACTCCCCTCTTGCAGATCCTCCTCTTTTTGTGGATGCTGTGCATGGTAAGCCAGACATCCTGCTTAAGGCTCCAAATGCCACTGCAGAGGTCAAATATCTGGAAAGCAGGCACTGCAGCAAGCATGAAGACTTCCTAGTTGTATGTACTTTAATTATCATTAACCTCTTCAGTCAGTGTTAGGGCCAGCCTCCTGCTGGAGGCGAGTCAGAGAGACGTGACTCCCCAGCTGCATCACCTAACCCAATCTAACCACTCTCCAGGGCAGAGCCATGGTCAGAATTGGTGAACTGTCTGAACTACAGGGATAGAAGCACCTACCTCTTAATTTTGAAGCATGCCAGTCATTTCTTAAACATGGTCCTGCATTCCTCCACTGATGTGGTGCTTGGTTTCTTCCTCAACATTAATAGCAGCCTGCAATCTATATCCATCCTGAGACAGAAATGAAAGATGGAAAGATTAAATCATGCTTTTAAAGTGTCCCTGGATCTCTCCTTTAACCTTAGAGGGCATCTAGCTGAATAGCTTTGATTAGGCATCTGATTTTAGATGATGAGATTTAGATGAGTCACAAGCTAAGGCAATATTTTTTCTCTCCGTGTGTAGTAGTTTTCTCCACAGCTTCTAGAATGAGTCTCACATGATTTCCCACTCTTAACTTGGTCTAATTACCCATCTTTTTAGGGACCCATTTGTAGCTCCCTTGCATCCAAAGTAGCCCCAATGGCCACCAATAAAACAGCTCTTAACAATGCATTTTTAACAGATTTTAAAACTCATGGAAAAACATCTGGGGCAACGGAGGATACTGCTGCAGGCCAAGATGCTTCAGCTCTTTTTTTAGCATGTAGAAGCATCAGTGTATCCTACCTGGCTACAAAGCATAGTTCAATTAGTGTGTTTCCTTAAATTCTTCTCTGCTGTTATACAAACTATTCCCTGTTTACTCCTGTGATGCCCCTATAGATGCATTTTCTATTGCCATCAGTCTGTATCTTTTTATGTCATTTTACTTCTCAGCTAGAAGCCATATAATTCTTATCAGCTCACATAGTACATTAGTCAATCCTCCTTTACTTTATATTATATGTTGCTATCAATATTCCATTCTTACATATTTTAATCTCAGACAAAAATATTGTATCATCTTTACTTTGTTCAGTTAAAGAAACATAATATTTTGGTATGAAAACTACTCTGTAATCCACATGAATATACAGGAGATTTGTTTTCTGTTCTGAAAAGAGGTCTTTTTTACAGAATCTTTAAATCAGAAAAGATATTATATTTTTTTAACATCGTTTTTCTTTAAAGGAATAATTTAGTGCTCATGAAAGCTGCCACATTGACAGTTCTGAGAAAAAAAGTCTATTTAATTGGCCATGGAAGAGATAAGTAGCAGCAGTGTAAGATTCCTAGAGTGCTTACGCATTCTCCTAAAAAAATCTACGATCCTGCTCCCATTCAATTCAATAGTAAAATTCCCTCAAACCTGGTACTTCATTTGGCTTCTAAGTCTTCCCATGAAAATAATCTTTATGACAATGGTAGATGTGCTGTGTACTAACTGGAGATACTGTGAGTTTGCTCTGAAAATTGACTGCTTTTCATTTGGCCACATCTGTGGCTGCAATTGGTCTACGCCAGGTTCACATCAGTGACATAAAGAACAGAGGGACTATAGCTCTTCACTGCTTTCTCAAGCACCCCTGATGATATTAAGATTGTGATGGTATTAACAGTGCATGATATGTTACAAGTCTCCTTCAAAGTCACATTTTAGCTCTAAAAGAGGTGAGAGACTTTTTCAAAAATTGGTGGCATGGTGTCTACCGCTGTGGTTTGTAAATGCTATGCCCAGAAGAAATCTTATTCTATAAACAGATGGATCCTTTTTCCTTGATTCACTAATGCTTTACAATTAACTAATTAACAGGTTTATTGTCAAAATTAGCAATAAAAAGTGTTAAGGAGTTTTGACCAAAGCAGTCTTTGGCAATTACATAGATACAAAACAATCTGTGTGATAGTTTGAGGCTAAACATTCCACAGATCGTAATTTAACCTGCTGTTTTCAAATAAAAGTTGACAAATAGGAAACCAGACCCTGCAGATTTTCTCAACCATTTCATATTTGAGAACCTCAGCCTTAATTAGTATTAATTACAGGTAACACAACAAAAGTTTGAAGGGCTGATTATGCATTTTCTTGACAAACAAAGCTGTTTAATATCCTACACTTTGATGGACTAGCTACTTTCAGTCTCTTCTAATGATATAGTTCTGGGTCAGGAATCATTGTGCTTTTTGTGCTATAAATAATATTTGCTTTTAAAGGGCGTCATATCATCTAGAAATATATAGCACAAAGGACATTTAAAATCTAATTATTTAATATTACTGCAGGTCAGAATGAGAAGGGTGAATTCTCGTAAAAATAGACTACTGACTTTGGAGTAATCAGCGGCACAATTACTGTGTAAAAATCCATCCCTTTCATCTTGACACCACAAAAACTTAAATGAATAAACCCCATACAATCAGAGTTTTAAAAAATCTTACTAATTCATTTTGTAGGTTTACTCACTCCTGGCCATGAAGGTTTCAGAGGAAAATATATACAAAAATACAAAATACAGTCTAAGTAAGTCATAGTCAAGTCAGGAAAAGAGTTTGCAAGTGTATCTAGTTGGTGTGTGTGTCCATCCACATATGCACCAATTCAGTAATCAAAGAAGCACAGAATGGGTAAGGCTGAAAGGGACCACAGAGGGTCATCTGTCTCAACCTCCCTGCTCAAGCAGGTCATCCCAGAGCACACTGCACAGGATTGCATCCAGATGGTTGTTGAATATCTCCAATGAGGGAGACTCCACAACCACTCTGGACAATCTGTTCCATGCACAGTCAACCTCACAATAAAGAAGTTCTTTCTTGTATTCAGGTGGAAATTCTTATGCATCAGTTTCTGCCCTTTGCCTCTTGTCCTATTGCCTGGCACCACTGAGAAGAGCCTGGCTCCATCCTCTTGACACCCTCCCTTCAGATACTGATAGACATTGATGAGGTCACCTCTAGTCCTCTCTTCTTGAGACTGAAGCAGCTCCTTATCTTCGTAAGAGATGCTCCAGTCCCTTAATCATCTTTGCTGCCCCCCGCTGGACCTGCTCCAGGAGCTCCACATCTCTCTTGTACTGCAGACCCCAGAACTGGGCACAGCACTCCAGGTGCACCTCACCAGGGCTGAGCAGAGGGGCAGGATCACCTCCTTTGACCTGCTGGCAATGCTCTTCCTAATGCACCCCAGGATACCCTTGGCCCTCTTGGCCACAAGGACACACTGCTGGCTCATGGAGAGCTTGTTATCCACCAGGATCCCAAAGTCCTTCTCTGCAGAGCTGCTTTCCAGCAGGTTGGCCCCCAGCCTGTGCTGGTGAGTGGGGTTATTCATCCCCATCTGCAGGATCCTGCATTTGCCTTTGTTGAATTTCAGACAGTTCTGCCCTGCCCTTCTCTCCAACCTGTTGAGGTCCTTCTGAAGGGCTGCACAGCCCTCTGGGGTATCGTCCCAGAGCTCCTCCCAGCTTTGTGCCATCAGTGAACTTGCTGAGGAGGCATCTACTCTGGCATCCAAGTTAAAGAATGATTTATTATCCTATCAATTGTGAACCATTATGCTTTCTTCTTGACATTGCCCCTTGCAAACAGTCTGTATTTTTCTTTTTGGACAAGATCTGTCTCCTGAAGGTAATACTTAAATTGACATTGTATTTTACCAAGCACTAAATTTTTAGTAGAATGAACAGAGAATTAAGCATGTAAGTATTACCAAGAAAGGAAGTTTTTAAATTCAGTTTTCTAAAGAGTACAAGAATATATGTTATTATTTTATCCCAGTATCTAACTAAGGATTACTCATCTGTTTAAATTTCTGGTAAGGAAAACTGTCTATTTTGTGATCAGAAGAATAAAATATTAATATTCTTTTCAAATAATGGCATAAAGCCTGTATAATATTGATTTAATAAGACATGATTTATTATTTATTTGAATAGGAGCTCCATACTGGAAAGTTTGTTTGGACTGGGAAGTTTGTTACACTTACCTATTGTCTTAAATGAAAGTTAAGGTCATTTTTTTCCAATGACTGCATTTTATTTCATTGTTATGCTAATTTTTATTCATTTCAAAGGGACTGTTCCTTTTCTGACTCATAGCTATGTGAATGAAATATAGATGTATATTTTGGTTTGGTCCTTAATTTTATATTTAACAGAGTTAATGTATTTGTTTATCTTGCTGTGTATGGTAGGTTGCACTTTTAAGAAGTACATTGTACCATGGGTTCAATTAATGAACTGAAGCATATTTGCAGTAATTTATTCACAATAGGCCTCTGTGTGTATTTGAGAAGGACACTGCATGAGAGGTCATACAGATTGAGGAAGTTTGGAATTGCTTCAGATCGCTGCAAGTTTGCTTCTTTAAAGTTCCTAGCATATACACTTGTCAGAATATTTCATGAAAAACGTATATATTAAAGGCAAAATTTCAATTTATATCAGGTTTTCTTTTACCTGGTGTATATTATCATTCTCTTAGATAGGCGTGTTATAATAGAAACACTGAAAGATTTAAATACAGCAGAGCTAGTGGACAGTGCTATAATATACAATTTATCCTATTTGATACTTGTTAACAAGTGCAGTGATCCATGAAGAAGATTCTTTGAGTTTTTGTGTCTGAGTTTAAATTAATGGTTTGGGAGTGGAGTCTATTACTCTGTGCTATATAGCAAGCAGTTCTTTAAATTCAATAGAAACCACACACAGACTGGGGTTCTCAAGGATCCTAGTTATGGTTGTGCTTGGCAACCAATCATTTCTTTCTCATTTTCATTACAATATGTCATCAGAAACACAAGTTTGTAAGATGCTTGTTCTGTTTACCATATGTTTGATATTCATGTCCCCAGCTGCAGAGAGAGTGGTGGGGAAGACGAAGGGTGACTTAGCAATATACCTTTTTCAAATATGAAATAAGAACATACATTAGTTTTCAATCTATCTGACCTTTAAGGATTAGTAAAGGAGAAACAGACATCAGCAAACAGCATCTGAACCTGTAGGGGCAGTTAATGAAGTCATGTGCTGGTGTGGCCTAAGGAGCTGTATAGTGATTTCCTAGAATAATAGAGATACTATGCGAGCGAAACAGAAATCATAGAATGATGATCTGAGGATCAGCAAGAAGTAAGGTTTTGACCTTGAAGAGGTTTAAGAGTGCTTTCTGAACAGCTATCTGGGACACAATTACAGGCATTTTAACATGATAAGCCCTGAAGAATGCAAACCATCATCTGTGCACACAGAAGAGCAAAAGATATTGCTTTTATAGCTGTGGAGCTTATGGTCAGAAGTGATATGAAATATTAGAAATGTGATAGTTGTACAATAATTTTATACTCATTGTAATAATTTTTATTTGCAGCTTTTTGCCAGTGAATTTCTGGAATGGCATTAAGTATTTCTCACTTCAGCTTACCCTGCAATATTAGAGTGTCTCTGTGGGCTTTATTTTTTCACATAACCGTGTGCGTACAAGTTGCAAGCAAACAGGCACTAAGACGATGTCTGTTATTCAAGCTAAAAAAAGCATAAGGAACAAGAGTTCCAAAGGCATTCAGTTAAGTTTGCACGTGGAGAATACGTTCCCAGATTTCCTGAAGTATCTTATAAAATTGCAAGTGTGGTATTTCAAGGAAGAAAATAAGTAAGTCTTGTTGACTTCTGCAAACTACTTATTGCCAGAAAATGGGAAGATGAGAAGAAAACAGATGAGGAAATTCAGTACATTATTTTTTTTCTTTTTTGAACTCTGAAGCAGTCTAATCAGTATGAACTGGACCGAACAGAGGGCATAGTGGACAGCTTTTCTGTAGAACCCAGGGTGGACTATGCAATCCACTCTGTGGATTCATCACAATGAAACTGAAAACTAGTGATACATTATATGAGAGTTTATCCTCTTCTGAGAAGTGTGTATGGGTCCAGAGCAAAGAGGACTCCATATAGTTGAAACAGAGGTAAGTGTTTTTATTATTCCTGGGATAGTGCCATTTGTCTGCCTGTTTATGACTGATATCTTTGGCTCCCGGAATGCCTCTCTTCCTTTAGTTAGGGAATTATTTCTTGCAAGATGTAGTAGTATCTAGTTTCTGTATTTAAATTTTGCTAATCAGTCTGATATATGACTGTAGGGCTAAACCTTAGCAAAACATCATGCATTATGCAATTAAAGCATTTGTATTGTCTCCTTAGATAGTTATTTCTACATTAATTTGACAGAAAATTCATCCTCCACAACATACTCAAACCAATCCTCCATTTCCTAATCATTCTGATTATTTATCTTGATAATCATCATAGCACACTTAGTCTAGATCTGTTCCTCAGTGACGTTTGTTTGCTGGGAGAGATTACATTTATAAATGTCATGTACCTTTCCTTTTGGAATATATATGGCAAAGGTGTGTCCTAAAATCTGCCTAAGGCAGAATAAATATGTTATTCTCACCACCTCTGATATCGCACCTGATGAATGGATTTTATTTAAACTTTTAGGGTCATCGAGTTTTGGGCTAAGAGCGAACACGGTAAAGTCAATATAAAAAAATTTCTTTGAGAGAGGTATAAACAGCTGGACTTCTGTGCTTGAGCTGAATTGTGGTGTTTGACAAGCAATGCAAAGTGGTACATGATGCCTTAAAAGGACTTATTCTGGAATGGATAGAGGAAGTGATGGCAGCCATGTGTAAATGAATTCATACAATTGTGTTCAGAAATTTGCCAAGGGCTCGGACACAGAGGAGCCCCATTCTGTTTGGAGCAGGAATGCCTTGCTTGCTCAGTCTCTCAGAAGCTGCTGCCTCACCCTGGTGCAATACAATCAGTGTAGCCTGTGCCACGGACTTCAAAGGCAATGGGACAGAACCCAATGTGAGGTGCAAAGAGATATTGTCAATCCTTCACTTCCCCAAATATGAAATTCAATGTTATTGATTTTTTGTATCAAAATCATGTTGGAGATTTATATAACTGCTACTGCTGAATATTTGTAAAAACCTCACAACTGCCTCACATCATTCAAACGTTTACTGTGTGCAGGCTGTTCTGAGATGAAAGCTATTGCTTTCATTTACACCCACTAGGAATCTCCAAACTGAGTCACTTCCCCAAAAGGTATAACGGATTCCTAAGATGCTAAATTAATCTGAAAGATACTGTAGAGTCTTGCATATAGATAATCTGAAACAAGTGTAATATAACAACTTTAGTAGTCCCCCTGAGATGAGAAAGATTACTTCCCTCCATCAGTTTTTTATTGTTCTCTGTTGATAAGGACCTTTACTACTGTTAGGGTACTACTCTTCTGTTTAACCAGGAAAGAAGAAAGCTATTTTTATCACTGAACAATATTTAGTTCTGTATAAAAATCTCTCATTTTTTGTCATGTTTATAATACTTTGAGCTTAATGCCTCAGCGAAAGAGTAGCTGTTCTCAGTGCATCTGTTCATAGCACTCGACAGAAACTTTTAGATTTCCTTTATTAATCTTTACATCTATGCTCTGCTTTGTACTGAATGTGTAGCAGCATTCATAACTTTTATTTATGTCTGTATTAGCCTCAGTACTGATATACATTGCTAATTAAAGATGTACAGAATTTATTTGATGCCATGAAAAACACACTGGCAGTTTCCCGCTTTGTATACTGGAAAACTAGAAAGCATTTAACCACATTAAGTGTAACAGTAAGAGTTTACCTCCTTCACATGTGTTTTCCATAGCCACAGAGAAATAGGGGGAAAGTGCAGTATTTATTTTCTGCATAAATATTTTTTGGAATTTAAACCCTATTCAGAGTGAGGAATTTTCAGAGAAAAAAAATCTTCAACTAACAGTGCTGTTTTATGATTTCAATTCACTCATCTCCTACAGAAAAAGGCTTAACAGTTTCAAACTGCCTACTGACACTATTAAACATAGTGGTTCAAACACCGTGCAACTAAAGAACAGTAGATTTTGTGCCTGTATAGTGCTGCTTACATATGCACAATGCTAACTACCTTGCAGGCATTGATTTGCATGGGTTCTGTGTAAGATGCTCCAGACATAGACAGATTAATGAGCTTCTCTGCATTTAACCACTTTCACCATTAATTCTGAGACTCAGAGGAAATGAGAGAGGTATCCACTGGTACAAATCTACCTATTCTGTCAACTCTCACAAAACTTCAGTCTTTCACATTAAGATCATTACGTACCAACGGCAAGCAAACTACAATAGCCTTGCTTTACTGAATTTTACTATGCGTTTCATTTATTTTTGTGTTTCTAGATCTCTGTTGAGGCTTTTAGTAAAATGGAGTCTGAGCCTTGTTAGGTCCTGACTACATAGGTGAAAAGAGAGCAGACAGTATCACAGGTTACAATAATTTTGTTCTCTTCGACCATTTTCCAGGGTCTTGTGTGATTTGTGGTTTTCTGGTATATTTTTGCTGAGCTAAGAAATCAGTTCTAAAACTCAAATACATTCTTTGTATAATCTGCACATCTCATCTGTTTTCCAAGAAAGGAATTGAGAGAAACTACAAGCAGTTTCCTTGATCCTTGAAGCTTCACATCACTTTGCACCCAATATGCTCAGACTCTTTTCTTCCAGTTCACAACCTTTTTTCCTTAGGTTTTTACTTGCAGTAGGCTCAGCTTAGTTTCCAGGTCACTTCCTTTGCCCTCAGGGCAGAACCTTATAGCTTTGTTGGAACTACTTGGAACCCCTCCAGTTTCAGTCACTAGTCCAATGACTTAATTTATAAATTTATAAAGCATCTTGGTTGCTCCCTCCATGGGTAGGAGGACAGTCACTGATGATGTCACAATTAAAAATAGCAAAGATGTGGAGAAAAGGTGTTCTGATTTATTGTTACTTAGTGACAAAGTAGCATCCTTGTTGGTATCCACTGAAGCTGAAAAATGCACCTTAAAAATAACGAAAAAAATCTAGATAAGTTACTTCCAGAAGAAAATTCTAAGTTTGTCAGGAAAAAAAAAGAAAAAAGAAATCACAAGCAATCCTTCAGTGATATTCAGCAGATGCTCCTATCTCATCTGCCATCCCCAGGTCCTTCAGATATAAAGAGCATCTGAATACTTGACATTATTGGCTTGTCTTTTAAATGGTTGTGTAGTATGTTACAAACATGGTAACAGGCAACACTCACTTTTGGACACTAAAGAAAGAGTTTCTAAATCCTTTACACATTGAAAATTAAAGGGGAATTCAGAAAATGTGGGAAACTAAGTACAGGAGTGCTTTCTGTTTTTCTATGCCTAAATGCTTTGGGAGATGCAAATAATGATATTTAATAAATGCCTGCCAAAATCTCATTGACACAGATTTTTGTAGAATTGAACTGCCTTTCTGGTCTGATTTCTTGGCTGAGCCTTGTGTACAGATGAAATGAAGGAACAGCACAGTTCTTACATTCCTTGTAACACTTTATGCAGAGTTAGACACTTCACAGACCTGTCTAGGAGAACTATGCAGTCTAATGAAAAGGGCTTGACTTTCACTTCGTTACCTAAGTATCTGTTCCCTAGTATATGTGGCTCATAACTTCTCCATGCTGGAAATTGACACTATTCACTTACTTAGAAAAATGTAGGCAGTGCAGAACCAACAAAATAAATGTATAAAATGCAACTTTTTAATAATAAAATGAAAATGTTAAGGGGTAATTTATATTTTTTCTTTTTTTTTACATTCAGCTTTATTGGGAGTAATGCCACAACCTCAAACCTTTCAAGAGCAAAATCCGTGAAAGGACTTGGGATAATCAATAAGATACTGCCTTAAAACTATCATGAAAGGGTGTCACTTAGAATAGTAATCAAGGTTTCAAGAAGCATCTCAGACAAAGGGTGGAAAGGACTTCCTCCTTCTGAAATGAAATGGGAAAGAAACTGGCTTTCTGTTTCAAAGAGAAGATGAAAGGTAACATAAAATATAGTCTCAAGCACATAGTGTGATTCTTAGGGATGGTCCAGTGCAGAGCCAAGAGTTGGACTCGATGACCCTTGAGGGTCCCTTCCAACTCAGCATATTCTGTGATCTGTGAAAATATCATTCTTTATTCTTAAATTATTGTGCAATATTTTTCTTGATGTTCTTCCCTGTCCAACAAACCTTCTGGGGACCATTTATTATTCTCAATATTGTAAAGGAACAAGGAAATTTTAGGTGCAGTAACCATAATAATGTACTATGTTCCTTAAAGAATACTCTTTTGTCTTTAGGCTTGCAATCCTCCTGCTTTCTGCATCTGTTTGATGTGAAGTTTTAGGGCCATATTATCCTAAATAAAGCTTTTTGACAAATGGAATTGGACTAGATATTCCTGCTCTCTTGGGTAAGGGAGGGAAGTGGGAAGGCAGCAAGACTACAGCCATCACACCATGTCTGACAGGAGACAAGAAGACAACAGGGATTGAGTTAAGCAAATTAGGTAGTTACATATGAATTATGCAAACTGCAGATCAGTACTGAACTGGACTGGCATTATTCAATTGCCTTTTAACTCATCTCTTTGATTATTTGCTGCTAAACTGATGGCTCAGAGAGCGCGAAAGGGAAGTTTGTAAATACTTCAAGTGTCCTTCTGAATGTGCAACTCTGCCAAGTAGTGACAGCAGCAAGAAAAGTCAACTGTATCACATCTAGTTGCAGGAAGATAATAGGCCTCCCTCTTCCCCGTTTTACATGTCGTGCTCTTACTTAAGATTTGGCAACATAAAATAACTGTCCTGGCACCCTTAGCATCTGGTTCTAGCACATAATGGCTCTTAGGTCTGCTTTGAGATCAAACAGATGACAGATTTTTCTTTCAATGAGGGGACTGTGAGGGACAAAGAAGCAAGAAAGGCATAAAAACCATTCAGGGACAGATTAGAGTAAGTATAACTGCAACATTGCCAAATCTACAGAAAAGGGAGTCATTTTCTCCCTCCTTTCCACTAGAAGTTGCATTAAGTAAATGTACACCTCGTGCGTGCTGTGAGCTGTGGGCTTTGGCCCTGAAAGCCTCCTGCTGTATCCAAATTAGGACAGTGGCATTCACATGCCTCATCTCAGAGAGGGAAACAAGCTGGTGTCTCCCAGTTGAGTGCAGCGTCTACCCTGGTAGGTTTTCCCCTTCTTTTCCAAAACACAGTAAACTGGGACAACTGATAACTACAGATGGCTTATCCTAATTTGCCTGCCTTCACACAGGAAGTGAGGAGGAGAGTCGCAGTTCTGTGACTGAAACTGGTGGATGTTACAGGGTTGCTTTCCCTAGCTCCTGTCCAGTGGAGCCAGCCAGGGGAGAAGCAGTCGTGCAAGCAAGGAGTGCTCTCAGGGGGTGCCCTGTGTTCACATTCAGTAGTGTGAGTTGGCTGAAGGTTTGGGGCAGGGTGGCTCACATGCTTTATTTCTCACCACAACACAGTGTAAGAGAACTACTCTTGCACACAGCATTATCTCACCTGGGATATGGCATCTTTTAGCCATATCCCATACAGACTTGTTCACCAATAAAGACCCAAGTCAAATTTCTCCAGAAAACTGAAATTTCTGTAACCTGTAAGCCACTGGTGTCTAATTAGACAATACATACCTTGGGAAATAACTTAGGCTTATGACTTCCCTTGTGTGAAGATGTGACAATTTCAAGCCCAAGCTTGGCCACAGAGTAAGCAGCACAGATTCCTTTGTTGCCAGAGTCTTCTGAGTCCAAATATCATCAGGTAGGAATTGAAAAATGGAAACATGCAGAAAAGCTCATTCCATTATTAAGGAACACTTATCCTTTTCTTGTGGCTAAAGCAGTACTTTTCAGACTCCTGCTTTCCTCTCTCAGTGCTAGCCTAGAGTAGTCCTGGCAGTTCTTGCAGGAGTCACTCACTGCTATGGATTCAATTCTCACAGACTCGACAGTAGACATTGAAAGTGAGCCACTTACCAGATTCGTGCTTCTCTATCAGGAGAGACATATTTCCCTCATTCCTCTTGTTGTTTCCAAGCTCCATTAGCCATCCATAACACCCACCTTCCTACAGAGATCCCTTCACCTGGGAGAAATGTACTGTTTTCCTTATGCTTATTTCTCAACAGAACTACAGTATTTTTTCTCACCATCACCATGCCTTGAAAATTTAATAAAAAACAAATAAATGTAAATTATGTTGATGAAGCTGGTTTTGCCAGAACTCTGTGCCTGAGCATCTGTAACAGAGGGTGCTGTGGAATCAGTTCTTCTCATTTCTCTGATCCTCTTGCAGTGAGGTGAACTAGTGTAATAATGTGGAGAGTTCAAAATACAGCAAACTGGAATGTTGCAGGAAAGAGGATACAAACATGGTGGGAAAGAAGTGAAAGCTGACAAATTAGACTGTGAGGCCATTGAGCTTTCTATGTTTGTGCAGGGTGTAATATTACTGGGTCATTCAGGACATGAACAATAATGAGAGTTTAGTTGTTGAGATGCAAAATGGTTAGCTGAAGTAGTACCTTTTATTGATTCTTCAAACTATTTAATTCTTTCTTTCTAGCTTACTCAGATATCTATTTAGTTGGCATCTGTCTTAACTTCATATATCATTGTAACTGTTTTCTTCCCAGGCTGACTGCTACTTAAGGGATAATAGGAGGGATGCTCTGTTTTACTAGACAATAATATGGTTCCTGCTTGAATCAATTACAAGGCTGAAGGAAACCTGATTATTGCAAGAGAAAATGGGGCATCCCTCCTATTGTGCTTAATATACTGGAAGTGAACCAATAAAGTTGATTTTTGGATACAAAGTTAATTACATTGAAAAATCAGCTGTAATCCATCTGATGAATACTGCTTTTAAACACCCAGAAGTATACTCATTTAGGCCTATTATTTCCTATTTGTAGGAATTAGGGTCTCTATAAAGTTAGCTAATCAATTTCATTTTAATTGTTCCCTTATTATGGAAAGAAGTATGGAATGAAGATAATACTCATATGCATACCTCTTAAGGGTGTCCTGAGAATTAACCAGTTAATGCTTTTGCAGCATTTTTAACGTTTACAAGGAAATATAAATGCTTTGCATTATTAAGTAATAATTAGTATTAAGCAGGAATAGCTAAAGAGAGGTTACAGATTGTTTTCTCATGCCCTTTCCAATCCTTACTACTTTTTAGAAGGAATCTCACCTAGGGTGCAGAGAATGCACTTCCCTAGGAAGACACTTTACATCTGCCTGCATTTGTTTCAGCAAATCAAGCCTTCTGCTTCTCCCTTTTTCTACTCACAAGTGAGAGGAATGGGTTTACAGGCAATGCAAAATTGCACCTTTAAGCAATGCTGTGTGTAGGCAAAACATATGCCTACAAGCCACTAGAGGAGATGGAACATGTTGGAAAATAGGCCAGCTGGTTGTACATTTTGTCTTTATGGACTTTCTCCCTTCCAGAGTTGGGCCCTGTAATGTTGAGATCTTCGGTGGTAGCCCTAACCAATAAAAGAAGAAATGATGACATTTGTGGTGAAAATCTACCAGCTGCAGGGAGAACACACTGACTTACTCAGCTCTCAGGTCCTTCTGGTGAAAGAAAACCACCTAAGAAAAAAGAACTGGGTGTGCTGTAGGTATTTACATGTCCATAAACTTGTACCTCTGAGTGATGATGAAGTTTCTGAGCTCCACTCCAGGAATAACTAGTACCCCTTTTGGTACCAATGTGGTAATGTGGAAAATTATGGCTGTCCTGCTTAATACGTATGGGTTTGCCTGAAGAGGTAGAGATGGGATCACAGGAATTTTATGGCCCATCCTCAAATTTTTAAACCATACACATGGGAAATAGGGAGGTTGTAGAGTGGTAAGGATTGAGAGGGAGAAAGCCATGATGGCACAATTGCATTCTTTTACTCAGAGAAATCCTCACTTTGAGTGAGATGGTGTGACAATAACTCCATGTTGATTTCTCTGTCTGAGTCTGCATTTTTACCATAATTTTATGTAATCTTTCCAGAAATTCAAAGGGAAACACAGCAATCATATGTGTTCCTGCCACACTATTTGTATCACAGGAACCAGTCACTTAAGCGTTCAGTTCGAAGTTAATAAATTCTGTATGCAGTTTCACAGTGCTAGAATGGGAAGATAAGGCCATCTCTCTCACAGACAACACCCACTGTCCCCTTCCAGGGAAGAGTTGTCCTGTTTCAAGGCCTCGTGTAAAATAACATATACATTAACATTGTTCAGCACACTAAAGGCAAAATTCCTTCACTAATGGATAGCAAGCAGAGATCTCCTGCTGCAGCTGTGGAGGGAGGGCAGTCCTTCCCAGGCTCTGAAGCCATGCATGCTTTGCTCGCTAGTGGGAACATCCTATTACCAGGATAGACCTTACCTGACTTGTTCTGCACAGAGGAGGAAGGGTTCAAGGTTGCCGTGCTGCACAGCCAAACCCTACCTGGCTGCTTGACTGGCAGAAGAATGAGGTGACACTTTCATGCAGGTTATTTTTAACGTGATCTTGTTTCCGTGAAAAAATGGAAATACTTTTGTATGCTTACCTGTGGGTTAATTATATCTTCATTTTTAACCAGGGCTTATCCCATCCCCATTATATTTCTGTAACGTATTTTATATGAGTTTTCAATTCTGTCACATCAAGTGCTTCTTTAATGCAATTCTTCAGCTAGTCAGAAATATTAGTAATTAAATTCTCTCAAATATGCTAGTGTAAAGCGGAAGGAGAACATCCCAATACTATCAGCAGTGGTGTTAATTATTTTAGGCAAGCTGTCATTTATGTTTTCTGAAGTGGATTTTGTTCTTGCAGTCAGGAACATTGCTTAGTGCAGAATTAATTAATCATTATAAATATAAAACCTGCAGTATCAGCTTCTGCATTCAGTAAGGTTTCAAGAGGCAAGGTTGAAGGAGTCAATAGGCTGCTGTGGGGAATCATGGTCTTTTTATCTGATACAAGGACAATTAAATTATATGCTTAATCTTTATAGGAATATGTATTTAAAGCATCTTTGCAAAATAATAAAAAAGAGAAATTGTTAATTTATTATGACTGGCAGCTTTTACTAATGCAATATTGTTTTAAAAAATGCTGTATGTAACAAGATTAGTGAGGAGGAAACAGAAAAGCAAAGTTTGCTATAAATTTGAAGAGTTGTTTTTAAAGGTGTCTTTCTCATTTTACCTGTTTGGAAAATGGTTGAGTCATTCATTTCCTCACCACAGTACAAACACCAGCATGAAGCCTTTAAGCGCACAAGAATAAAGAGATAATAATCCAACCTTTCCTAGAGCATCCTGTGTCAAAACTGAGTGTCAGTACTTGAAACTATGGGGCTGGCTTTGCTAGAAGAGGCCAAGCAAGGCTGACAGCTCAGGAAAACCAGAATTAATGATGAAATAAACTAAAAATTTAATCTTGCCATTTGGAATAAGTGATGCTGGCTTTTGTGTGTGTTTTGTTTTTGTTTTTTTTACCTGCTCCCTTATTTTCCCATCAAAAAGCAATTAAAACACATTTTTTCTCTATATTAAGGGAGATGATTTCATTGTCTAAGATATGCACTGACTCTACACCAGTAAAAAAATTGGTTATTTATTTTCTCATCCAGGGATCAAAAATGTGATGGATGGCCACTAGCTGCTTCATTGAATTGACTGACCATCAGGTTGCATGTCTCATTGTTTTGCAATCTAGATTTTCAGGCATTTAATCTCCAAAAGCAATGTATGATATGGGGCTCTGAGGGAGGACTGAAATCAAAGCTACCTAAAGACAACCCATTCTGAATCTTGTGCCATACGTGTTGACCTCCTATTGAAAATCCTCTCTGTACTTTTCAAAGGCATTCTCTTGACATGTGGGTTGTACGTGATTGAAAGGTATGGGTCTATCTGTGCAATAGATAGTATTAATTATGCAAGCTTCCTCAGTTTTATAGTTTATTGTAAAAGATATTATTTCATGATTTGTATCATTACAATTATGTTTCTAATGGGATTTTAATTGATTTTGAATCCAATTAAAAAAATCCCTATTTTTAAAGCACACCTCAGCTGCTGCCACTTTGAATCTGTGCCAAGCTGGCAGACTGTAACTTATTGTGTCATCATTTAAATGTCTTGCTGTAGTGCTGGCTTTAGGGATTCGGAAGTGATCTGCATTTAATATAGTCCCTTAACTTGTAGCCATTTCAGAACTTAGGGATGCTGAAATCTTCAACAAGCATGCTACTGACAGTCAGTAGGCAGCTGGTGGGATTGTGTTATTTTACTTATTCTTGACACTTGTTGAGCTGATAATATTTTAAAGATGTTTTTATTAAGTAGTGTAATTCCTTTCCTGATACATGCTTGGAGTTTGGTCTTACCCCAAAACCTTATTTACCCAGACAAACCTAGGATTTGGAAGGCATGCAATTGATCAAATACAACTCACAAACATCTTTCTTTATTTGGGTGCAGGGGACAACCACATCCAAATATCCACAAGATTTGGTGTGGATAGAAATATGGACAGTCATTTCTTCATTTGGGCTCCTTGTTGTCACTCTACATATGTCTCATGTAGCTCTTTCCCAACTCATTCATACCCATGTTGATTGAAAACGTATAGAATTTAAACTGGATTGGTTTTAGATATTTATCTGTTACAAGAAAAACAGTGGTTATTTTATACATTCAAAAACCTTTCTTAGTAGTTGAGATAACTTCACAAAAGCTCATTTGACTACAAATAGGGCATATTACTGCCCTCAGGCTGAAGCAAGAGCCTAACAAGCATTGAAAACTGTGGTTCACCTACCAATATCATGTATATTCTGGTATTCTGGATGACGATCTCAGTTCATGTTTCAATTTGTGGAGCTTTCCAGTGCAAACTATCCATTAACCCAGAGGATTCTAAAAGGTTAATTAATCACTGACTGAGTCTGAGGGAAATTGCAGTAAACTATTGCTCAAAGGTATTAAAGAGCTCTTTTCAATTGGCTTCAGGCAATATTACCTAATCCGAGGAATGGCTTTAACCCTCAGGCAGTAGTTCATTTCGGTTGGCCTCAAGTGCAGTCAATAATCTGTATTTGCTATTAGGGCTCTGCTAGTAATTGAATTTTGGTTTAGTGGAAGAGCCAAGCATTTCAAAGAACAAAAAAAAAACAAAACAAAACAAAACAAAACACAAATACCCCAAACCCCACCCATAACTCTCCTTATGGAACTTAGGATCAGAAGGGAGTGTTACCTACACCTGCTTCTGAAAACAAGAATTTGATCTACTTTCCTCCCTGCTTCTAGGTGAGTGCTTTAATCACTAAGCATCAGGACACTGATTTTTTTTTCCTCTTGAAATTGTTCCACATTTTATAAAATGGTCAGATACTAATTAATGCAGAAACTGGTACCTAACTATTGAGAAGCCCTTTTCTTCAGGGCTGTGCAAGTATTCACATAAGTGAATGAGGAGGATATCAAGCCAGATAATGAGTCAGCTCCAGGACTGGCATGGTTGTGTCGGTGCAGGGCTGTGCTCACACTAATTAGCTCATTTGAAGAGAAGGGGTAATTAACTCTGGAAGAGTACTGAGTGGCTGCTTCTTATATGCAGCTACTATCCCTGCCATTCACATTTGTAGTACCTGTGTAGCTCTGAGTCTGCTGTGTAGACCTCTGGATGCAGCATGCCTCAGTGCAGACCTTCCCTATGCTCTGAAAATGCACTACAGACGTGCTTAACTCCAGTAAACTTGTGGTTAGTCTTCTTTTGGTTCATCTCGTTCATCATTTTATCTCTTCCTTTGTTCATCATGCATTCTATAATACTGAAAGCTGTCTAGCAGCACAGATTCTTGCTGTAAAATAAGAGAAAAATGTTTGAGGTGTGAGAAACGTGACAGAAGCCATACAATTGCACAGACAAGCACAGCTTCTTATGGCCCCTCTGTTTGGAGTGAATGGTATTAAGAACTGCTTAGCTGACATACCCCAACTGTGTGGCCAGGCAGACAGGCACACAGATAAATGTAGATGTGACTTTTCTAGCAGACACTGCTTAGAATTTCCCATTTAAGACTTGTCCTTCTGTTTTCAAATAGAAACACTAGTATAAAAGATGCAATTCTATTACCCTGCAGCTTCATTTTTTTATACAAACTCTGAATACAGGCTAATACATCTTCTCTCCCCATGATACACTGGAGTGTAACCCACTGAATAAAGAATAGCTCCCTATGCAACAGAGCATTTTATTATAATGAAGAGACTCAGTTATCAGATTATTAATATTTCTAAATGAAGCAATCATTCTGAAACAAGAAAAATAATATTTCTATCTATTTTATATTTGAATTAGGGTGTTTTCAATCCCATTATTGTAAATTATTTCAATAGAGCTGGCACAAAATAGGTCTTTATAATAAAAAACAGTTGAATTATTACATATGTTAAGTTTCTGGGACCATTGTTTGGCATAACTCAACTAAACAGGCAAGTGAGACATTTAGACACCTGATGGCAATCTTTCATTAAATTTGATTAAATATGATTTGTGCCTCTTTTTGTATGAGAATGTCTCAGACATAACAATATAATTCAGTTTTGCATAGAGCTTTGGTCAAAAAAAAAAAAAAAACAAAGAAAAAACCCCACAAAAAAGTCTTATGATGAGATGCAGAAGGGAGAGAGAGCACTTCTTGGACATGGGTTCAGTGGTTCCCAGAAAGGCAGCATACAAAAAAAAATTCCATTAGCTGAAAAAATTAGAGAGGGAAAACCTAGGAATTTTAAAGCAGTGAAGATATTTATGCATTTTTGCAGCCAGTTGGAGTGAGAACAAACTGGAAGAAGGAAGCAATAGAAGGGAGGAAAAGGTAAGTGAGGTTTATGTTGTGTTAAATGATGCAACATAACCTAATGCCATGCATGGATAGTGTTACTTCAGAGACTTAAACAGATGCTGTTCACTATTTCTTAGGGCTGACTGGCCAGCTAGCCAAGCTTTCTTATTGCTATGCCAAATACAATAAACTTATTTTTGCAAAATGAATGTGATAATCTGTGACAAATTCTACCCTTCCTCACTATCTATAGTAATCTCAAATGTACTGAACTTTGCAGCAGTTTGATATTCGAGGCTAGGAGGAAGGCATGCTGAAAGAAATGTGCATTCAAACCCATTTGGAGGCTGATGTAACAAATTACAGGCCTAGTGTTTGACACTCTGTCAGCACCAAAGACTGTGAAATACAGTCCTATAGGAACCTGTAAGAGGCAATCATTATTGTCAGACCCTTTTGGCTCCTGACACACTTCCTTTTCGGACCAGGGTTTGGGCTCTCTTAACTTCTTCTTGATCCAAGGATCATTTCTGCTCTTTCCATGCATGGGGGCCTTGATAGAGGTTAGCTTAATAGTAAAACTGTCTCCCTTCTCTGTCTCCTAGAGAACCCCAACACGAATATTTACATTGGTCACACTGTAGAGATTCTTTATGTGCATCCAGTTCTTCTGTCTCTGCCTGAGGGGCTCAAGCACAGCTGGTGAGCGGAGACAGATGGAGAAGGGCAGGTAAATCCTGGGACAACCACAGTTTGCTCACCAGACAGTGGTTTCATCTTGACAATTGCCCAACTGTGGAAGCATATTGTGAGTGCTAGGGGCTGTGGCAACTGTGAAAGAGACTTTGATTAGTTTTCAGGAGGTAGAACAAGAACCTGGCACTCTTTTCTTCCTGAAAATAACGTGCTATCCTAGAAACAGCTTAAAGAAGGGATCCATTTAGTGTTATAAATAAGTGTAAGCACAAATGGGTGCTTGGCCCTGAACAAAGCTTAAAGTGACCTATTTATGCTGGAAGGGTCACTCAAATGTGTAACTGATGTGAGAGATTCAGCCAAAAGTATTACTTTCTGAAACGTCTTTTGTTTTTAAGGAACAATGCTTCTTGGATTGGGCTACAATCTGTAATTCTGAAAACCTGGAAAAAAGACAAACAACCTTCAACAGACAGAGGCAAAGGCATATACCAGTCACTGGTGTTTGCTTTGGAATATAGAAACTCCCACTGGAAGGAGCAAAGCATCTCTCTTATTATTTTTGTACACATGCCTGAGGGAAAACAATGACACTCAACCTAAAACCAAAGGAGTAAATTTTATCCTTGCTTCCCAGTACACCCAGCCACAGAGCATTACGTAGCCGCTCAGCCATAAGGCATTACCTGGTCATTTGGGAAGTGGGGAGAGGATGGGTAGTGCCACCTCCTCTTCGGTGGTAGCAGCTGGTATTCTTCATCCCTGACAGCTGGCAGTCAGTCAAGATTCAGGCAGAGAGCCTTATGTTTGAATCCTCTTTGAGTGTTTATCTCTCAGATATAACATATACATCAATCTTACCTTTTCAAGATCTCTTTTTTATCAGCATACTGCTTCTTCATGAAATAGTTATTTTGTTTTATAGAAGATGAATCAACTATGTTGAAGAGACACGCAAACAAACAAGTCAGATACTGAGTTTTGCTTTGGCCCATTGCCTCAGCAAAAAGGCTTCCTAGAGTCATGGTATAAAAACCTGCTAATGTGAAATTAGTGACTCTATATTGAAATTTTATTTAACACTAGGAATATCAAAAGGAGTCCATAAAATTCCTAAAACTGTGTTAATAACCAAAATAGGGCATTCGGCTTCTGCTGCTAGAGGGGTTACTTGAGCTGTAGATACACTGTGGTCCGAGGATAAGGGGTGAAATATATAAATTTAACCCTTAAAAGAACAATTTAAAAGGCTAGAGATTAATGTTTTGCAAACATTGCCTTAAACTCCTGTTTTAATCATATAGAATTGAAATAAAACTGCATATCCATGTAAGTAATACTTCCCATCACAAGGAGCAAGTATATTATCCTCACCCCCAATCTCCAAAAGGTTTTAAAAAGCCTCAAATAAATTTTAAAAAATCAGTATGGACAAATGGATGTCAAAGGGGATGATATAGGTTATACTCAGGAAAGAAATGGATATCTTAGTCTCCCAACCCTGGTGTGCTTTGGCAGTAGATTTCCAACAAACTTTTACTGCATAGGCCATTTCCAACTCACCTGCTAGTGACATTTACTTGGCTTCCAATCAACCATTTTTCTCATAAATATGTCAGCTGCAGTTGCTTTATAATGGTGTCGCAGTTTAACCCCAACCAGAAACCAAGTCCTGCGCAGCCTCCCGCTCACTCCCTGGGAGAGACTGTAATGTTAATGGTCAATGACTCAAACAATTGACCATTTGCAAAAGGAGCAGTGTGCTTTGCTGGGGCCAGGTGTGCGCCCCCCAGCCGAAGGGGAGGAGGGGATTTTTTGGATGGCTCGTGGTGGAACCACTGGTCTGCATAAGAACAGCCCAGGTACAGCGGGACTGAGTGCCCATCACCAGAGGATGATCATGACAGACCAACCTTCATTTAGCAAGAAGAAGCCAATAAGAAGCAGATCTTGTGAGGTGGGATGATGTTTTTTTTATAGTGCCAATCACACAGCTGACTCAGGTGTAAAGCTCCCCTCCAGGGGAGGTATTGGGATATTCACATGTAGGGCTCAGCGTATTCATCCCTTCTGAGGAGGCATCACAGGCTCAGCTACACTGATGTGAGAGGCAGCTGTCATGTCTTAGAAGGTGTCATAAAACATCAAAGACCCCAAAGCACCCCCAGACGCGTTTCTGAGGCCTCTCACCAGAGGACTGCACATGATCCAAGTGTAAAACTCCACTCCCTTGCCAAGGGAGGTACCTGGGTGTTCCCACTTGAACCTGAGCATATATTAACCCCCTGGTCTTTGTGTTTCAAAGACTTCCCCCATCCCCAACAGATCAAGACTGTGACCATGACTTTGGCCAAGAGGCAATGAAATTGCAACAATCAAGCCTCATCACTGGATCCACAGGTGGTGATATCTTTCTACTCTTTTCATTTCTTTTTTTCTTCTCCTTATACATTTTTGTGGATTTTTATGTTTTTATATTGCTCTATTTCTATAGATAATAACCAAAATGGCTGCATACCTCCTTTCCATTGCAACCAAATTGTTCTGAAATAAACCTGCCATACAAATTTTTATAAACACTTAGACATTTGGTGTTGTTTCACTTTAATCTGCCCCAAGGGATCTATTATTGACAAGAACCTCCATCACCCTGCCTTCGGGGATGGGCATAACACTGCCCCACCAACAGGATCAGGGACAGAACTGGAAGGATAACAGCTAGAAAATTCAAGGGTTGAGATGAAGACAGTTTAATAGGAAAGCAAAACCCACATATGAAAACAAAGCAAAACAAGGAATTCAGTGTTTTCCATGGGCAGGCAGGCGTTCAGCCATCTCCAGGAAAGCAGGGCCCCATCACACATAATGGTTACTTAGGAAGACAAATGCCATCACTACAAATATCTCCCTCACCCTGCTTCTTCCTCCCACTGTTTGTATGGTTTATATGATAGGTTTACATGGTATGGAATATCCCTCTGGTTAGTTGGAATCACCTGTCCTGACTTTGTTCCATCCCAACTTCCCCTTCCAGTGTGGAAGTATGAAAAGAGGAAAAGTCCTTAACTCTGTGTAAGTTCTGCTCAGCAATAAAAAAGTCTCTACATTATCAACTCTGTGTTCAGCACAAAACCAAAATGTAGTCCCATACTACCATTGTGAACAAAATTAACTCTACCCCAGCCAAAACCAGCACACGTGGCAAAAGAGACAACCGTTGTTCAACTACAAGCGGAACTTTAAATGGGAAGCAAAATTTTTCAAATATTAGAAATGCAAACCAGACTTGGCCTATTCAGTCTTTTCTCATGGTCTCCTTTAATATTATCCCCTGTTTCATTTTGATATTGTCAGAAATCTTCCTCACCTTTGCTTACCTGGAGTTTCAAAGCAGCTGTGGACCAGTCTTCTTGTTCAACACTAGGTGTCAATGGGGAACACCTTCTTTTCACCACTGCAATCTACAGGGATTAGATAAGCAACAAACAGAGTAATCAGAAACATTATGCCATTCCATATACCAGCTACAGATCTATGGATGACTGACTATTACACTAAAACACTCTTGCAGCCCACCTGAGCAGACACATGCAGTGGAAGCTGTAGCAGGGATATAATTTGCCTTTTTAAAAGCTTTCCTTTGTATTTTTGGGGTTGCTGTTGTTTTTATCCCAACAGATTTAATTTGTATGAAGCTGAAAAGCTTTTATGAAGATTTGGAAACTCAAGCCTGTGTCTTTCAGGAAAATTTCTCTTCTTTCAGAGTTTCCTTGCAGGGTTGCCATTTCTTTGATGTTTGACAGGGATTTGAAACCTGGGTTAGAGTGACCCATATAGAAAGAAAGAAAATAGGGACACTACATCTCTGCTAGAAAAACTGGGACACCTGGTCACCTCATTTGTTACTAAAAAGAATATCTTCAGAGTATGATATCTCCAGATACAGGGGATTTGGTGATTTATTTTTTTTTACAGTGAAAGGAAAACAGAGACTGTTAGTTAAAAGTTGGTATAAATTCCTTTGGTAGCTAGAAATTTTGAATTTTTAAACAAGAAACAATTATTTTATGTATATAAAATTTCAGGATTAGGAGATTCCTATGTCTAAGGCAGAAAGCACATTCATGTAATTAACATCATAATTAATCCAGATACACTGAGCCCCTCCAATATTAGCATGATCTGCTTCCCAGCTTCCCCTTCTTCAGACCTGTTAAAAACATCCACAATAGATTTATTTTGTAGTCTGCTGGAAATGAGTGTTTCACAGATAGAGGAAATCCTTTGTATGGGCCATACATAATAAGGCAGAGATATGTTAATGATGGGGACATGAAACATAACCATATAAACTCTGAATGAGAATGTCATTACAATCAAATATATCAGTGAACAAGATTCACAAGTACTACAGATGCTTGAAAGATAAAGCTGGAATCTGAACTCTTTCTAAGTTACGATATACAGGAAGAGAAAATTCTTTTACATCTTAAAAACTGGAAAAATATATTACTTACTGATGGGAAAGATTCCAGGTTTAGGTAATTTTAAAGTATTTTCACTGTGACATCAGAAATAATGTAATCTCTCATCCCTGCATCACCAAACACTTGACTGTTAGGTAATGGGCCACATAACATTGTTTCATAGCTTCATCATTGCACAGCACAACTGTTTACTGAGCTCCATAATGTTGGGTCTGGGGCCCAACCTTTATTCCTTCCAAAGTTCTGCCTTAGTGAAGTAACCTCAGATTCATTGAAGTATAAATGTTACTGAGCTTCTCGAATGGCTATCCTTATGTTTCTTTACAGGTTTGTTACTCTAGGGAGACCAACGCCGGTCTGCAATGTGCCATGAAAGAACAATAGTTTCCATGATAACTTTCCTTCTTTGCCAACTTCCACATTCTCTGCTGTACTGCAGCAAACACACCCAGACACCCAGAGAAATTTCCTTTGTCATCTTAGCAGTTCCTAATATCAATCTCCCCTTTCCTCCATCCTTCTCTTAGTACTGAAATTGCCAGCCATTTCTGTATTTCCTTTTCACCTGTGAGGTAAAATAAAAGTGACACTTAACTACAGAAGGCTCTGAAGGACATTCTCAGCAGCATGCTACCTGTACGCCTGGAGCTGTCAGTGAGGATTTGAATTACATTAGTGTACAATTAGTTATAGTCAGGACAGCAATGATTTCAGCTGATACTTGCTCAAGTCTTTGATTAACTGTGATAGATGCATCACATAGTTTTGCTGCCTGGCTTCAAGGCCTCTTTTTTGTTTTGTTTTCAAGTGTTTCTTCAGGGCTCTGCTAGTCCATGGCATATGCTGTTCATAGTTTGACTGCTCTGTCTTCTCCCTCTGCTGCTAAATTGGTTTGTGATCAGTTTTTAATATGCGTTCTTTTTTCATTTGTCCTGATTGTGTTACTAATGTTGTGGACCACAGGAATGAAGCCAATAACCAAAGTTATCAAAGTAGCCCCTAGAAGAAACCTTAATTTTATTAGCTCAGGAGGAGTATGGAATTTGAGTCATGCTGAGATAACATCACAGGGTAGGTCACACCCAAGGGCTGACATTATCTCTCAGGAACACACACTCCTGGGGTGTCTTATTAATTATAGTTAATTGCATGGAAATTAATGAGCTTTTTCAGTGACTACTGAGCTACTCTACATCTGCAAGACAAACTGTACTAACTTTGATTTTTATGTTTCTTGGTCTTTGAACAGTTAAATGCTTTCACTTTATCTTAATTCACTCTCTGTTCTTCTAGTGTATAACTAATGCTTTTTTTTATTTACCAACACCATTGCTTTCAATAAGAAATTTATTTTTAGTGTATTTTTCAGCTATTCCTAAGAGAGCAAATTTGTGTCATTTACCTTACAATTCTCCTTGATTTGAGAAAGGTTTAAAAGCCATTTGTCAATATAAATATCTAAGAGAGATAATCCATTATTCTGTTAGTGTCCTGCTCTTTTAGATACTTGGATAGTACCAAGACAACCAAGCTGTCTATAATAAAAGAGAAACAGGCAAATGATCGTACCGGAAAACTAAATGCAGAATTTTTGTTAAACAGCTGTATCAAAAACCTAATACTTTCCCGAAACTAAAGACTAATGTTAGATAACACAGGCTATTGAAATGTCAGAAGTGAAAAATCCAAACAAGAACCCATATTTCTGAAGAAATTTGTTAGCTTGGGGACAGATATTTTGGTTTCCCATTTGACTTGACAGATCTTGGTCCCTTTTGGATATTTCTATCTTCTGTATGATAAACTCATGTACTCCATATTCATAGACCTGTAATACTTACTAAACAAATTTAACATTCAAGGCATTTCTATTTTTGATAACCTTTTTGTCAAATATAGAGTGTGGCTGATTTTATGGAGTAACTGTAAAAATGAAAGAAATGATGAATGAATTGAGAAAAACTTGCTCTGAAGGAATAAGAATGATGCTGTGCTATCACTGCTGAGTGTTATTCATTATACACTATAAGCACTGCTGCAGAATATTTAGCGATGAACACTTACAAAGCTCAGTATATCTTAAGAGCCCAGAAGAATTAATTGGGCCTTAAATAACTCTCTGTTAATTTTTAGTACATATTAGACATCTTTTCACCGACAATCAAGATTTTACAAAAATACCCTTTTCTCAAGCCTTCCAAATATTTCCAACATCATAATGAAACCCACTTCTAAAATCGGTATCTTTTCATGGTAAACACAACGTTGAACACTTGAAAGATCTAACGCAGCCTCTATACCTATAAAATTTATTCTTTGTAATAATATGGTCTCAAAGTTATGACTCATAAAAGCATCATTTTATTGAAAATATAAAAAGTAAAAAGTTTTAAATGAGTGTAGAAATATGAATTTAAGACACTAATTACTTTTTCTTTGCTATATAACTTTTGATACTCTTTTTTAAAAGAGTCGCAGGTTTGATAAAGAAGAAGGAAAGAAAATAACATATTAAACAGAAAAAGTTATGGCAAAGTTCAGTTCACCTTTGAATTAATGTTGGTGATTCCATGCACAACTGTATTTGACATGTTTAACTTTTTCAGTTTGAAACAACTTTAAAAAAAAGAGCAAAAATTTGCATAAACTTTCAGTTTATTACTCATTCACTTCAAAATGGCTGTTTAAAACTCAGCTCTTCAGTTGTTGAAGAGGTGACTTAAGGAAATACCTACATGAGGCAAACCTACTTGATAGCAGACAGCACTAATCTAGGAGATAAAGGCATTAAAACAGTCCAATGGTTGGAAGTTGAATTTATTTCAAAAATAAGTATGTCACACTTTCTTAGGAATGAGAACAATTAGCTACTGCAGCAAGCTAGATAGAGATATAGATAGATAGAGAATATTCTCCAGAACAGAGGCCTTTAAATGAGTATGCATTACTTTTTTTACAGGACTCCTGTAGTCAAAACAGTTGGTGAATAAATGGAAGAATTTTGATACTCCAGCCTACGTAAACTACAGAGCTATCATATTAGCCCCTTCTGGGTTTAGAAACTATTAATTCATGTATCTTGGCTTACTGCAGAGGAGATTTTTATTAAATACATCTTTTCTCTGTTAATTTTTAATATTTCATTAGAACTCAATCGTTCTAGACCACTGGATACTGGTGAGCCGGCTACTGATAAATTACTTCCTGCAGACTAACTTAGCTGTGGAGCACTCTTCTGCAAATCAATAAATTTACCATTGGTCAAAAATGTCTCAAAGACTTTCACAAACCAGGAACATGTCTAACTTCTGTGTAGAGATCTAGAACAGATGCACTTGAATTCTTTCATCCAAGCACCTAAATTATGTAACAATGCATTTCTGTAGCCATTGGTGGAAGATAAGATTTGAATAAACTTTAGTTTCTCTAACTCCACGGGCTTAGAGCAATTTTAGCTATGCTTCTTATCTTATATATGAATTATGATTAAATTAAGTCTTGAAGACAAGGTTCATCACTAGCTACAACAC
Organism: Campylorhamphus procurvoides; assembly: GCA_013396655.1. Taxonomy (NCBI): domain Eukaryota; kingdom Metazoa; phylum Chordata; class Aves; order Passeriformes; family Dendrocolaptidae; genus Campylorhamphus; species Campylorhamphus procurvoides. The sequence continues at coordinate 85,741 of WBMV01003663.1, read as the reverse complement.
AGACCTGTTGGAGGGATTCCAGAGGAGGGCCACCAAGATGACTAGATAGATGGAGCACCTCTTCTATGAGAAAAGGCTAAGAGAATTGGGATTGGTCAGTCAGGAAAAGAGAAAACTTTTGGGGTGACATAACTGTGACCTTCTAGTATCTGAAGGGGGAATACAAGAAATCTGGAGAAGGGCATTCTGCAAGATCATGTACTGACTGAACAAGGGGAAGGGGTTTCAAACTGAAAGAGTGTAGGTTTAAGTTACATATTAGGAAAAAATCTTTACTCTGAGGGTGGTAAGGCACTGGAACAGGTTGCCCAGAGAAGTTTTGGATGCTCCATCCCTGAGAGTGTTCAAGGCCAGGCTAGATGGAGCAACCTGGGATAGTGGACAGTCCCTCTGTCCACAGCAGAGGGATTGGAACTAGTTGATCTTGATGATCCCTCCCAATGCGGGCCATTCTATGATTCTGTGATTCTGTGGGGTGAGAATCAAGGAGGAAATAGATAAAGTGCTCCATCAAACATCTCCTTGAGCATACACGACTAGTTTTCCTTGTGCTTTTTCCTCTAAAAAAATATAATCTCTAAAGCAAGGGAGATGTTGCTTACATATTCATTACACAATAATATTTTAGCTAAGATGATCATCAGGTCAAACTGATGGAAAACAAATGTTCTTGGTCTTTGCAAAATGTGCATACTTAAAAAAATAAATATGTTGACCACATTTCTAAACGAGAATCTTTCCTAAGTGCGTCTTTACTCTCCTGCACAGTTTGGCTTTTCTTGCAGACCATAACCTTTCTGAGCAGTTACTCAGATTACTTGAGGCTGCAGAGAAGGTGAGCTTTTCACAACAAAGAATATACCCATTTATACATTCTAAATCTGTATTCATTATAGTCCGTCAAGTTTCACAAAAGTCCCCGGTGAAGAGTTCAGGTCTGCCACCCTAACTATTTTTCGGAAAGCTGTTTTGTACATCTAGAGTTCAGCTTTTTAAAGGGAAGGCTGTATTTCTCTCTTCCCATTTTATCTTGACCTCAGGGTCCCTTTGATCTGTGTGAATCCCATGTTTCAGAGTCATCAAAATATCATATGACATGTCAGTTTATAAGGACAACATGACATGAGCTACATGGCCTATAACAGAAGCATGGATCTCTTTTAATATAGACTAATAAAAGGCAATATTTGTCTCATTTTCTTGGAAACACTTGCAACTGTTAAAATATGGCAGCCTCATATATATGATGTACTTGAGAATGATGACACCCTGACCCCATCCCTTGCAAGATGCTGCAATTCCCCAGCCACATACTTTTTATCCTCTTTGGGATGTCTCAGATATGTCCTGGCTGCCAGGGTAAGGTGGAGAGTGCTGGGCTTAGTGAAAACTTTCCCATTGGGTAAAAAATCATTCATCATCGAGCAATAAAGATTTTTCAGAGTCCCAAAACCTATAATCAAATGAGCTCCCTACCCTAAGTGTCTTGCAGCACAGAGCAGTTTTGAATCCTTTTATATCAAGTCAGGCATAAGACCTGATTGAAAATGTCTTCTTTCCTCTTTTTATTTTCATTATAAAATGGAAAAATTCTAAACATCATATTTCTGGTTTGCAATAGATACAAAAATTTGTAACATTATATGTCAGACAGGGCATATTCAGTGCAAAGTATAAGATGTATTTTGAATTGATGCTGGAGCAAACTATCCAGCATTTGATCCTTAAGAAGAGATTAATTTGGCTGCTTATTTGAAAATTGATATATTACCAAAAAGTGTACAAGACATGGACTTTCAAGAGAAGGTTTGCATCGTTACAGTACTTTTACAATTGAAAAAATATTTTTAGGCACTCATAGAATTGTAGAATGGCTTGGGCTGGAAAGAACCTTCAAGTTCCTACTCCCCTGCCATGAGCAGGAGCACCTTCCACTAGATCATGTTGCTCAGGGCCACATCCAACCTGGTCCTAAACACTTCCAGATAGGAGGCATCCGCAACTTCTCTGAGCAACCTTTTCCAGTGTCTCACCAACCTCACAGTGAAGTCCACATCCTTCATATATGGAGGGCCCTAGAGCTGGATGCGATACTCCAGGTGGAGTCTCACCAGAGCGGAGTAGAAGGAGACAATCAGCTCCCCTGACCTGCTGGTCACACTTCCTTGGATGCCGCTTAGGATGCAATTGGCTTTCTGGGCTGCAAGTGCACCTTGCCAACTCATGCCCAGCATCTCATCTGCCAGCACCCCCAAGGAATATGAAAGATAAATCCTCTTTTCACAAGTCATTTTCATGTATTACTGATCCCATTGGTACATGATGGAAAGACCCCTTTATGGACAAGTAGCTCTTACAGGAGATAGTATTTATAACTGCCTATTGACAACATACAGTGTTCTATAATGACAATGTGAAAATTGGCTTTTGCTTCCTTAAACCATCATTGTATTGAACCATGTAACCAGAAAATCACAACGCAGTGATCTTTTTGTATGCTAATCCTTCTGTTGTAGCTTAATGACTTGTCTGCACATCTTGGAGATAATAAACTCCACAATGGAAGCAATAGCTGCCTTGGCAACTTTGCATAAATCACTATTTGTAAAAGTGAAAGAAAACCTATATACAGAAGGTAAGCAATGAGATTGCTCACATTTTTGGTATTAACTCTATTTGGTTTTAAAGCACCTGTAATTCAGTAAATAAATAGATAAAAAGCAAAACCATCCCCTATCCCAAGGTATAATCAATAAGATCCCCTACACCGTCAGTAAAATCATTGAATATTTCAGAATGATTGATCTTTCATAAGCAAAATTTATGAAAATGGAAAATGTGCTTATAAATACCAGCATCTTGTTCAAGGACTAGAGATACCACATGGTAGAAAGAAATGGAGTTTAACAATTTGATAACTGAAAACTGAAGTACCTTTTAAAGTCTAACTTACAGAAAAACATGGGAAACCTGATCCTTTCTAAGTAGGAGACTTGAACAATGGGGCTTATAGGTTTGTGATTCACAAACTTGCGGCAGAAAATAGTGCTTAGGGTGTCTCCAGAGAAAATATTTCTCTAATTAATAGAGCAAATGCAGGAGAAGGAGCACCTATTCTCACTGTTAATAAGAATGCATGGCCTGTAGAGAAAATTACTCTGGTGTGTATGAGTTGCAAGTGCTTGAACAACCATTCATCCTGAATTTGAACAGAAGAATAAATAAAATTTGCCTGCAACTGTATTTTCAAACCCAAGGATAAGAAGAGAGTCAACAGTGAGGGGCTCTATTCTTTTTCTTGTGATACTGTCTGATATAGTTTTGCATTCCCCTCATTGAATTTTGGCCCCGCGTACTGTTCTTTAAAAGGTGAGAGGAAAGTATCCATCAAACTGTGCACAGGGATAATAATACACGTGTGTTTAGAGAGGGTCTTGTCTTAGCCTTTGCTTCCTCATGCTGTCTGTTATTCTCTTGTTGAAATTCATTTTAAATTAGAACATAAGCCCTTCATGACGTGGTGTATATCTTTATTAGTGATTACACAGAGCTAGTGCTTTAAACTGAAGATGAAGAAACAGAAAAAACAGACAGGAATAGAAAGAGCCAGGGCTAAAAAAAAATGTAAAATAGGCCCTTTTAGAGCTCTTCTAGTTAGTGCTTTAGGGAACTAAAAGCAAATTTGATTTGTATTGGCATATTCACAACTCTTGCTTCCTCTATCAAAGATATCAAGATGTCAAAGAAGATAGATGTAAGAAATATTAATCCAGTTCTACATTATGCAATCAATTTACTTGGGATTTCTTTGCAAAAGAGACTCCCTGCAGCAGGGAAAGCCAGCTCTAGTAAACCACTTTGGATAGACAGATCATCTTTCTCACGTCTTTAAGCAGGTACTATTCTTTGAGCCACTAGTGTACCATAAGCAAGCTATTCTTTCCAGCTGGAGCTTCCACAAATACTAAGGGGTTTAGTATGTTATACACAGCATGCTAACACACCTTTATTCTGAGGAATGTTAAATATGCTGCAGGAAACAAAAATACCATATATTCAAATACATAGGGTGTATCCTGACATGAAGACAAGAAATTTTCTCTTTTGTAACTGCTGTGCATGAAGCACCATAGGTTTAGTGCCAGAAGGGAAATCTTCTATGGAACCTATGGAAATTGATCTGGCATCAATCTTACTGATGAATATTGTTAAAAGAGAGAGGATTTTGACTTTAATTTCAATTGAATTTTGAAGTAATTAATAAACCATCTTTATTTTCCTCACAGTATATCTGCAAAATTCCAATTTATGTTAAGCTACATTGCACACAGACTGAACTAACTCCTTAGTGTACAAAGCACTTGCTCTTCTCTCCAGTAATGAGTTGCACTGCACTCTGTGACTGTTTCTAGAGGACATGCCTAAAAAGGGATTTATCACACTGGATATTCTGTATTTCCTTTGAATTTATTAAAGGCTATTTTATACTATGAGTAATGGCTAAAAATGTTTGTCGCCTAACTTATTGCTGTGTTCAATGCATAATTTAAAGGCTGAATACTTCCTGTGGATACTTGCTCCACACTTCTTTTGGCATCCATTTTAGTTTATGTGTTTATAATAAGCAAAGGCAACATTTATATCCAAACAATTTAATTTTCCAAAATGCCTTTGATTTATTTTCCTCTGTTTTATATCCACTGCATTTGAAGTATGCCAGGCCATTATCAAAGTGCCATGAAGGAAACAACCTCTCTATAAAATGCACAGTCAAAAGCATCTATCCTGCAAGCTGCTCTTTGTGGGAGGACCTTTGTTCCTGAGTTGAGCTCTTTTGAAACGCATCCTATGAACAGGAAACCATCTCTGCAGGAACTTTTTTTTCCCCCATTTTTAATGAAGAAGGCTGATGAAGTAGGGAATATCAATAAGAAAGATTTTACAATTCAGTAATCCTCTACAATTCATCCCTAAATTATGAAATGTGAGACTAATGAAAAATATCTTCAAATATTTGATGAATGCAAAAAAATGCAACACCTAATTCTAATTATTACAATTATCACAAAAATCCTATATTTAAAAATGAGTCATCTGTGGTGCAAAATTAAGCAGCCAGACAATGTCAGACATGTAATCAACTATATAATCTTGAGTCTGCTCCACCTCTGTTCATTCACAGGGCTGAAAGAAGCAGTACTCTGCATATAGCTTTGCATATCATAGCATATGGATAAGGTCTGCATCAAGGATGCTTCGCAACCATAAATTTGCCATTCTTAATCCTTCTAGGACTTGACTTCTACCAACAAAAACCAGCTGTTTAACTTTTAAAGATTTTTTAAAAATTCTCATTAGGTACAATTCCAATGTCTTCCCCATAGCTCCTTAGCCATTGCAACATAGCTGTAAAGCATGGGAGGCACTACACTGCTATTAAGTCAATCAGCTGCCATGGAAAGTGACTTCTAGCACAGCGGTGTCAATTAGCCACATATCTTGTGCCTGTTATTTTACCTACTGTTATGTTGGTAACAGGATGGGTCTAGACCTTTAAAATATTCACCGTCAAAGAGCACCTTTGCAAAATGCTAAATTTTCCCTTAAGGAATGAGTGATAAAAAAATGGAAGTTGATACTTGGGCTATACATGAATGGGATTTTAAGAGACAAGGAAAAGGCAATTCCAGAGTTTGACAACTTTTTTACTGCTGTATTGCAAATACTTGCTACAAACAGCATAGGTGATAGCTTTCTTAGGAAAGCTTCTTTTTCTTAGCAAAAATATTTTATAATAAAAATGCTGAGAAATATAAATATGAGTAACTACTATCTTTCAAAGGTACTGGACTTTGGAACCCAAGGAACACTTTTCTCTATACAGAGATTTTGTGGTAACCTTAATAAGTAGTCACATAAGGATTTTTTAAAATGTAGACAATTCACATGTTTCTTAGCTATCTGAAGATATTTAACCTTTAGTTTTGTGTTTTGCGACATATTCACAACATCTGTCTAATAACACCTGAATTCTAGAAGCTTACTGATTTATACAATAATAGAAGAACAGTTGGGTTTATTTGCAGCTGTAATCATAATTCAGGGCTTTTTCTAGCTGCTTTCCTCTAAGCCTCATTTTTTTCCAAAATGCAAAATGACATACTAACCTTCCTTTACAGATTCCCTTAATGGGGAACTGTATGGGTGAGAATGCTCTACTTTCCTGATGCAATTTTCAGTTTCCTACTTTTTAGTGCATGTCATCATCTCCTTACTTATAGCTTCACCAAGCAATCTTTACACCTCACTGCTGACAGGAGAAGACCACAGACATGTTTCAGCTTCCGTTTTTGTTTCAGGTTAAAATAAGACAATAAATATTTCTTTAGGAAAGTGCCTTGCCCCTTCACATTTCAGCATTTTTTCTTCCCCTGGAAAATTTTGGTTGCTATAAGACCTCAAGTGGGAGTTATTCAAGATTTTCAAGTTAATGGTTGAAAAAAAGAAGTGAATTCAGACTGACTGTTATCACAAGAGATGCTGCACCACTGCATTGCAAGTAATTCAGGGACACCTTGTAGTAAATAGCGCACATGGCAACTCTTGTTTTAAAAATTCAGTGTAGATACCTGTTCAGCAACCATCTCCAGGAACTACATTGTCAACTGCATTTACTTAAACTTATTTTGTACTAATAATTTCTCAAAACATTACTGAGGAGAAGTAAATGTATGTAAGTACATTTTTTGTTTTCTTGGGCCCTATTCAGATTAGTTTCAGAAACTCTTTGTGAAGTATTTAGTATTTAAACTTATAGAGGCTTGTTGTTTCCAAGCTATAATCAGCATCTCTTCATGACCTTTTGAGAGAGGTAAAACACATTGCTGAAACTGGACTAAAGTGGCCTAGGGGCTAAGGTACTTTATTTAATTGTTCAGAGTCCTTCAGCCAGGAAGGCAATGTGATCGTGGCACCTAAGGATATATTCATTCCCAGTGTAGGTAGCTACATTTTCAAGGACTTTAGGGTGCAGTGCTAGCAATTATTGTCTAAAACTTTACAAATTACAATAAAGGATGAGTAAATTGTTCTCTTTCTAAAATAAACTGGAAAGAGGTCTTGAAATGTACACTAGATGCCCCTTTCCACTCAGTCTTACTAAAAAGGTTTGCATTTAAAAAGTTTCACACATTCAATTTAACATCTAAAATGCCAATATGCCAGTCTGAAAACTTCAGCTCAAACCAATTATTTTTGGTTTCTTGATCACTGAATTTATTTTCTTTCATAATGCCAAAGAATATCTACATATGATGATTCAGAAATCTAAAAGAAAGCATAAGTTACAGCAAGCCCAAATTAGGTACACATTTTTGAAGACGAGCTTAAAACATAAGATTAATGGCTGTACAAATCTGTTAAATTGTCCTTTGCATTTCTATACAGATCCCATTATTCCTAGAAAATTTTTCAGGACATTTCAGTTTTTGTTGGAACTAACACAACCTCTCTTATCTATGAAGCTGGGGTTCCCAGCTGCTGGATAGAGGATGTGCTTTTCTTATTACTCTCATCTGGTACAAAATGATAAGAAGGACAACAACACTCCATTTTAAAACTGGCTGTTGCAAAGAAAAGCTCCTATTGTTACAAAGGGTGCTGTCGGTTGTTAATATTAATCTCTGAGAATCTAATAATCTAATGAAATCATTTGCATCATGGTTTATTTTGTACGCTGTTGCTTGCGGTACATTGCCAGTAACATGAAGAAACGGCTTATTTTTCACAATTTAAGCATCTTGTAGCATGAGAGTGTTCAGCACATGCAAATGAATTACTTTAAACAATGGAAAATACTGCACCTTCTGCAAATGAATTGCTTCGAACAATGAGAAATACAGCAGTTCTTGAATAATCAGTTTGCAGAGTACTGCAAAATCCTCAAGCACTAGTATTTTTAGTGTCTCACACTGTTTGTATAGGAATGTCTACAAGATGAAGCAAGCCAATCCTCATGGCATTCTTTACCTTTTTTCTCAGTCTTTAATAGATACCCAGTGTTGTCAACCAAACTCTCAAATGATGAAAATCCAGTGTGCCATCTTTAAAGTTGTTTTAGAATTGTGATGATTTTCTCAAACTCAGACACTCACAAAAATCTGTGGAAGGTTATGCTGACTTGCTGACTCTGGTCGTGTCTTCTCTGCATAAACAGTCCGTAGTTCCCACAATTCAAACTTCCACCTGAGGCAAGTGTGGCTGTTTGCAAAACTGATGTGGTTAGTGCACAATTTTACAGATTTTCATTAATATATCCTGCTCTCCAGATTGCCATAGGTACATGGTACTGCTGTCATCCAGCTACCCAAGTCTTTCACTTAAATCCTGCTAGTTTAGCTGTTTTAAAGTATTTTAAAATCAATTATTTAATCACAATAAAATAGCAGTATTGAAAAAATTGATGAGAAACTATCAGACATTGAAATACCAGTTTCTGATTAGATGTTAAAGTAAAATGTCATGCCAAAAAGCAGTAGATTCTCACACTCATTAATCATAAATACATTTCTGGAAAAAAATAGAAGTGGAAAGTGGGTTTCCAGAAACCACCTTGTGAAGCTTTTTGGAACTGTTAGGGATACTAGAAGGTACAGTCAGAATCACAGAATAGTCTGGGTTGGAAGGGACCAAACTAATCTAGCCCTCTGCTATGAGCTTTGGGTAGAGCAGGTTGCTCAGAGCCCTATCTGACCTTGAATGTTATTGGGGATGGGGCACCTACCACCTCTCTGGGTGTAGGGAAAGAAAGTTAAACATGGAAGATTTATTCGAGGAGGAAAAAAAGTTTCACTTAAGAAGGTTTCATGGCTAGGAAAACTAGGCCTAGAAAAAACCCAGTCTGGGAGAAAATTATTTCCCATGCACAGCACTATTTTTGCCTGTCTGTTTTGAGAAATTAACTCCCCTGTTGCAAGAAGAGATAAAAATCCTCACATTTGTTGGAGGCCTCTCAGGGAGAGAAAGAAACCATAAAGCACAGAGGAGATTATGGCTTTGAAGTTATGCACGTGACAAAGGTGTCATAAAAGCACAGGAACAGGACACCCAGAGCTGCTTTTTTACCCCTGCTACGCTTTGACTTAGCAGTGCATCCAGGGTTTCTGACTTTGGAATAAACCCTTCCTTAACACCTTAGCTGTGTTTTGGTCATCTGGGTTTACCTGTGTGCATATCAATTCTTACACTGAGCAACCTATGCCAGTGTTGCATCACCCTCATTTTGAAAAATTTCTCCCTCATAATTAATCTGATTCTACCCTCTTTTAGCTTAAAACCATTATCCCTTTTCCTGTCACTACAGATCTTTTCTTAAGAGTCTGCTTCCATATAAGCTTTCTTATAAGCTGCTTTTAAGTATTGAAAGGCTCCATTAAGGTGTCCATGAGTCTTCCTTGGGTTTATTCCAAAAAAGCAGTTCCTGGATCCCGTTATTCAGCAGTTAATGATGTCTGACTGAGAATTGCATAGTCATAGTTTTGCAGCTTCTTTTATAGTCCAAGACCCTTAAAAATGTTATTGCTTCATTTCATCAGATCTCACTGTTACTCAGGGGAAAGCCAGTCTCTATTTGTATTCATCAACTAGCAAGTCACCACCAGTCACTTCAAGTACAGACCTTGATTTTGGAAGAAATTAAGTCCTATCTTACTCTTATCTGATGGAGTAAACTCTTACGTGTATGTTGCCAGAAAGAATTCTATGTTGTTCAAAATATATAGATATCTTAAGGATTTCTATAGAAAATATAGAAATATATGAAATATAGAAACACAGGTACAACATGCAGGTAAATATGGTAAAATGGATAGGCATTTAAAACTTTTGAAAGCCTATAGTTTCGTTTTTACAAAGAAAGTTGAGTTTTAAATGTCTCCAAGAATGAAGAGTCTGGACAACCTCTTCCAGTGTCTGACAGCCACTACAGTAAGAATTTTTTATATTTGAAAATGTTTTCCTGTATTTGGTGGCTCTTGGCCACCTTTGCCTCAAGGGTTGGTTCAGGTTTCTGGAGGTTTTTTTGTTGCTGGTAGTGATTTTTTTTTTGTTTCTGAGGCTTTTTCCTTTGCAAGAGCTGGAACCTAAATGGTGTAATAAAAAGATTATCTATAAAAACTATTCACTAGCACCAACTATTGCAAAAAAAGGAAGTTGGAGAGTTTCAGGTCATAGGTTTTTCTTTAGATAGTGAGAAATTGTCCCATTGAGTGAACTGACCCACTTGAACATCATGCTCAGTAGTTCCACAGTGAACATCCCCATCCTTGGTGAAATGTTTGGCTGACAGTGCACATGCTTGGGTGCAAGTATTAGATTTCAAGGACTATCCTCAGAGGCTCTGTTTAGGCAGTTACCATATCAGCTAAGCTCTTTGGTTGTGTCTCAAATCTGCTCTCCTTGACATTAGGATCAGGTGCTATGCTTCTGTTGCTGTTGATAGACAATTTGTAAATTGTGTTGTCAACACAACATTTAATCTGCTCCAAACAGCTCATAAACAAACCTTTGATTAATTCTTCCAGTCTGTGTCTTCTGGACAGGATTTACAGCATTCTACTTATTTGGATGAAAAATAGAGAGAGACAAGTTGTCACCACTGAGAAAAAGAGTATTTTTTCCCTTCACTTTGTAGCTTAAGAATCATTTTATCATTACTTTACTGTATGAAAATGGCAGAAGATTTAAAATTTTGACTGATGATGCAGATGCTGTAAAACTTGATGAACTCAAGAATGTTCATACCAAATTACAACAACCTACACATTTTAGACCAGGAACATCCAGTTCACAGTGCAATAGAAACTTGGAAGCATTATTCTATGATCAATGCATAGGATGATGTTAGCCAATGACATTTGAAAGAGCTGTTTATTTATAGCCTCAGCAGAACATTGCAACACAGCTGGAGGAAAAAATGAGTAATTTCAAAGACAAATAATTCAGAAGGCGATCTGTTGGGGGTGGGGGCACCGAGTTTACTCTGTCCAGACACTTAATAGCATTAAAGTAAAGAATCTGAAGGAATAAGGCTTACTTTACTGGCCTTGTCTTTTGTTATAACATTAAATTTAACTCACAGCTCAGAAGATCACATTAGTTTGGCTTTGAAACATTTTTCATTTATGTGTGCCTTTGAATCAGCACACTACTATCTCTGTTGATTTAGTCCAGTCAAGATGTATGTATAGTTCTGAAGCACTGTTTACGTAAGGCTCTTATATCACCCTCAAGCACAGCTACAGTCCAACAATTTGGGCTTGAAAACTAGAAACTGAATGCCACTGGGTAATTAAATTCAATTCCTATCAAAATTATTATGATAAAACATATACAAGCAGTTTGTGGCTGATATGAAAAGATTAAAGCAAATAACTATCTATTAATTTCAGGAGTATCAGAAATGTAAATAAGAACCTGGCATACCAATTCCTTTTTGAATGCTAGCTAGTTTCTGCCATCCAACATTCTCTTGGATAAAATACTCTTTTGCAATCTACATTTCTGAGTTTGCATATTTGCAACTTTAAAGCCAACTTTGCTCTGCTTTTTCTTTTTCTTTGTTTATACTGAACCTTCTGAATTAAAAAAAAAATAAACAACAAAAAAACAATAAAAAGTCAACTTTTTTTTTAATTCTTGTTTTGGCACATGCATTAAAGCTTATGTAAAGCTTATGTAAAAGTGAAAAGTCTGTTTCCATGGAAGAACAGTGATAGATTGATGTTTGTAGATAGTTTGTATATAACACCCAGGGTAATACTAATCCAAATATAGAAAGTAATTACCCTGACCTTGATATCTGTCATCATTATCTTGCTTATAGCACAAATGTTTTGCTAAGAATGTCATCAAAACCATAGTTTTAGATCTACTTCCAGTAAGAAACTCCTTCTAATCATTGCTCTCCAAATACTGTGGTCTAAGGATACAAAAGTATCAGGGTATCTAATTGCCATAATTGTTCCAAGAGAGAATTATGATAAACCTTCTTCATAGACTTCATTCCAATGGCTTTTATGAACTACGTGCAGTGCCAGAGCTTTTCAAAACATTTTTTTGTAGATTATCTTATACCCAGGGAAAAAGAAAGGAGAACAAAAAGAATGATTTTAGGGAGTTAAAACACCTGAAATGCACTTGGTTCTTTCATAGAAAAAGATGTCAGAAATTGACAAAACACCCTAATGTTTCCCAGCTTGTAGGAAGCATTTCTGGTATACAAGGTACATACCAGCAGCATGGCTAAATGTAACACTAGCCCCTGAGAAACAAGAAGCTCATACATCCACACAAAGAGAATTATACACAATGGTTTTCCATCTTCTGAGAACAGCAGTGGACTATTGGGCTTATTTCATGATTATAAAAGCCTCATAATCTATAATTGCTGCAAGCAGAAGTGATTTATTGGAGTACTCTCATATATGTGAGATAAAACTATAACTTGCTGGCAGCTATTATTTTTAAAGAAGGATATTAAGGGAAAGGCCAACAGCTTGCTTACTTTGTAGCCTCAGAAAACAATGATTTGCAGCTCCAAAATATCAGTTTTGATGAATAGTTGTGGTGAAATTATAACTGCTGTTGTACAATGAGATAAACTTTCACCTCCATGAGGAAAATATAGATTACAAAATCTGATTGTAAACAATCAATGCTTTATATTCTTCTTCCCTAACTGAGCAATTTCTGAATTTATGCCAGTCCAACAAATGCATTAATAATCTTTAGCCACCAGGTATTTGTGAAAGAAATTGGAAATTGTTTTTAATTTCTTGTCTGGTGAAGCAATAGCACACTGTTCAAGAAGGAGGAAAAAGTGGCACTCTGTGTTTGATATTTTCATAATAAAATAAGAAACTCACATAAAAGTATGTGTCCTTTTATGTACAGAGACATTCTCTCACACAAAGGAAGTTAAGTATACTGAATATAGAAAAGAAACCACAATCAGTTGCTAAATAATAGGGAAGGAAAGTAACTCAAAAGCAGAAGAGTCTTCAATGAGTTATGAAGCTCATTTCCTAAGTATCACAGACATTTTAAAGATTAAATTTATACTTGATATATAATTTAAATTAGTCTTATTTTATGTTCTTATTGAGTTTTCTTCAGTTTTCTCATCTGTAAAATGCAGTGTAAAATACACAGCCTATTTACTCTGTATAATCCATGGGATGAAGCCTGGGAGAGAAATTTATTATAAAGACTATAGTGAGCTGCATTTTAAAAACCTTGTCCTATTCACCTTGATTTCAAAATCAGTGAAAGACTCACATGCAACAGGGATAAGGAAGTGAGTAGCAAAGAAAAGAAATTCAAAAGAACTACAGACAACTGCTTGAACAGGACTCTTGGTTTTGCCATACTTAAACACAAGAAGCGATGTGTTACACTACTCATCTGAGGGCCACAAAAATACTTCATGCAGAAAATTTAAACTGCTTTGAGATGCCTTCTTTTAGTGTAAATAAGTCTATAGCATCACATGCATGAGTACTTATTGCCAATTTAAATCCCTTCTGTTAAAAAGGGGGGTAACCATACAGTTGTGGAGTTTAGGTAATCTGGGGACTGAAATTAAACAAGGCATATTGGAGCGCTAAGTCCCCAAAGACAGATTTTTGGAAAGAAAAAGTGGTGAGCAGTAAAACAAATTAAAAACCAAGCAAGACCCCTGGGTAAGGTTTATGCATCAGGTTGCAGTGAGTGCTTAAATGATCATATATATGAAGCTGAAGATTTATAAAAATGGAAAAATTAATCTGCATTAAAGTAGAATGTGAGTTATATCAAATAAACATATGCTCTGTAAGGTACCAAAATTTTGAAGACTCTGGTGGAAGGAAAAGAAGAGACAAAGTTGCTTTCCCCTTTTTCTTCTACCAAGATAGCAAAACTTGCCCAGCCTTGGCACTGAAAACTTTTTCAGACCTAAGGAGAACATAGAAACTGCACGCAGAAACTCTACTGCACACAGAAACGTTAAGATTCATTTTTATGTTGTAAGAGAGCAAGGAGACCATGGCTGAGAGCCACATGATGCAGGGGGTGAGTGGAGTCCTTGTGCAGGTCAAAACTTGTGCCACTGCCAAACACAGAAATATTCCCAGGAGCAGGATCTTATCCATAGAGCTTCAGCTTCTCTCAGCAGGTCTGCTTCCCCTAGACACAGCTCTCAGCCTCAGCTTCAGCTCATGCAGTGGAGTCCCAGGGAGGAGAAAGAAGAATGGGGAGAAACAATGTTAAAAGGTGCTTTTATCATCTTTTTGTGAATTCTCTGATTAATATTTTGTCTCAGAAAAGTCCAGTTCAACTTTCTCATGAATATATTTGTTTCAGTGAAACATTCTTTGTGAAGTATTTCCTCAAACATCATTGCTGGTGTGAACCAGTGTATCCTAGAACAGACCATTACTTACTGGAGACACCATTAACTCTTCATCTGTATTCATTTCAGGATGAATTGGAACCTGTACATTACTACATCCAGGAAAATACCTTAACCATGAAGTTAGTAATTCTTCTCATATTGGCATTTTTAGCTTCTTCCAGCTGGTACTTTTGTGCTTGATATGATTAATTGAGTTTACACTCAACTGGAGGAAGCTGTAGGAAGAACTAATGCTAGGCTTGAGTATACGGCACTGAGACAGTGGCAAACAACATCAGGAGGACTGGAGAATCACCTCAAACTGAGATCTTGCATGTATGATCCAGTAGGTTATTCCAGGGCATCTTGGTCTTTGACATTTTTAAAGGTATTTTAAATGTCTTTGTTCTATCTGAATGCAGAATTTGCCCGTCCTTTTAATTCCCTCTGGGGTTCTTTTGAGGGGAAAAAAAATGCCTGGTACGTCTCAGATTATTAGTATAATGAAAATTATTATTTTTCACGCATGTATGAAAACTTTCCATTTACTCCATAGAAGAATTTACAGAGTTCTGCATAAAACAGAATAAGGAAATCAGAAAGTTGGAATCCTACATAATTTCATTAAAAGGTGAAAACTAGCCAATTTCTAATAATTGAAGGTGTTGCCTTAGGGTTTTCATGAATTCGNGGGGTGTTTCCCTCTCTTGCTCTCCTGAGGTGGGGGGAGAAGATGTTTCCTCTTCCTTGTTCTCCCAGACTGGACCTCGGGAACCTCAAGTCCTGCTTGAAGGAAGACGAGACCGGTAATGGGAACTGGGTACCAGCAGGAGCTGGGGGTAGCTGAGCTGCAGGGATGCAGCTGCAAAAGGGAGTTTTTCCCTGGTTATTGTGGGTTGGGAGGTGAGCTGACTTGGGCCCAGATGTTGCAAGAGTCATGTTCCCAGCCTGTTGGGTGAAAGGGTTTTTCACCTGGGAGGGACAGATTGTCCCTTGCTTGCTTCGGTAAGGCATAGCAGAGTGGCTCAGGGGGTTTGGCTGGAAACAGCCGGGTATTAAATGAAAGGGACACCTTTCAGATTAATTTACTCTGCATGTTTTGAAGTGGTGGTGCTTGGAAAAGAGCTCACATGGTATTCCTGAGGCCATGAGTTCATTCTAGCACCGGCGTTTTCTATCTGTTACGTATCAACACGTGTTGTACTCTTTTATACTTTTATACTTTATACTTTTATACTTTTATATACTTTTATATACTTTTATACTCCTATATATTCTGTACCCCAAAACCCTCTAAGTAAAAGAACTCTTCTCTGCGTTACCTACATAAAGTTGTCTTGGAAAGATTTTTTCCCCTTCCTTAAGGCAACAAAGGTCAACATTGCACATAACCAAAAAGAAAATAAACCATTTTACTAATAGGTCTGATGAAGCAAAAAATTAAATAGTAAAACAAGGTAAAAATTGAATGAAAATTGGAGAGCAACTGAATTACATGTTTTCTAAAGATGCCATCAATTTTTATCTTCAGCCTGGTTTGCTATTTGATGCAATTTAAATTTTTTTAACTTTGCTTTATGCTGTAAATCTCACTGTTCTGTCATTTAATTTCAAAGCTTTTATGACTTCCAAATAAATTATTTTGAAAAAATTTAAATCACAGGCAAGTTAAATGAAACATTTGTTAGTTCATTCTTGTTTTGTGCTCCAATGCTTTGGCTGAATTTTTATCAAAGCACAGGATCATCTACTATGAATAGACAATCCCTCACAGCCATCAATTGCCCTCTCTTTTGGTCAGGAACCAAAAATAAGATTAATTATGTAAGCTTCCAAAGAGAGATTTCCAGTTACACTTTAAATGAAATGCTCCCCCCTTAAAAGGAATTAACTCAGACTTAATGAGAAAGTTATTGTATGTTAATTAAATACACGCTGATTACTATGAATATTTATTGAAGTGTAACAATAATTTGCATGAAGATAGATGTTGAACAACTGAATTTCAGTAAATATGTTCCTAATAATTATTTAACATTCACTAAATTATGCAACTAAATGAATTTTTGGCAAAGATATTGAGTATTATTTATTATATATTATAGACCCAATTGTATCATTACCTACACAGGTGCAATCCAATTTAATTAAAGGGGAAGTTGTTGCCATGTAACTGAGGGCAAGATGCAATCATACGTACCAACTGATTACTAAGCATATTTAATGACATTTAGCAGCAGTTCTGAGATGCAGAGAAGATATTATATTAACTTCTTTCAAAAACTTCTTCAAAATTAAACTGAATGATCCAGCCAGAGTCTTTCCTTTCTAATACACCAGACACTCTTCAACGAGTTCCCATCTTAGGATTCTCACTTTCTGAGAAGTTTCTTGCCTACTTATATTTGTATTCTATTTTTTGAAGGTTTGACAGCCTGTTTGGTTGTATCCTAGCTCTTTGAATGCATTCCAGCTGTCCTGCAGCACCCAATCTTGATAAAAAGTGTAAGGGAAAACCACCCTAATTCAGTTCTTTTCTACTGCTGCTCCTCTATGACAGACTCTCTGTGTTCAAATCTAATGTAATTTTCCTATAGAAATATTCAAAGCTTATTTTGTATATTATTAATCTTCCCCCTTCTAGATGCAGTATAGATATTATGTGTGGCATCCTTAGTTTTATAGCCTAGCAGTTGATATCCTAGTCAGCTGGGAGGAATTTTGAGATAATTTCTACAATTTCTTAGGGGAAAGGAACAATCTTCAGGCTACTGTCAGGACAGGAACATTCTGGGCCTCTTGTTCAAGCCAGTTTAGTCAATAGTTCAGGAACTAAGCATAAGGAAAGACTAAACATAAGAAACAACCTGTTTCTGTAGGTCAGTGGTGACAATATTCAGCTGGGACAGGAGAGCACCCTGCCTTCAATCTATTCTTGAAACTGTCTCTAGTGCCCCTTAAATACTTATTGAGTCCTTGAATCAATTATCAGAACAGAGATTCTTCATCCTCAGGCTTGCTTGTAAACAACAGAGAGAGGAAATATCACAGATTTTGTTACAGGAATATTTTAATTCAGAGCAATTTGAGCGCTTGCTTCATACCACTCATACTAAAAGTTTCAAAGTAAATGGAACAGGACAGAGAGAATAGAGCCTGTAGTTATGCCTTTTACACTTATTTGTCAGTACACTTCTATATTTACTTCTCATGCCACATCTTTTGAATCAGCACAATGTCACAAATTGTCTCCCTTACATGTGACAGTGAAGCATTGGAATGGGTATTGGGATTTGCATGCTCACTGCACATCCAGTGCACTTTGGCCAGAGGTGGAAAGGATATGGAAAGGGAAGACACACTTCTAAAGGAAAAATCTGTCAGTTATGGTGCAATGGTCGTCCATCTCTTTCCTTGCTATCTGTCATTACTACAAGATGTGGGGAAATAGATTGTGCCTGAAATCTCAAGGTCTTTCTAAGAGCTTCTGGAACACAAAATGCTCATATCCTTAGTTGGAAAGTCCATCTGGAATTTTCTACTCCATCCACTGCCAAATTCTTCAAAAGGCTTATTCTCTTAAGAGTAAGAAATTAATACCATCATGCAATCTTGTTTTAGTGTTTATAGAGCTCATGAAATTGCCTTGCTTTCTGGCCTTAGCCTAAATTTAAAAAAGCTAAAAATGGAAAATGTAGGTGCAAGAAGTTTTATTAGTACATCACTGAATTGTGAACATGTACAGGAATGACCCTGATATTTAAAAAAGCTAATGGCATTATGAACTGGATGGAAAGGAAAATAGAATTATGAAAAGGGTTGTATAGGAATATTAGTAATGTTTAAGAAGTCTTCTACAAGGTTAAGATTTAATTGTAATATCATCAATGTAGAGGACAAATGCTGATATATCTGATGTATATTTAATGAGCGGGTTTTGTAAGCAATCAAAATTAGAAATTCTCAAGTTAACCAAATCTGAATTAGAACTGCTTGGGAAAAATGAGTATCTAAGACAAATAACATGGAACAAAATTGTATACCTATATATTTGGAGTATTCTTATTTTTTATTACCAGCACTAGTCTACTCTATTCTGTTTCTTAGTAATAAAGGTATAAACAAAATTTTAAGTATAAACACAAATAACAAGCTCTGGTAGGCCTTGTTTCCCTTGTCTCATGCTTTCATGAAAGATATTAATGATAGATAATGGTAACAGTATGATAATGTCAGTGGCTGACTGCTTTTAACCTTTTTTAATCAAATGGTTAATGATAATTCTAGCAAAAGTAACCAGCTTTTCAATTAGACACTACCTGATTTGGGAGCCAACAACTTTCATTAGAGCTATGCAATGTGTAAGAGGAAGGCACACAAAACTACAAGCTCTGTGAAACTCCTTGCTGTTACCATCTCGACTGTACTGTCCACACACCGTATCTAACTCCAGGGATCACTGACAGCCTCTCACTCTTCAAATTTTGCATGACTCTTAGCACTTGCTTTTTGACACAAAGAAAACCTTTCAAGCAAAACCCTCGACTGTTTGCTCCCTAGCCCAGGAGATAAAAGGTGTCATAGTTGCAGGCTGAGATTTCCCAGAAGGGTTATTAGCGACTGTTTGTCTTTATTATAACCTCCAGTACTCTAAACCCTACAAGTGGGAGTAAACCTCTTTCTATCTAAGACCTCTTGGGTCCTCATAAGTCCTCATGAGTCCTCATCCCTATTATGTTCTAGAGAAAGGTGTTATCAGACATACTTTTTCTAAGCAGTCCTACAGGACAGGCTTCAGTTCCAGGTATTTTTTCATAAGTATTACTGTCAGTGCTCCAGCAAGTACCCTTCCTGCACTCCTCAAGTTGGGATGCAGTGAGAAACAGAAAAGAGGAAAGAAAGGTATCAGCCAAGAACTAAAGGGTTTTAAGCTCTGCTACCATCCTGCATATCCTAACCTCTTTTTGATTAGGATTCATAGACATAGTAGTCTTTTTGTACTGTCTCTGCATGATGACTGGCAAAACCTCTCTTCTTCTATAAAGATATCCTCCTTCTTGGATAAAGATATCCTTCTTGAATACAGGTACATTCTCAGAGATAAATGAAGCCACAGCATGAAGCTGTACAACCATGTATCTAGAAGCTCCTGGAGTGGGGCTTAGGATGTGGTTGGGCCTTCAAGCTCAGTTGCAGCAAAGGGCAGACACACACTCCTAATTTCCTGGTTTCAGCAGACAGAACTTTACAAGTATTGATAGGTGTATTGGCTAGCTATCAAACAGATGCAAATGAAGTGGTCTTAAGTGGCATTATATCATATAGTGCACAATGGAGGGACTAAAGACATCTTAGGACTTTTTAGCAACAATTTTGCAACTTCAGTGGAACAGAAACAAAGAAAGAAATTATTGAACTGGTGAATGCAAGAGAGATTTAAACCTGTAGATCCCATTTTCTTCTTTTCACCCCCTCCCCTATCCCCTCTTTATTTTGATTGTTTTGATTTTCTATAAATATAAAGAGGTAATGGGAGAATATTTCCTCGCCAATACCAACTCTTCCCTGTGTTC
Organism: Campylorhamphus procurvoides; assembly: GCA_013396655.1. NCBI lineage: Eukaryota > Metazoa > Chordata > Aves > Passeriformes > Dendrocolaptidae > Campylorhamphus > Campylorhamphus procurvoides. The sequence continues at coordinate 65,737 of WBMV01003663.1, read as the reverse complement.
TTGTTCAGAAAAGAGCACTGGGCTTTGAATCCTAGTGGGGGGATGTGATTATCTGTGTCTCTAAGCAAGGTTTTTGTGTCAAGAGCTGACTCTTTCCCCCGTGTACTGAAGTCTACTGAAGAGGATCCAGACACATAAATCCTTTTATGGATTCGACCTTAACCTTGTCAAGTTCTGCATCTTATGTTTTGTCAGCTCCCAGACAAAGAGGAGATGTTCAGATGTGTTTATTCTCTTAATATCTGTTTTCTATATAAGGTTTCTGTTCTAAATCAGATCATTTTGGAGATGATTATTTTGCACTGTCATTTACTGGAAGAAGAGTCTAGATGTTTACCTGACACTGAACTTGCTGAGTTGTCAAACTACATAGAAGGATCTCAAGTACTTAGCAATTTTTGTCACTAGTCTGCAGAGAGGAGACCAGAGATGTCTAGGGCAAGAGTGCTGGTCCCAGAAGGTTGATGGCCAGGTGTCTAAGAGTGATTGGAAAAACCTTACTGCAGTCAAAAACAAGGCCAAAGGTGCAATTAACTCAGAAACTGCTGCAATTTGTATTTCATTATTAGTTGTAAATCGATACAAATAGTCTTGCCAGACACAGTCAATTACGTTTTTAATAAAAGAAAATTTGTAATGAAAGAGAATGCAGAATGTGTGACAAATATATGTTACAAAAAGTTTTCATATCATGTCTCATGAAACCTTAGCCTTACATGATTTACAGAAAAAGTAAAATAAAAGGTTTCCTTTTCCATACTTAGATAATGTAAAACTTCCATACCTATGATAACTGATGTGTGTATTGATTAGTATGGTTTAATTGTAACAAGATATTCCTTGTGCACATCAGACTTTGTGAACATCTGGAGCAGAAGATAGTCTGTACTGAGAACAGCAATTAATAAAAGATCCCAGAAGAGTCAGATCATTGCAGGGATCTCCCAACCTCATAAACTACACACTGAGTAAGAAGAAAGAAAAGTTAAGCAGCTGGAGGGACCATCCATTTAGACTCTGTTGGATTTCCTGGAGCAGAACCTCAGTGCACAGGAATGAGAGAGCACTTTTTCTTATGCACTGTAATCAATCATTTTAGCCAAAAAGCTGCTGGTATTCAACCAAGAAGATACTAATAACTTTAGATTTTAAATTTCCTTTATATGAAGTAGTGCTAGAGACAGTATTTCTTCTCATAAAACGTTCTGGGGTTTTATGTTTTTAAAATGGCCTTTTAAAAATTAAATGAAACAGCTAAACATTTTAATCACTTTTCAAGTCCTTTTGACATCAATCTCTATCACTACTACTGTAGTTGTTTCAGAATGCTGCCCTGGCTGTAACACGGCCCAAGGCAGGACTGAAGTAAGAGTGTCCCTCTGATGAAGCACCTGTAGGTGGGATTTTTGACACAGAGGGACAGCAATCCCAATGACTGGGAGGAGTCTTGGTGCTCACACTGTGTAAGCTGGCCAGTGTAAGTACTAGAAACACCCAGGACAGGGAACACACAGATGCTATGGATCACAAAAAAAAGGTTAGTGATGAAATAGTAGAAGAGCCTGAGAAACAAAGTAGCTCTGGGTGCTCTGGAAGGAGCCCAGACAGTGCTAAAGCAATTTAGAAGCACTTCTTTGTCTTCCAAAATTATAGAAGACATTTTGTGTTCTCTTTCCCTCGAGGTCTACATGCATAAAAGTAATTAAAACCCACATTTACCTTCTTTTTTCATGTTCTACCTTAGTTATTCCAAGGGATTTTTTTTCTCTTTTAGTGTAGAAGTGTAAATTTCTGCAATGTTGAAATAAGTTTATGAATACAGTGCTGATGTTCATAAACATTGAAAAACCACCCAGAGTTTGTTACTGCCATTGTGAAAGATGTCTCACTCTACTATTATCTTAGCTTTATGATATCCTGTTTTGTGTGGGATGAGACTTTTCGCATATATTAAAGAAACAAAGACAATAATTATTGAATCGGCACACCGAGAGCAAGAGTGGTTCTTTAATCACACTCTATTCCATGAATACTGAGTGGAATACTACAGTAAAAAACCCTGATATTTTGACTGAGACATAGCAGAGCTTTAGTGCTCATAATACTCTACTTTTATGGGGTCATATTTCTGCCTCAGATATATTAGTAGATTGTGCCAAGATTTAGGCTGCGCAGCTGCAGGAACTTGAAAAGTTGCCTCTAGTGTATCAGATACAAAACACGCAACATTAAATTTTGTGAACTATAGCAGTTAGCTAAGTGTATGATGTCTCTTTAAAGGAAGAGATTCAAATCAGAATTCATCTAGGGCCCGTTGAAACAAATGTGGATTTTGGTTGTAAAATGACCAGAGTTTCGGGTCTTTACCAGAAAAATGACAAGAACAAGTTAAATCATTTGATATTCCCAGATGCTACTTGGGAGAAGGCAGTGCCACAGAAAAGATGACCTGTGTCCAAAGGGATTAAGGTTCTAGGTATGAGCTGTTGATATCAATGCTATGCCATATAGTAAAAGGGATTAATAAGGGAAGAAAGAAAAGGTTTTTATGGTGTTTTAATGGGGTATTCTAAAAAGCTGTTTTAACTCAACTTTGCACTTTGTAGTTTACTTCAGAGATCTGTTGATAGCTATTACAAGACCCAGCAGGCAGAGATGTGCTTTAATGCAGACTTTAAAATGCCCATATAGTTACTGTGCTTGTTTTCTTACAAACTGAGGTCAAGGAATTTAGGAATTATCTAGGCATGCTACAGACAGTCATAGAATAATAGAATAATTTAAGTTTGGAAAGTTCTTTAAGATGATCGAGTCCGCCACTAAGCTTTGTCCCTACACATCATCTACACCTCATCTATATGTCTTTTGAGTACCTCAAGGGCTGGTGACTCAACCGCTTTCCTGGGTAGCTTCTTCAAGGGCTTTCAATGAAGAAGTTTTTCTAATATCCAATCTAAACTTCACCTGATGCAACTTGGGACTGTTCCCTCTCATAATATCACTTGTTACCTGGGAAAACAGTTCCACTAATGTAAGATTTTACTAATAGCATGCATTACTTCCTCTTGTAATGATGCCAGCTGCGTGTTTGGATAGTAACACATAGGAAAGGAATTTTCAGTTTCAAAAAGGTAGGTAACCAGATCCCAGTGGTATCTTAGGACCAAATCTTCTTAAACTGTTTTAAAAGCAGGCACCTAGAATCTTGTAGAGAAGCTGATATCATTATCACTGGCATTATGTGTTTCAATACCCAGGGCTAAATGTGTTCAATCTATTTTGCTTTCCTAATGCAAGTTGTATAGTGTCTTAATTCCTTTTGCCTACATCCCTTAGATGAAACCTTTTGCTTGCAGAGGATACGAGCCCATAGCATTTTTCTATCCATGGCTTTGCTGAGTATGATTCCCATAAAATTACTGAAGCCAGAAAATCCTGAGAAGTGGAGTAAAAGCCTAAGAAACAGGACAAGATATAAAATGTTTGATCAGTTAATAGGAAGATACATTTGGGGGAATAATAAATCATTTAGTCTAAATGTCAGTTCTCTGGAAAGAGATGTTAAATTACTCAATGAAAGGCATTATCTGGAGAACAGATCATAGGTGAAGATTGCCTTGTTATGCTGTTTGTTGGATGGATTCTAACAAACTGTAAAGTGTAGAAGACACTATTTATTCAACTTAAATTCAAAAAGCTGTCAATATCATTTGTGAAGGAGCAAATGTCCAATGCACAGGTTTTATGCAAAACTAGAAGCTGACCAATGAAAAGGGATAAAATTTTCATTTAACTAGCTAAATACACAATAAGGGAGAGGCTCATTTTTGCATTTTGTAGTCAATGAGTGGCAGCACATGGCTCCAGCTGTCAATGCCAGTAGAAAGTTCTAGAGACAGGAGCATTAGAAACCACAAAGCTCAAGGTGACCATTCTGGCAAAATTCTGCTGGAAAATGTTCTTGAGAATACTGAGGAAGAAACTAATCTGGTTTAATTCAACCTGTCTATAGGGAAATCAGATGGAACAAACATTGTTTATAAATAACAAGATCAATTTTTTAAAGTTCTGATTCTTCAACTCAGTTTCATTTCTTACCTATACAACAAATAGTTCATATACCTTCAAATTTTGGCTAACTATTCTTGGCATAAGCAGATAAAATGGTTGAGAATACTACACAATCACAGTATGCTCCAGAGAGCAATGGTATCTCTGAATGTTGTAAATAATGCAGAAAGGGCATAAAATGCAGAGAGGAGGTAAATATTTAGTCTGAGATTGTCAAAGAAGCATGAGGGAATTAGACTTCTAAATCCTAATAAAATTCAACTGGAGTTGGAAACCTTAATTCCCTTAGGCTCCGTTGAAAATCACATTCGTAATTTCATTTAAGGTAGAACACTGATTCTACATTATATCAATTTCACTAAGAAGGCACTGGTCTGTTTTCCACACTTTTCATTTCAAAAAGCTTGGTTTTCAGCATTGTAAGCATACCAAATCCAGCTGGTCCGTGACTCAAAACTGAAAGGATGGGGTTACTTTCTGTATTGATTTATCCAGTGAATACCCACACTAGTTTTTCATTTGCTTTTGTTAACTAACTGCATTTAGACTATTCCCCCCGGTGCTTCCTACTCAAGGACTTTAATTATGAGATAAGGACTTACTGTTTTCTGCTTTGATAGGAATTGCTCACCTTTTAACTAAGTTGTAGTTAACCATGTTTTTCTCTGTTGTCACATTAAATAGCCTTCCTTTATTAATTCCTTGATTGCGTGCAGTGCAGTGCATTGAGAAAAAAATTAAATTAACTAAAAAGAACTATAATATACTAAAACAAAACCAAAAATCTTCAGTGTTACATATTAGCATGTCCATGATTATTTCTATCACTGAAATCTTATTTATTTATTTAGTGTAGCATTTGCTGTATTTTCCTCTTCAAATACTCACTTTTCTGATTTATAAAGTAAGTCAAAATTGTTGCACTAGTTAAACATTTTAAGAAATATCAATTCTTGTATAAAGGAGAGCTAGGTCTTTCCTCTCCCACCTCCCACATTTGCTTTCATTTTAGTTTTCTGGGTTGTTTCACTCAACAATGTGTTGTTTATTCCTCCAAACTGGGAAAGCAGTAGTTTATACTTACATGGCCCAGGTGAATGGATAATCCAGCCCTCTGGCTCCTGGCTTCTTTCTGTAGGTTTTCATACATGGCTACAAGGCAAACCCCAGTTCTATTAGACAATACTGGTGGGGATGCAGCTGTGTACTAAATACCTTTCCAGCTTACGGGCAGAAAAATGAAAGTAATATAGTAGTCCATTAATTTTATAAACATTGGGGCAGATCTTCAATTGATGTAAGTGGACTTAACAGATGGATTTATTTCTGCTAAGGATAAGGTCTCCTTTATTGACTTTTTAAAGCATTTCCAGATTTCAGGCCAAGCGTTGCAGTACAGTTTGATTAATTTTTCTTAGCCCGTGTAGATCTTGCCCATCTTGTCTGCTGTGGAGATTATACTCATCCTGTATCTGAAGTGTAAGGTTACTATTGTATTTTATTTGCTGTGTTCTGTAAAGCTCCTCACTGATTTTTAATCCATGGATCATTCTTATTCAGCATTACGAGTAGATTTGCAGGATCTTAACACAATAACTCCAAAAAAATGAACTGCTGTCAGCTGCAAGCTTTTCAGTTTAATAGTAAAATAATTCTGTATTATTTGTATTTCAAACAATGCTGAATAACCTTAGATTTTCTTATGATGGAGAGCATGCTATTCTTTTTAATGTCATTTTGGGGACTGCTGAGAATATTGAACAGTTCTTGGATACATTCAAACCTTTTCTTTTTCCTTTTCATTTTCCCTTGTCTGTAATGAGCTAATCTTCGTATGCTAAGGGCTGAATACAAAGTATGAGGAGGAAGGTTCATGGAAAGAAAAGGAATAATATTCATTGTTGATGTTTGCTAATTTGGAGTTGCATGAAATCCATAACTTGAAAGTGCCTTTTAAACAGTGCTACACTGAATGTGTTTCTCAGAAAGAAACTGAAATTAAAAGGACCAGCAGGGATGCTGTGTTGTGAAGAAGTATATGATAAGTCCATCCTGAAAAAGTTCTGCAGTGGAACCCAAGCACAAGGCTTCTCATCAATGGTGCCATATAATCACCAAAATTCAATTTGAGTTCAGAGAAGAGGAAAGAGGGATTTTGTATCAAGCCCCATAAAGAAGAGTCTAGAAAGGACTCTTCAGGCCTTGACAACAGATGAGGCAGTGGCAAGCTAGAGGTGACACGTCTTTGCAGCCAATACCCATGGCTGTCCATAAATGTTCTCAGCTCTGAAGTGGAGATGATCCAAAATGAAGAGAATTCACTTGAATGAGTCCCAGAAAAATCACATGAACTCTTCCAAAACTGGATGAAAAGGAATGTCTTCAAATAAGCAGCACAGACAAGCCTCTCACCTGGCCTAAAGTGCAGCCTGGAAAAAAGGTGGCAGGAAAATTCTGGCGAAGGAAGATAGGAAACACCAAAAGAAGTACAAAATAACTGTTTCATTATAAAAAAATCTCTTCATGTGCCAAGAAGGGAGAAACAGGAGAAATTTTTGTACATCTAAGTGCCATAGAAATGGCAAAACTAATTTCTTAGATTGCTCTTTAAAATCAATTTGAAAAAAGAGATTCATTCAAACAGATAACATTTATTAAATATCCATGGAAATCCAAAACAAATACATTGCCTAATCAAGATGAAAGACCAAGAATACTTCTGATGTTTTAATCTGAAAAATAAAAAGTTCAGTATATTGATAGGGCTTAATTATGTCCTTTCTTACTTAAATTACTTTCTATATTAGAACAGTAGATATTAAATTATGCTAAAGTAAAATATTCTTTATCATAATTTAACATTTATTTTACACTTGTGAAACTTTTGTGAGGTTAGTACATAAATCTACATCAAGCATTTTAATACAAAGGATGTTGACTTAAACTCATCATCTGCTTAATCAACAGTTTTAGTTTATTATCAGAAAGCATCAGTAACCTTGATGCACTTTATCTTAATTTATGCTTTCATCAAATAGAGATGGAACCAAATAATAAGTGATCGCATTAGAAATGCATTGGAAAATGTACACCAGGAAAATAATTCAACAACATTTGGCAGCAAACACTATCTTCATGCAACTAAGCACTGGCAATATAGTAACACATTCCTTATCAGAGCCTTTTTCTTGTGGGTTTTGAAATATCTATTCCATCTCAAATTATGACTATAATTGCACCTGAAGTACCATTATGTTATATTTGACTATCAAAGTCAGTACTATCATTTTGAGGCATCTTGTCTGTAATATACCCTTTCCAGATTCTTCCCTGAGTCCTTGGATATGGTGACTATGAAGGAGTCCTTGAAGTGTTCCGCAGCATGTCAATCAGATGAACTTGAGGGCAAATTCAAATTTATATTGGCACGTCTGAAGAAAACACTCCTGTGCCAGCAGTGGGCAAGTGCTGAATGCAAAAACTGAGGGCTACCCTATTACCATGCTCTCATGGAATAAAGAAGTATTAAGCACTCTCACGGGATGCGTTTGTTGTTTGGCTGTTGGGTTTGGGGGTTTTTTTGGCTGCACTCTTCCCAAACACTCCTAGAAGGTTTGAAAGGAGAAAAATGCAACAAGCATTCACATAACATCTTTTAAAGATGCCTTCTTTACAGTTAGAAACATCCAAAGCACTGAACTAACTGCGAGAAGCATGGGCTTTTCTTCCCTACATACCTAGGCACAGCAGGAACACAGGGGACCATTAGTTTATATGGTAACTTGCCCAACTTAAAACCACCATTCATCCCTATGAAATACTGAATATATCACAAACCCAGGGGATATCATAAGCAAGCACCACACTGGTTTTCTGTTCTCTCTCAGACATGTTCCTGACAGGAGCAAATCCTGGGGGCATGGTTTTGTTGCCGCAGGGTCTTTTTGATTTTTTGATTCTTTTAATTTTATAGATATTAGAAATTATTGTAGATCTAATGTATTAGTAATGTAACTTTAGTAGCTGAATGTTTATACACCCTGACCCCTATCCTAACAACCCTTAGAATTCCTTAAAGCTGTTTAGTCTGTATTTCAAGGTAGAATTGCAGAAAAACACCATGAAGCCTGAACCACAAGATAAAGACAGGGACAGAAGGACCTCCAAATCTGAAGCTTTGGAAGGCCTCCAAGGACCTGACGTGCTGTGAAGAAGACAACAAAGATGAAGAGAGGGTCCTGATACCCCAGACCCAATTCCCGAGGGGGCGTGGAGAGGGTGGTTTGGGGCAGGACTGAGAGAAATAGCAAAATGGGATTGGATGGATACTATTATAAAAACCTATAACTTAATTGTAGAAGGGAGAATTCTCATGTGTATTCCTGTGAGCCGGTGTTTGGCTCAATTAAAACTTTTATTTATTTATCTTATCTCCTAACTGATTGCCTGGAATTTTTACTGCGCCCTCCTTAAGGCATCAGTTTCTATTTGAGGTCTCTCAGCCACTTTGCATGTTTTGAAAGCCATTTCTCTTAAATGTGGTTCAAAAACTCAAGTACTTCAAACAAAGCATTAAAAATGTACATAACCACTGCATCATCAGAGTAATCCACAGTCAAGAATGCATCATGGAACCAGGTGGCAATTATTTCCAAGGAAACAATTTGAATAAATATATGGAGAAAAGGTGTATTTTTTCAGAGCATCAGACATTAAACAATTCTTCCAAGGCTGGACATTTTCTAGAACTCGTGACTTTTTTTTTCCTCATTCTGTAGTTGGCTAGAATTCTTTGTTACAGACAATGTCCTTATTTTTGCCTTTCTGCTTTTACTTCCCTACTATATTGGTATTTCCCTTATCAGATCCCGTGCTGAAAAACAGAGTCATTTACTGCAAAAAAAAAATTTTAAAAATCATTAAAATTATTGCAGGGGAGGAGAATAAAAGTGTAAATTCATGGAAGGATTAAACTGAAGAAAGTAGTTGTAGCTAATCTCAAAGTAGGAAGAAAGATCAAACCTTGTGCTGGACTCAAGGAAGACAGAAAAATACTTTTCTTGTGGGAGTCAGATGCGATGTTTGCTCTGAATAAAACCAATTTCCAGGCACAGAAATGTAGCATAGCCCAAATCTTTTTAGCCAGAAGTGGGCTTCTCAAGGCTTAGTTGGTAAAACTGCTTATTGGGGACCATAGGAGTTCCTACTCATCTAAGTGAAAATAATTTGTATGCAATATAAATTCATACTATTGTTGCATGAAGATAAATAATTAGGTATTTTCATGGTCTTTCCACAAAGATTGCTTATGCTTTTTACAGGACAAAAGACAAATGAAGGATTCAGCCAAAAATAAGCAGTAGATTTCAATTTACCCATGTTCCATCCATACAAAATCCCAGCCAAGAACTGGAAAAAAAAAAATGGAAACAAACTTGTAGGCTGAACATTGGAAGTCCAGCTCTTTTAGAAGTCAAATGCTTCTGTTTTGAAATTAAACAAAAAGGCTGATTATCTTCTCATATGCATTGTATAGTCTCCTCATGCATGTCATATTTCCTTAATGTAGTCTTTGCCTTTACAGTACCTTTTGCACTCTTGAATAGTGAACTCTGCGTTGAACAGATTATTAACCTTTTTTGTGTCATTCCCAAAAGAATAAAGCAAGGTATTGGGTTTTGTGTGTTGTACTTGATGAATGTGTTTTTCTCCACGTTATTATCTTTTTGCACTGAGAACATTTTCAGTAAAAATCTTGTTTAGGAACAACATGAAACTGACACACAGCATATGCATCCCCAGATTTATTTGTCTTTTTGCAAAGTGAGTTTCTATTACCATGTGTACCCTTTTAAAAGCTGCTGAAGTATAAAAGCTTCTACCATTTGGTGAGTAGCTGTTTTGCATTACTACTTTATGGAGTCACATCATAATCTGTCAAACTCCCCTTTATAATTATTAGTGAATCCTAAATGACATAGTTCATTCCTCGACACCTTGTATGACAGTGAAAAATAAGAATTTTCGTGTAAGTTCTCTGCAGTACAGACTAATTGGCATACTAATTGACTTTTATAATTTAAGTTTATTGTTCATAGCTTTTAGATTGTTAGCTGACATTCATTTTTCTACTAGAACACAGTAGTTATTGTTTTTGTAAAGACAAATGTACTTTATTGTACTTATACCAGTGAGATGTCTGGGTTTTCCATTTGACCAACCTGTGTACCTAAGGTGATTTTTTTTCCACGGGTTTTGTCTCCAGAAAATAACAAATTGTATTTTAACCTGGTATGTGATCAACAGAGTATATTGTCATTATACAGGTTAAAGAAATTAGTATAGACCAGATTTTACACATTCTGCTGAAAGTCCAGTCTAACCTGAGCTAGCATTATTCAAGTGTCAGGAGCCTTCACCTTCCAAGTATTTTACATTAACCAGTTGTATGTGTGCTACGATGTTTTACTGTCCTTCAGGCCGCGATTACCAGGTTGCTTAGATACAGTACGTAAAAAAACTTGAGTTTCAGTAACATTAGGAATCCTTACTAGGCCAAGAAACAGGAAAAAAGCATAAGTTAGGTTTGAATCAGTCCTTTGTAGACACATGCAGGAGAGAAAGAGACTCGACAGCATGACTTAGAAGCCCAGTCTTAGGTTATCTATATTTCTAGATTTTGCAATGCTGATATGGATCACTGACTGCATTTTATTAAAAACAACTTCATAGTTGTGATTTATACATGTACTATGTCAAGGGATCTACTTGATACATTCAAATTTCTGTAAAAAATAACAGAGATCTTTTCATGACATATTAAATTTCAGGATATACTGCTGATCATTGCCTGGGCTCTATTCAGATTTTTCATCAAGAAAGACTTACATTTCTTCAACATCATCAGTAAAATTAGTCTATTTCATTTTAAACATGTTTAATTCTATAGTGTACACTAATATTATATCATCTTTATTTTTAAGAATCTATTTTACAATGTTATTACCCATAATAACTTCCATAGTGATAGTACTGATAGCACTGAAAATTGTCTTTTATTCATTAACATAGGCAAGAAGAGTTAATTTTCTCATACTTCAGTCCAATTCTATTGTCACACAGATAGGCACCTTGATCTGTAGCACATTTTTACATACTTGTCTAGGTATCCAACACAGTAAATTATAGTGATTACCGTTATGTAGTACAAGTAGCTCCCATTTGAAAGCTCTACTACAGCTTCTTTTCAGCTTTGCAGGTTCATTTTTCCTCAGGATTAACTGAGAAGCACAAAATGACCTATCAGAACTTCCACAAGTGTGACAGAGCTGGGAGTAGAACTCCTAGTTGTTCCAGAAACAAAAACTTCATCGCTTCTTGTGAACATCAGGTAGTTTTCACAGAGGATTTCACAACTTGTGGAGGATTTAAGTGTGACAAAAGAAAATGCAGATGTAACTTCAGAACATAACAAATGAAAAAAAATAAATGAAACTTCCTTGTTTTGGTTTTGAATATTGGTCCAAGGAACATTCTTTGCAACTAGGAGACATATGTATTGCTATTCACTTTTTTTAAGCACTAACATTCAAAGTTCTTAAAATGGAAAAAGAGTCAAGGCATTGTTGAGCAGAGTACTTTTTAGAAATGTTAAATGGACCATCACTTCAGGAAATGATTGACATTGACAAAGAAGTTAGATGCTCAGAACAAGACATTTTATCTTCTAGCTAAAGGTTGGAAAAGCAGCAGGCAAATACTCAGTTGCCAGGGAAAATGTTGAAAACTAGTTATGATAAGACTCCCAGTAAAATTCCCACATTTTCAGTGAAGGAAAGAACCAGAAGAAAACTCAGAATAAGGTGAAAATCTTACTGCAGTGGCTTCTGAGATATTACATGCCTTTAGATGACAGACAAAGTCTTCTGCAGTGTCACATTAATCAGAATAAAAGATACGTTGGGAGCAAGCTACAGGGCAAGTAGAATAAAGATATGAACAATTCATTCAATAAAACAAATCCATAAAAAGTGCCAAGATTTGCTAAGTCTGTGCAAAACAGGAGATAGAAGTGTCAAGTATCTGCCACAACAAGCATGCCATCAGGCAGCTGGTAAAACAGGGAGCAACTTACTGAAAGATTGAACCCTCTGAACTGTTTTGAAAGGGAAGATGTGAGGATAGTTTCTGAAGTACTCATGCTGGGAAGAGACATACACAGAAATCATTGCTGTAACTGTATCATTAATAATTCCATTCAACATCATCATTGTGTCCATGCATTTAATGTCTTCATGGCACTCAAGATGTTTTGCCAGCCTTATAAGCTCAGGAGGGATGGAGACTTCCAATTGTGTTGAGTTCAGTGGACTGTTTTTGAAGAAGACCTTTTATGTTATGATGAAGTTACTAAGATAAAGAAACCTTTTAATTTGACTAATTAATCAATGAGTTGGGGTCACTTAAAACTGCACAGAGCAGAAACAAATATTTTGCTTTGTGCTACTACAAACTAGAAAAAAAAAGTGCCTTCTTGTAATCACAGATATGCTTACCTTCAAAAATTCCAAATACAATGAGGTATTTTTATCTATAATGTTTTCTGTTCTGTCAAAATATATGTAGTATCAGAGAAAGGAATAGTTTAGCAAAACATGTATTTCATACTACTTGTGTATCTCAGTCACTATTTTCCCCTCTATGGTTTGATATTTTACTGTGAAAACCTTAATTCTTATGCAGGAAAAACAGTTTTTCTACTACAGTTTGGAATGGGAGCAGCGTGGCCAGGAGGTAGGGTATGGAGTTGCTGAGGAGCAGAAAGATGCCAGCACACAGACACAGCTCTTGGTTGTCCATGATCCATGAGAGCTTGGGGGAGTCCCAGTGAGTATGAGAGGCAACGATAAACTGCACAGGGTGAAGCACCTGCTGGCAGCGAAGAAGCTGAAGTGAGCAGTGGGGCAGCAGAAACATCCTGTCAGATGTCATCAGGATGAGGCAGACCTAATGTGGAAGACAGGTCCAAGCAAGAGGTTACAGGTAGGGAGAAGCAGTTGGACCTGGAAATAGGAAGAGAAAGAGAAGACTTCCCAATGAGGAGAAAGGAATATCCACAGAGTCCTGGCAATGTTACAGAAGTGGGCAGATGGTGATGGTGCAGGAGAGCAGAGGAGGAGAAGAAAGGTGGTTTCACAGGACTTTAGGGTACATGGTACACAGAGGCATCAGAAGAATTAAAATGGAAGCCAGAAATGCTGAATAGCAGGGTGGGAGTATAATCTGACTGAAGCTGGGATTGATGATGACTTTTTTGGACTAAGCAAAGATACTTGAACAGGAAGAAAAGACTGTCTGCCTTTCCGGAGGAAGAATAAGAGGTTTGGAGGTCAGAGGGGACACAAACAGATAGGGAAAATTGGAAAATAAGGAAAGAATGTTGAATGTGCAGAGAAGAGAAAGTGACGCACGAGGGACTTCTGAGAGTGGCGTTCTCTTTGACATTTGACATTGATAGGGAAGATAAATCTCACCTCTCTTCAGATATCAAAGGCCAGGTAAATTTCTTTCTTATGTTCAAATAAACAGAAAATAACCCATTGATTTCAGTGAGGAAATCATTTCAACTGTGAGGATGTGGATTCTCAGTGAAGTGTTGACGGGGAGGGCATGGAGAGGGGATGGGAACTTGTCCAACAACTACATTCTGGTTTTGAAAAATATTTATTGTGGACGTATTCTAAGTCTATAAAGGTAATTTTCTTAGGAAGGGTGATGTGTTTATGTCTGTGTGAAATTACACAGTTGTCTGTGGCCCTAGAACAATGACTGCTGGATCCTCATGAGAGCTCATCCCTTCCGAGTTTAACACCTTAGTTACTCACTTAAACTGATTATTCTTTACACGCCTCATTTGTCCATTTGCAGAAGTCTGTGTCAGGATTTCAAATTAATCTCTTAAAACTGCGTTTGTGTTTAACAACATAGGTCTGGTTAATGTTAATTGAAGTTTGCTGTCTGACTCCTTGGAAAACCACTTCAAACTTTACTCTCAGCTTTCAGTCTGTATCCTGACTTATCTTTAAACTCACTGTGAAAGGTACTTCTGGTTGTTAGGTAAATACTTCTCCTAATGAACTATACCTTAACATTTCTCTTTCATTGCATAACCATATTTAGTTATATTTAGTTAGTGCAATGACCCACTTTGTCTATAGGATATATGAATCACTGAGTATCAGCTACAGAAGAGCTCCACTGTGAGATAACATTCATGAGTGGTCTTTTTGTCAATTTAGCTTTATTAAACCTTCATTAACCTTTTACCATTCATCTTCTAATTTCCAGGATCACATCAGCTGTGTGGACTAATCAATAGTTCCTCCTGCCATAGGATACTAATACAAAACAAAGAAACACGGTAATTTTTCCCCTCCTCTTAGATCACACACACTTGCTTATGACAACAACTGGAATTCTTTGAGAACTGCCATGTTTTTTTGAAATTAATTCTTCCTCTAAGCATAACACATGAATACTTTGTTGAGGGTTTTTTTAACATGAATTCTACTTTCCCCAAGCACAGGCTACATATCTATAACTTTTGAGCACTTGTAGTGTGCAGTATTTAAAAATTCTTATGACTTTGGATAAATTTTTTTCCTATAATTTTTCATCTAGCTTGTACAATTTTCCTCATATTAATCTCTTTAATCCTACCCTTGCTATCTCTAATTTTAGATTTTTCATTTCTTTTTACCCTCAACATCCTTGGCATTGAATGAACTTCTTACAGGCTTTATGGAGGACTCCACTGTCAGCTGAAAGACCTTACTGAATTGCCAGGTACTGACAATTTCAAAAATTGATTTTAAATTTATTTTTGCTGCATTTATGTTTGCCCCATTAGTCATAGCTCAGGATTCTCATGTTCTCTCTGTTGAGCTGCAATCTCCTCTCTGACTTGCTCTGTCTCTGATTTCTGAATCAACTCAGTTGCTCTTAATTTTTTTTTTTGGCACTTTTGTCCTAATCATGCTTCTTAAAAAACCAATTACTTAGCTGGGACAAGTTCTACTGTAGAGGTAACACACTTTTATAATATACTAAATTGGTCACCTTTTGGATGTCATGTTTTAGTACCACAGTCTGAGTGGCTTACATTAACTGCATAAATGGGGTGTGCTTGCTCTCAAAAATTTCACTTGACTGCCAGGTTAGCAATGGCAGCATTTTAGTCTTCTCAAAACTGAGTGTTCTAACAATCAGAGTGTTCTAACAGAGTCTCTTATTTAACTAAAAATACTTATTAAATTGAATCAGTACAAATGTCTTCCAATTTTCACTGGCTAAAAATGGTGACCCATATGTCACAAACGTCTAACCAGGCGTTCTGTAATCTGCTCACATAACGTGGTATGCAAAACAAACATTTCTGATACCTGACATATGTAGTGCAAAAGCATAAGGCTAAAGAAAATAATAATATTATGCCTAGTATAAAATTACTTTCTCATTGGTTCCATTATGTTATTAATCTTTCTAGCTGATATTAATAGCATATTTCCTTCTTTATTGCCTTCTATGCATTTCTTTATAGTCCACCTCAGTGATAGCCAGTTTTTATAATACTCAAAGTCCTGAATATGCCAGATTCAAAATGTCTGCTCTTAGTTCTCAGGGTACTGCCAACAAAATAATTTAACCTACACATTCATTTCACACTGCTGAGCCCTGGGTTTGCAGCTTCATTTGCAATCACTCTTCTGCCTGAATACATCTCCTCAGTTCCACTGTTTCACCATTTTCTTCCCCTTGTCCCATTTCATTTGTGCTCATTTCATGAGGCATAGCATATCTGGTAATTCAGTGTATAGTCTTCTGCCCTGACTTGTTTGGTGGTAAGCATGCAAATGTGCTGGTTTTGGTAAGCCTTCTTGATATCTTTTCTGAAGTTATCATTGCAGTTATAATCCTAGTCAGTTTGTAAGTGCAGAAATTAAAATGTTAAGGAATATAGAATTTCTGGATATTTTGTAATTGAATTGAAATCAGTAATTTTACAGAAACAGGCAAGCAATTTGTATCCACACCAACACAGACTCCCTTTTATTTCCTTAAGAGAGGTGGTCAGCTCTCACTAGCTCTCACTGTCTTTGATGGTTGTGGTTGTTTTGGCACAAGTCTTTGGCACAAAGACTTTTCCAATGCCACAGACAGTATTTGTAGCAACCCTTTTAAAAATATCTATCAAATTATATATATTTAAGTACATTTGAATAAAATTGTCTGGTTTTTTTTTTTCAGTGATAGAAAGAGGTGTGCATTTTCTTAATCTTGAGGAAGAGTCCTTAGAAGTCATGCTGGCGTGATTTAGACTTATGGAGGGTCAATTATTAGCTGCGCACTGTCATTGCATTTAGGTGTGGTGTTATGTGGTGTTACAGAAAAAAATACGTTTTATTCTCTCTTCAGTTAATATAGGCATTCTTCCATTACATTTTTCCTTTTAACTGCGCTTTTTTTTTTACTTTTTGTCTATTATCATTTGCAGCATACCAACCATCACACTTTGTGCCCAGATTCTGTTCCATTTTCTTCTCCATTCTAAGTTATAAACTTCTAAACTCAGTTTTTAACAAACCTGTTACAAATTTTTCTAAAGGTTTACTTGTCCCAAGGGAATTTAACTTTCATTTTGCTTTTTCTAATACACATTGCATACCTTGTCACTTCAGTTCCATTAAGTTCTATCATTTATATTATAATAAGTCATCCCTGAGTTAATCAGCATCCCTACTTACAGTGCTTATTAATGTGACACATTGTGGTGTTCCTTCTTCTGTGACCACTAAATTTTAAACTCCTCTTATACCTCTCCCTCTTTGAAAGTGATTTTTGTATTTTACTCTGTTTTTTCATTATTTTCCCCACCTTCGATGCTGTTTTAATTTCCTTTATCTTACATACCCTTGTCAAATAAGCTTAATATCATAGTACTTGTTTTCTATTTTTCTTTCTTTATTTGAAGACAATTTTCTCAGGTGCCTTAAAGATCATTTATCCTAACCAATAATTATTTGTATGAAGGTAAAGCCTGTGAAACCCAGGGAGGTGAGCTCCTATTATCCTGAGTGCTGTGCACATAACACTCGTTGCCAGAGGTCAACAGGACACAAACCTATGATTTCAGTTGCACATTTAATCCAAGAAAATATGAAACAAAGGATCACAACAAAGAGCAAGGAGAATGAAGGCGTCTTAGCTCAAAGGAGAACTAAGATATCTATGTTGGCCAATAAATAATCCCTCTCCTTTAAATTTAGAGAACAGAACTTTAATTAGGAAAAAATATATGTAAAGGAAAAAAATAACAGTTCTTAACCACAACACTTATATGTATATATATACAACAACAGTCTGCAACAAACCCCTCCACCCCCAAATGACAAGGCAAAACAGTCTAAAAGGTCCTCTTTGCTACTTCCCAAAAAGGGAAATGTGATTATATCCACGGACAGCAGGTGACGATGTCGTGCCCAACCGGCTGGGCTCTCTGACCTGTTGGTGCAGATGATGGCTGTGGTCTAGTCGGGAGTGATGGTCGTATTCTGATCAAGAGTAGTGGTTTCCTCCTGTCGAAGTCCTGCTGCTCCTCTGGATCCAAAGAGCTGCTCCTAAGATTTTCTGAGCCCCATTTATGTACCCTCAGGGAGCACCCAGTCCCTCCCCCAGGGTGGGGACTCACACAATGGGTGATTAGCTCTATGAGTCATGGGGTATGGTTGAACTGTTGATGGCCCATTAGCATCCACACCCCCTCAGGCTGGGTGTGAGGGTGCTAACGACTTCCTGGGTAACTGCTGCAAATGGTCCATTGTTCTTGGGGAATGAATAGAGGGTGTAGAATACATAGCTTTAATCACCCCCACACAGTGATGACTGGTCCCTCCTGCCGAACTAGGACAGAAGGACACTAGGCTAGAGCAGTAGATATACTTTGCCCTGAACTCATATTAATTTTCAACAGCTATCTGGGACATTTACTTGGACCCAGTTACTCCAAGTGTCTGCACAGTCTATAGTTAAAGACAGCTGGAATGGAGACTGTGGGAGCTATCAGACTCCTCAGTAGAAGGCTCCTATTGCCTTGACTTACTTTGACTCCTCAGAAGATCCAGAAGTCCTGGGAATTTATTCCTGGGCTTAACTTGGTGTCTCAGGATAGGCAAATACATGCATCAGGCCAGCATGAAAATTTCCTTCCTGTGGGTAATACACATTGCCATTTGTAAAGCCTCTTTGTCCGTACAGGCTGAACAAATCTGACACACGCACAGGAAATAGTCAGTGCTCCCATACTCCTGACTGAGATACGTGATGAGAAAAATGGGGTTTGTCATGTTTTCCTCATCCTTACAACACACAATTGCCTTCAAGTTTCAGTTTAGGCTTAGCTTTAAAGGCAAATCGTGAGGTTTTATAACCTTTATAGCCTTTATAGCTGTATAATCATGAAAGAACAAAGAAGATTGTACAATTTAAAATATACATCTTATTGTGGGAGAACTTGCTGTTTAAGATGAGCTTTCTTGGTTCTTCTAGTCACTCAGACTTTTTCAACCCTAAAAACTTCCAAGTTTTCTCTTCTAGTTAAATATTTGAGTTGAAGATAATTTTTCCCTGAGGTATATTAGCTTTCATTTTTCCCATGTTAAATCTTGTGAGCAGTTAGCCAGAGTCTTTATTCCTCCTCCTATAATCTTTTAACTCTCCCTTTAGTATCTTCTTTCTGAACCCTTCATACTAGAACTGAGGCAAAGTCTGGAACATAAATACAGATATATACATTTTAAATTTCTAAATGCACTTTTTTTTTCCAGAAGAGTGGGAATTTGCTTTCTGTTTAGCTTTACCCTGATGTGATGTTTTTATGACATTGCTTAACGTGAGTGAAGAGTCAGGCAACAAGCTCCTTATTTGAAGTCTACTGATGAAAAGACCTGTATTGACTTTAGCAGACTTGAGATTCAGCCATAAATCCGTAAAAACAAATGATAGGGTCAATGGTTTAGTACTGTATAAAATTTCACTTAATAAATGAATGCAAAATTTCATCCAAAACGTCCTCATAAATTTATACCTCTCTTTTCTCATTCTTTAAATCAATATATATGTAACACAAGGAATGTATCAGTGTCAAGCTATCAATACCTCTGCCCCTGTTGTCTTTTATTTTATATGCTTTTCTCTTTAAAGCTAGGAATACAAATATCTGTACATTGTTCATTTTTTTTCTAACTATATAAATTCAAATTCAGAATGATTTTTCTGGTTTCATTTGAAGTATAGCTTAAAAAAATACAGTCAAAATCTCTCATGGAGAGAAAAAGAATCTGTCTGCAAAACTTTAACCCCATATGATATGACTTAACGAAACAACTGTGTTAGAAACCCAGAGAAAGGAAGCTCTGCAACAGCAGTGATGACAGTGTTCATGGCGCTATTCTATCATACAGAGCCTGCAGAGGGCATAGAGGCCTTCTTCAGAAAGATATGGAAGGACGCTGATGGATCTCATAAAGCTGACAGGTCGTTGCTATCCATTGTCTTGCAGAACAGATTAATAGATTCATTGGTTCTTACTAGACAAAACTGTTCACAGCAGATGGAATTTATCCTGAAAATTGGTGCATTCTGCTTGCTGATACAGAATGCTCTCCAACTTTCCATCTTTCAGTTGTTGGCAGGTACTTAAATAAGAAACACAGAGAATCCGTTTACAGTTATGGGTCTCTGTCCTCACTCATAATTATAGTTATTAGATGGATTTTAAAAGCTCTTTTTGTCAAGAATAGAACATTACACAGACCCCAGGGCACAATTAATCACCCTCCAGATATGTCAGCAGCATGATAAAAGAGGTGGTGAATTTAATACTATTTTTTTGTGTTGGATGGAAATCAAAAAGGAACTATTTGGCAATACGCCTCAGATCGTTACAAAGGTACTGTGGCACTCCAACCTTGACAGCCACAGGTCAGCTCTGGAGGGAACTTGTAGAGCCAAAGGGGACCCGTAAAACCAAACTGATCCACATTTTGTTATCCTGAATATTTTCACCTGATGCACTCTAATGCATTTGTTCTAAAAAAGAAGGGAAAAAGGGAGAAAAAGGAATCTAATGCCTTTTACATCAGTGAAGAAAATAGAGCAGTGATTTGATGCTTACTGATAGTGGTGAAGAGTTAGCATTTGTGTTAGTATTCCCTTTGATGGGATTGAGTGATGGCTCATCAAGGGAATGTGTAGGGGTCATAACCTGGCTCTGTGTCATCTTGGAACTGGTCTAACAACTGCTTCATTGTACTCTCTGTGTCCATTACTTTTCAAACCATGTAAAAAAAATGAAAAATCAAAAAAAGATTATAGAAAACATTTCTAGTTATACCCTGCTGTTATAAAACAAATGTCAGGAGAATATATGTGGGCTCACAAGTTAATGCTTTTTACAACTGTGATTTTGTATTATACCAGAATACTGGGAAATGTTCTGCATTAACTCTCACACAGTCTTGCAGTGTTAGAGATAATGCCTCAAGTAGGCTTGATTACTATGATTGCTTCTCATTCTTATTTGAGCTATATATCCATCTTCCTTCATTTAACAGAAGTGTGTTTGCAAGTTAAGAGTCTGAAACTGTTTCACCATGTAGATTTTTTGGTCCTTGAATAGCAGGGGCACTACCACTGGCTTAAAACTTCGCTTTTCAAGTCCATGGGGAATCCCACTGAGTCATGAAAACAGACATTCCTTGATTAAAGAGAAACCAAAGCAGTGTCAGCTGTATTTCATTGTTTTTCCCAAGCTGAAGGAGAAACAATCACATATTTGCAAAAGCAAGATAGTAATCTGATTGGTGGACTTTATTGCCTACACAAATTACACCCATGAACATCATCTTGTATTGATTACAGCAAATGGAATGGTTTTGTGACAAAAGTACAGCATCAAAACCTGTTGAGCCTATGGATTTCCTGGGAAAAAAACCAAAACATTCATCTTAAATTCTCCTAGGGCTATTGGCAGGTGACTAGCTAAGTGGTTGTAAACATGAGTGAAAAATGGATTCTGTGCAGGTAGAAGGTACTTTTGATGTACTTTGTCTTTCTCAAGCAGTTCCATTTTGATGCTTCCTTGATTGCTTTGAGCAATTTTTACATGCTGTTTCTGTTTTGGTGAGAGATCATGGTCAAACTATGACCATGCACAGAATACAGTCTACAACGCTGATGAAGACAGAAAATCTTCAGACTACCTTTTGCTATTATTCTCATGAGTGGTGGGTGTGAAGCAAAAAAGATGTCCTCAGTCATAAGGCGTTGGGGTAAAGAGTATCACAACTGTGTCCCTATGTCTCCTATATTGACACATCTTTGCCTACATATTCAGTATGGAAATTGGGATGGGAATATCTCTCTGATGCATAACTGTATTTCAATACTAAATTATGATACTGTAATGCACTAAAGTGCCTTAGAGCACTTTACCTTAGAGCATTACCAAATTAATGGTAATGAGGTATGTGGGCAGGGTAGAATTTCTAACAGGTATTTTGATGCCAATACAAGTTTTAGGTCAAACATGCTCTGGCATAGACATATTCACTCTCCAGTCTCTCAGTTCTGACCAGTGTGCATTCCATCAAAACATACAGCACCACGGCTAGTCAGAACTCCTGGGCCTTACCTTATAGTGCTATTTTTAACTTCCTGTGCAGCATCTTGCTCTCCACCTTTAGAAAGAGGTGAATATATGATAATCAGTATGCTCTTTGAGAATTAAAAGAAAGAAAGGGAAGGGATGACTATACCTTGGGGCTTCTCTAGTTCCTTCTCCTACCCAGAAACACTTTAATCTTTTAAACAAGTACAAAAAACTGAGTTTCTAATCATGGAGGGCAGCAAATCTCAAAAGATCTTAAACTGTCCAAAAAAATTTCTTAGATCAAATGTCTAAATCTAAAACAGAGATGTAGAATCCCTTTCTTCCTGAACTTTAGCCTTCAATTTACTGTGCAATAGCTCAACTCCGTGTAAGTGTTCTTGGTGGTTTATAGGAATCCAAGTGCTCTTTGGCATAGCTTGTCCATCAGCACAGCTGCATACTTCAACCTCTCTAAATCCAGGTTCAGGGAATGCAGAATAGCTCATTCTTCACATTCATTTGAGGTTTCTTGTACTTCAGTCTGTACCTGATATCTCTAAAAGGTGTTGGCAGAGCCGTAGTTTGTTAAATATCTGCTAGGAGAAGGCTTTAAGTGATCCCAGCTTGTCCATTATGACTCTTCTCCTCGAAAATATTCTCCTTGGATCCACTCCTTATGGCATTCTCACTCACCCATTTTGGTTACAGCAAGTTAGATAAACAAATGCTGCGATTTAAATAGCATGAACCAACTTGGCTCATCTTCACAGAAACATGTTAGGAAGTTTTTATATGAGCAACACAGTCAGGAGCCAGGGGCCCAAGTTGGGGGTGAGGGAGGAAAAGGAGTAATCTCTAGAAGATCAGTAGTGAGCTGCTGTGGAGGCATTGGTTGCACTGGCACAAGGTGGTGCTGGACAGCAACAGCCATCCAGTCTTCAGAGGCTGCTATGCTGAGTGCTGAGACAAAAGACGTAGAATGGGTACTGAGGGATACCAGAACAATTAACAGCACCTCTAGTTTTGATGCCAGCTAATTCAGGAAAGGTCCTGTAGTATGCTTCAGCACGGCTGGCAAGAACATGATGTGAGGGTTGGCACTACCTGCTGTGGAACCAGGTGAGGCAGCTTTAGCTTCTTGCCCTCACTGCTGCCTTGCCTCAGCTGCCTGCTCCTGGTGCTCTGGCAGAGACTGCTGCTCACAGCACCCCAGAGGGAAGGGGCTTTACACATGTTGCTGATGCACTTCGCAAAAAAAAAAGTACATTTAAGCCAAATTGGTTGACTTTGCACTGAAGCACGTAAGCAGTGCCTGCTGTCACTGTTACGGGGGTTGTATTCTCCTCCAGATATATAAGAGCAGGAGGTGACTTTTTAAATGCCCTCTGTTTTGTTGTTTTGGGTTTTTTTTCAGTGAGCAGCTGACTCAAGCCTGACCCATTTATTTCTGAACAACTTCCAAGACACCTGTGCAGTGGTGCAGCTCTTTGGTGTAGACAAAAGCCAAACTGGGCTTTTAGGGTTTTACTGCTGCACTTTAGAGTAAATTCTTTCAAGAAAGAACTCGAAAGCAACTGGGATGCTGGCAGATTTGCCATTGTCATGCAAAATATGCTTTTGCAGAGGGTGATGTTAAATGAAAACATTTACTCAGAAGTTGTATTGCAGTTTTCTGTTTTTCCTAGTGCCAAAAGGTGAGCAAACATATTGCAGGCCTTTGCCTGGGTCTAATCCCAGGCAGGTGGAAACTCTGGGTGAGTCACAACATTCTTGCATCATGAACAAGGTATTGCAATGCTAGCAGTCTGGCCACAGTATGTCAATATTTGAGATTTCACTTTCATTAATGACTGAATTAAAGGAAATATAAACTCTTTCATTCTCTCTGTGCCTCACCTTTCCTGTTTTTTAAGATTAGAAAAAGAAGTAGAAGCATTTCAATGTTGCAGTATTAAAATATTTGTATTTCTGTCTCATTTTCTTCACATTTTCCCTTTGCCATATCTGTGCCCTCTTATTAGTGTCCCCCTTTGCTTCCTAATTCTGTTTCATAAGCCCTTTCCCTTTTCTCTCTTGCTACTTTGCTTGTCAGTGACACATAACCTATCTTCCCTTACCTTGCAGAATATGAAACTCCATTTTTCAAAAAAAATTCTCATATTATAGGAGTACTATCTAAATGCAAATATTTAAGAAAAAACAGAAGATAAAGCAAAGTACTTCCTCACCAAAATGTCTTTAGCTGGCTTCAACATTAAGACAGTAGCAGCTAGCCAAACACCTAATAGTAAATCTTAGTAAAAATTTTTGTAATTACTAATTTTTTTCAAAAAGAAAGTTTTCCTTTTTGTGTGACTTATGAATTGTCTTTTCCTTATTGCTTAAGGGAATATATTTTAATATTATATGTATTCAAAAAGTGTCCAATGAGACCACAATAAAACACAAATCAAGCAACTGTGAAGCCTCAGTTGATCAGTACATTTGGAGTGCCAAAGCTACCATTATCTACTCCTCTACAGAACCCTCTGTTCAGGAATTTATTTATGTCACCTGCTTATGAAAGGTATTCAAAACAAAAACATCATAATTAGGTCTTTATGCCAGAATTTCAAGAGAATTAAAATTCAAGTCTTCCCCATAGTTTTAATCTGGCTAAAATCAGAGGTAATTGCAGAGCTGGAAGAGGTTTTTATTTTTTTCTCCTAGGATCTGCTTTTGTAGAACCCTTTGATAATATCATGTGAGACAACTTGATATAAAGAGATTTCCAATACAGGACTGGTAGTGACATTGATAGGCACCTGGAATTACCTATGACAGATGGACAGATAAGTAGGATAAGCAGTTTCAAATCAGTTTTTTCTAGGAAATGAAATCTTTCACTCCTACAATCTCCAGAGTAGTTTAATTTAGTTTCTGCTGGGCAACTCATCTATAATAGTACCCTTTACTCCCTGAGCTGAGATTTAGGCAGCATGCATTTTCATGGGAAGGACTGACACCTTACCACTTGCATTTGCAGAAGCACTCTGACATCCTGGCTCAGCATCCGTTGGCTCTCACTCTGTGCCCAGCCGAAGCAGTCGTGGCTGCCAAGGTTCACAAGAGCGCTGCTCCTGTGGCACCTCCCACCTTGCTGCCACACCTTCTGCCTAATTGTATACCATTCCTCTTTGGGCACATGCTGCTGAACAGCTTCCCAGGCTGCAGCAGGGCTACAGGAGCATCTGTGCCAGCACAAATATTACGCTAGGAAAGGCTCTCTGCACTCTAGCAATACAGCCAGGCTCCAAAAGTTCAGAGGGTAAACTGATGATGATTGCTCCTAAAGGGAAAAATCTCCCATCTTTCATTCCACATTTGACTAATAGACTTACTTGCTTTCACAAGAATGCTTCACCATGTTTCCTTTCTCACATTCCTGTGAGTTTGGAAAGTGTGATCGTCCCATTTCAAAGACAATGATCCAAGGCAAAGGTGCACCTTCTCAAAAAAAATGCACCTACCCTCATAAAGTCATCTACCTAGGCCAGTGGTCCCTTGGCCGCAGGCTAAGTGACAGGCTGATTGTACATTTCGCATTGCTCTGGTGTAGCTCTGTCTAGAACAGACTAGACACATCCAAACGGATTAGCCAATGATCTTGTGTATCCTTTCGGTTCCAAGTGGTGGCCTTAATGAATACATCTT
Source organism: Campylorhamphus procurvoides (assembly GCA_013396655.1). NCBI lineage: Eukaryota > Metazoa > Chordata > Aves > Passeriformes > Dendrocolaptidae > Campylorhamphus > Campylorhamphus procurvoides. The sequence goes on along the minus strand of WBMV01003663.1, from coordinate 40,266 downwards.
GTTTTGCCTCCATTTTTCACTTAAAAGTGCCTAAAACTGAGAACTGTCACAGCTCACTAGCATGATGTTTTTGGCATGCCCCCGAAGTTTCTGTTGTCAGGCATTAGATTTATTAGATATCGGATATCCTACTCAAATGAATTTACAAAACTTGTAAAAAAGGATGAAGTAAACCCAGTAGTCTTTTCTACATTTCCTGCAGTAAACTGCCTGCAATGAACTGCCACTTGAAGGAGGCTTCCCAACATTTCACCCAAAATTAGATCTTGGAGACAAAAAATTGAATTAGTCCCAAGGAGTAATCCAAGGGCAAAATAACACACACACATTGTTGATGATCAATAGCCCAGGACCTGCAAGTGAACTGGAAAGCCAAGTTATATGAAAGTGTATTTGCACTGCAGGTATTAAGACACTTTATTTCTATCATTCTCAATGGAGACGTAAATCCACGTAAGGATATTGGTCTAACTTGTCTAAAGCAGTGAGCAAGTCAACCTATTCTTAATGTGCAAAATACGACTTAGAGTCACTACCTAGCCAAAAATTGGGTTTCTACTAGTATTCCATTTCATTGCAAATACTAGGTCAAATCTCAGGTTCAGAGTCCTGGTTGTTTTGCATGATGCTTTGCAATCCTAAAGCTGGGCTTTGAGGGCTGTGCCAAAACATCTGAGCACACTCTGCTCACATGAAAGATTGAAAATATTGGTGTCACTTCCCTTTCTGACAAAAACATGCTTGCAAGGAGCTTATTCTTTGCCCTTCATCTTTTTCTCTTCTTTTTCTGTCTATTTGAAATGGAGGTAAACCAGGACAAAGAAAGAGGAATAAGACTGGAGTACTGCCTGCCATCTTCCCAGACTGACATATTATGAGCAAGATCATCTTGGGCTGACAACTTATGATGCTTAGACTCTCACTGAGATTGAAACGTAAGTCTTTTTCTGAGATAAATGGTCCAAACAAAAGAAATTTTCTTCAGCTGAAACAGGGAGACTGTGATGGAGTCAAGCAAATACTTAGAGTAATGAAGGGGAGAACACGCTCAACCTAGACCTACTTTGCCAGTTAGTCACTCCAAGAATATATCATCAACACATGTATTTGAATTATGATCACAAATTGTTAAAGCATTTTATCCACCTATGGGGAGGGTAGAAGCTAAAAAATCTGTATTTTAAGCATATCCTAAATCAATAAAAAGTGCCTGAAAAAGTACATGCATAAGTGAAAAACCAAACATAAGTGGGCTGGCCTCAGGATATCATTATTTATTGAAACGTATTTTTCCTTTTCTTATGGTTTTAGAAACAAATGGCAGGTGCACTCAAAGAATAAAATTAGTCATAATTAGTTCTGCAGACTATTTTGAATCACACAGCTGAGATCTGGATAAATAATTCAGATCTTACTCAGTAAATCTAAAACCAAAATCCATTTATAAGCTGAGAATGCTTATTAATCTGTAGCTTTCAGGTTAACAGTTTGTGTCAATTACCCAAGTAGTCTTGCATCACTGGTAACCGCAATCATATGCTGTGTTTCTGTTCTTCCATACAACAGTAAGGGTAAGAATTCACAGTTTCTCTGCTTCATGCCAATCAACTTCTTTATTAGAATATTTGTGAAAAAGAGGAGCTGGGAGCTGAGTTGAGACAACTTTCTTTTTAAGGTCAGCAAATTTGTAGAATTTGCCACATTTGTTTCCTGATACCTGTGCTGCTGTTGTGGCTAGCCAACACTTTCCCAAATGCTGCCTCAGGACCCAGTTTTCAACACTTTGACAAACTTCTGTTGTAATTTTTGGCAAGTTCTCAGATTCTAGAGCCACAAAACACTTGGAGGTGTGGGGCGTTAAGTGCACTGTATAGTCTCTGCTGAGTCAGCCTGAAAGTCCTTGGGGACCACTGTGAGTGTCTAATAGAGTATTCTTGACTGGGGAGGCATACCTTCATACTGAAATGGCATATTAGGGGTGGGACATACTGTGGCAAACTAAGGTTCTTTCCTCCTCTTTGCAATGTATTCCTCCCTCAGAGGTGATGAGGGGATGGGATGGGAATATACACAGGTCAGGTAGAATAGACAGTGGCAGCAGGTACAGAGCCACATCCAAAGCTACTCATGATCCTCCTCACACAGGTTTGGTGACGACCACGCCTTCAGAGCAGGATGCTTCGTCCCACTACTTCCTCTCAGCACTTCAAAGCCTCTCTTCTTCCCAGCTGCATATCCAGGGGCTTCCTCCAAGTTCTGATGCCTTGACATAGATCAAGTTAAGCCTCACAGACAGGCTCCATTTGCTGATTTGCTGAGCTGTTTAAAGGAACCAAAATGACTTGCTGAGCTGCTTAGAGAAAGGAGAATGTCGTCCACCAGCAGAACCAATCAGCTGTATGATGTACACAATAAGCAGTACACAATAACTAATAACTGTGATAATAAATAGAGTTACATGTGAACAATTTTTCTTGGCAACCTCTGCTTAAACTTTAACTTCCTTCTCAACATTTCTTTTACCAGGAAATTTACTCTTGTTTTTAAGATTTCAAGTGAGTGAAATTCCGCCAATTGGCAAATTATTTCACAGCCTAGTAATTCTTGTGGTTAACAAAGCTTGCAGTAACTCCTCTTCCAATCCCTTTTGCTACCAGCCATAATCAGCAGCTCTGCATGAAATTATGTCTAAAGATCAAAAATAACTCTTCACCTGTTACATATATTTGTGAAACACAGTTAAGTCATCTGTTCATCTGAATATAGAAAATGGACTAAGCTTCCTTAAGGTCCTGCTAAACATTTTGTATTTCAGATCTTTGAGTGCTTTTTTTAAACCTTATTTAATGTATGAGTCTCTGTCTCAGCCTCTTTGTTCTGTTTGACATTTTGGCCCAGGTTCCACAGTATTCACAGCAACAGAATGAGTAAGGAATAATACATTCAGTAGCAATAGCACTTCATATTACAAGATGCTCATCTACGCAAAAGTTACATTCTTAGGTGCTTCCAACTTGCCTCTTCAGTTGTAGTTTTACCACCAAACCGTCACTAGAAATTGCACCATTCAAGATATAGTACTACTTGCAGATAATTGATAAACACGCAGAAAAGCATCAGAACAAATATGGAAATGCTCTCTAAATATATGTCTTTAAATACCTGGATATTCAAAGAAGTTCTGGGTGTTTTGTGGAGTAATAGACCAGAAAGCTTTATAGGTGGACATAATGAATTAGTTGAAATAATAATTTAAAACAAAGTAGCAAAGCACTTGGGAGACCATGGCTACATAGGGGCCAATCAGCGCAGTTCCTGCAGAGGGAAATATTGTTGTGTTAATCTCCTATAACTCCTTGAATATGTTAATAAAGAACAGCAGCTGGCATAATTTATTCTAACCTCTCTGGGCCACTGACAAAATTCTTTGCGAGAAGCTATGAAGGAAGCTAAGTAGTGATGGATCAAGAAGTGGTGGAGGAAAAGGAGGTGAAGGGCAGGATTAAATGGTCAATTTCATCATGTCAAAGGATAACAGCAGTGGGCCCCAAGGTTCCTGCTCATCCACTTATTATTAATCATCTAGGAAAAGGGAATTGCTGTGAGGCAGCAAAATTTGCAAGGGATAAAACATAGTTCAACCTAAGTTCAGACGTGTTCGTGTGCTACTTCTGAAACAAACAAAACTGCGTGACCTACTCACTCTAACAAATGAATTATCAACTAAAGCAAAGTAAGGTACACCAGGTGGAAAAATTATGAATCACTCAACACTTCACAGAACTCTAGATTAGCGTACCAACTTTAGAAAAAGACCTAGTTATCCTTGTAAATTACTTCAGTAAAGACTTCTGCTTAATGTGCCGCTGTACCAGATAAGCAAACATATTAAGATGCATAAAAAATGGGAACTAATAGAGAAAGGATTAAACTGCCAATGCTATAGTCTGATCTGAAATACTGTGTGCAGTTCCAGTGACTCCATCTTATAAACAATAATACTGATTTAGAGAGGGTTCAGTGAAGGACAATGGGAATGATCAAGAGCATTAAAAAGTATTCTTATGAAAAAAGATGGAAGTCGCTGGAGCTGTTGACCATGAAAAAGTGGATGTCAAATTTACAAACTGTAATGAAGGCTAAATTGAATGTATGTCTTATAAAACACACACAGACACACAGACACACACACACACACAAAGGGAGAGGCAAAGCAATTAGAAAGAGCAAAATGGAAAAACCTAGACTGTTTCATATAATTCACAGTAAGAATCTGAAAATGAGGAAATCTTTGGGGCCAAGAATTGAAAAGCATTCACAAAGAGACTGCAAGACAGGCATGGGGGTATCCAGAATTTTGAAGGGTAACAACTAATAGAAACAGCTCTTATTTCAGCCAAACTCAGTTAGGGAGTCTAATGTGTCAGAAGTTTTCACACATCCCTAACCTGAGGTTTCTCTGAGCACCTCCCTCTGAATCATCCTAAGCACTGTAGAAGACAAAGTATTAGATAATACTGATTCAAGATGATTCCTGCAGTTCCATCAAACAGTTACAAATGCCTTCATTTTCTTCTGGATACCACTTGCAATTTCTAATTGTGCTTTATTCATTAGCAGATTTTTAACCTATTTCACTGTATTTTTACACCGGTTTGTATTGAGTCTATAAGGTGCTATTTTTTTAATTTGTAATGTAACATAAATGGGATGAAATTAACCACAGAAATCTAAGTATATTATGTCAACACTTTATGACACAAACTTAGACATCTTATGGAAAAATGTTAACACATTTTCTTGATAAGATCTGTTTTCCATAAAACCACTTTATCTGGCATTATTTATGATAAAATCTTAACTTTTTTACTGATTTTGTCCCCTACAAGCCCTTCCATGGTTTTAGGAGAAGCTGAAACAGACTAAGTAGCCTGTAGCTCCTCATATCATCTCATTTCACTCTTTTTAAAATAGCAGTGCTCTTTACTAGTCCTCTGGAACTTTTTTCCCCACAAGTCAAAATTTGTTCAAAATCAACATTAATATTCAGACAGCTCCTAAGCCAATTCATTAATACTACTGGGTGTAAGTTATCAGGCACAGTAGATTCTAAAATGCTTAATGGTTTTTGTTTCACATCCTCCCCAGTTACTAATGGAATAGAAAGTATTTAATTAATCACTGTAAGAGATGAATACATCATGCTAATGATCTATATTTCTGTTTTTCCTGCATAGTGATTGACAATTTTGCAGTCCTGGTCAAGTTCTGGATCTGTGCCATTTGAAGGATTTCATTTGTTTCTGATTTTAAAATACTCTTTCTCAATCCCACAAGTAAGAAATACTTTTTACCTGCCTTTTAGCTTTCCTTGTCAATTGTCTGCTTTTTCTGACTGCTGATCTGGTCACACAGTGAGGAGCTTCTCTGTGTTCTCCTTCTGCCTGTGCTGCTGGTATTGTGGCAGCTGTTTTCATCTTTCATAAGGAGTTCTATGCTCTTCTGGCTACATCAAGGGAACAAGTGAAGCGATGCAACTAGAGCAGACCTATGAAGAGAAGCATTGCACACTGAGTATCTGGCATTCCCATTGCATTGCTCAGGTGTCTTTCCATAGGACTAGATCTGGCCAGGACTTCTGGACAGAGCAGGACACAGGTAGCTTTAGTGAATGAATGGGGACCCCCAAAAGGTTAATTCCAGGAACACATTACTGACATGAGTTGATATATTAATGTAGATGAGCCTTGTAATAAATAAACTCTCTCTGTATTGTGGCTGGCTGAGATGGAGTTCATTCCCCCATGGCAGCCCTCACAGGGCTGTGCTTTGCACTGGTAGCTGGAAAGGTTTTGATAATACACCAGTGTTTTGGCCACTGTTGAGCAGAGCTGGCACAGCATCAGCGTTGTCTCCCCAACACTCCCCACATCAGTCCATTGGGCCTGGGAGGGCACACAGCCAGGCCAGCTGACCCAAACTGACCAAAGGGATATTCCATACAATATGATGTCAGCTCAGATATAAAAATGAAGAAAAGCAGGAGAAAGGGAGGGCATTTGTTATTTATGTTTGCTGTACAGAGCAAGCATGTGCTGAAGTGCTGCTTGTGGGAAATAGAGAATAAATGTTTTGGGGGTTTTTTCTCTTTGCTATTGTGGTCAAAACATTTCCTTTTGCTTTAGTAAACTGTCTCATCTCAACATTGGAGTCATTTTCCCTCTTATTTTTTCCCCCTATGTCCAGCTGGGAAGGAGCTGGGATAGAGCAGCTTGGTGGGCACCTGACATCCAGTGAAGGGCAACCCCACCACACTCTCATTTGTCAAATAACTATTAAAAAAATAGATAATTTATCTTTTTTTTTTTCTAGCTGCACATAGGGTGAAGATATCTTACTATTTCTTCTCAAGGACCATGTTTATTCTTGCGGAATGAACCAATGAACCACCACTTTTTTTCTACTGAATCCAACAGAAAAAAAAGTATGCGCTGAAATAAAGGGACCAGAGCAAGGCCAAATGTAATCTGCAAAAAATATCTGGTGCACTCTCAAAATTGCAGGTTTGAGCTTTTAATTAAGAAGTCTGAGAGTTATCAAATGGATCTAAGTGCAGGAAAAGCTTTAAGAGGTTATAATATGCAGCTTCTGAGGTAGCAAAATATTAAATAAGTAAATTTCCAATCAGGGTAATTTTTAATTGACCTCTAAATCAAAAATAGTTTGATTATACACTGTTTGAAGAAAATTAATTATCTTTCTTTTCCTTCAAAGTATGGAAATTTTAAGGCCAAACCAATTTCCAAGCCAAAGTTAAAGAAGGGCAAATATAGGACTTGAAAAGCCAGTTGCAACCTTAACAATAGGGAGAGTACCGCTTTTCCATAATAAAGAGAAGGTATACGTGACAAAACTTCCTGAGAGGGATACAGATTTGATAATGAGAGGGATGAACAAAAACTTAAAATAAACCCAGTACTTACAGAGTTTAGCTGAAACTTTCTTTATGTGTGGTATTGAGTAGTCTGAAATGGGACTAGTACAGGGAGCTGCTCCTGTGATATGCTACCTCCTCAGAGGAAACTGCAGTGTGCCAATGATAGCCAGGAAAACAGATACCCCAAAATGGTTTTCTTGCTCTGCATTTCTTCCTCTCTGAGACATTAGTCTCAAAGTAGAACAGAAAACTGAATGTTTTCTGTTATTATAAACTCAGCAATGCAAAGCTTGTTTCACACATGGAAGCACTGCTTCTCAGTTCAGCATCTTAACTTCTTCTGTCGGGTGGTGGTGGACCTGTTAGATAAAGATAAGATGATGAAGATTCAGTCAAGGTGAAATAGCATGTTACAGCTTAACTCAAACTTCCTGATACCATCAGGGCTGAACTTGACTATTGGTTGCACTTTACTTTCTGAACGTAGGGATGAAATACAGTCATTGAATTACCTTGAGTCACCCAGTTGCTGGGCAGTTCAAGTTTTCTATAAAATTTGATTATATTACTGAAATAGTGGGAAAAGTCATATATCAGCAGCAAATTTGGGTGAATAATAATTCATTCGTGATGAGGGGCCTTTTGCTTCATTTTCCATTTGTCATTTTAACATGCAATTATCTGAATTTTTTGTTGAATAATTTCTATAAATATTTTTCATATGCAGGTTATTGGATGGCAGTTTAATCAAAGAATCTGGTATTAGAAATTCAGAAGGGACTCCTTCTATTGGGCATATCATTCTTATGGCTTTTTCCTGATTGGTTGAGGATATCTCTCAGAATCTGCCTGCTAGTAAAAATAATAATAGTTACAAATGCAAAGTCATCACTGCATTGATCATTCATGCCAATAAACCAATATGCTGGAATATTTGTGGAAAGCAAACACAAAAAGGATGTGAATAGTTAATTACAGCTCATTCATTTGAGCAACTATTTGCAAAAAATGGTTGGGAATATTCCATCGAACAGTAGCCACTGTTATCTTCGTCCCTCTCCTGTCTTTGAGCCTCTTTGTCTGTTGAAGGACAGATGCTGGCATTCAGTTGTCTTTTCAGGACGCATCTAAAAGCCATAGCCAATGTGAAATCCCAGGTTACAATATTTAAATAGAAATATAAAATAATTGAATAGTAATCCAGTGTAGAGTACAGAATAATGGTTTATATTGCCCGTTATGTACTGTATGCTTGTAGAAAAATATTTTAAATGAATGTAACATATCTCTTAGTTAATTTTAAAACTATAGATATTTAACTCTGGATGGATTTTCCCCAAACCCCTGGTGACTCTTTATGTGAATCACAAAAATTGAAGTGTGATTTATAGCAACAGTCTCATAGTTTGGAATTCCTAGCAGAAGACATGTATTCCTTTATTTCAATTCACAGATACATGGCTCTTCTGATCCTTTTTACAGATGACTTCCAGTTAGCACATGGCCTAATTCAGAGAGTTATCCACTCTGCTTCAGTTATTAAAGTAGAATTGGAAATAAAACTACTCGATCTCCATCCATACCCAGGCACTGCTGCCTCGCCAGCAAGAATTCTCTGATTCCTTCTGGATAACTGTATTATAGACCTGACTACATTGGGCATCAAAAAAGCTGAAGATACAATCTGCATAACATTTACATATATTTGCATACATTTGCCTGGCCAGAAAATATAGCAGTTCGGATTTCCACATCATAAGAGGGTTAATGGAAGTATTCGCTGTTTGTTTGGTGTGCCTTTAGCTTTTTTTTTTTCTTTTTCAGGCATCCGTTTTACTCACAAACTTACCAAGTTGCCCCTGTGCCTCAGCTTTGCTTTAGCTCAACCATCTTCAGAGATGATGCTTGTTCAATTTTTGTCCTTCCTTTGACTCTACCCACTCTACACAACTTTCTCATCCCAGCAGGATTCTTTAAAAACATCTTACTTCACCATTAGCAATCTATTTGAAGAATTTCCACTGCTAGCTTGTGGTAGAGTTACTCAGATTTGTCCTTCACCATACTAGCTCTCCTCTCCAGTTCTTCCTCCACAGCAGGAGGAAGAGATTGGTGCAGAACAGAAGAGCAGGAGGATGAGACTGGTGCTTCACTCTCTGGGCTTAGGTTGGTGTCATTTAGGTAATTTCAGCAGCTTTTCTGTTTTCTGTCAGGCTAACACAGCTATCAAATGCTGTGTTCAGTGACATTCAGCTACTATCCCAGGTTTCTTGGGCTCAGCACAAAAGCTACAGAACTTACCAGAGGGACAGAGAGATGCTGGAGAATGGAGACAGAGCTTCCAAGTCTATCTATTTAGTCAAATATATTTTGTGCAGTTTTCACCTCTTAAATTTCCTAGTTACAGTCTAGTCAGAGGAAGAGATTGCTTCAAGAGAACCAACCATGAGGACTAGCATATTAAAGTGGGGAAAATGGGGAAAGGCTTTTTTTTGAAAGTAAACTAGGAAAAAAAAGAAGTGCTAGGATTTAGCTATCACTGAAGTCTACTCCACATGCAGTCAATGGTAAAATAAGGAGAAAGCTGTTAATAGGTGATTGTGATTACTGTAACCTTCATAGGATCAGAAAGGCAAAAAACAACCTCTGAGCTCTTTTCCTTGGACTCAAAATTACACTGGATAACATTTACTGGTTTCTGTAGGGATGTCCACACCACAGTGAAAGGTGTGCTCTGAGTTAGGCCAACAGGCAGCAATATTCTTTAAGGGAATCTGTTTACTTATTCAGACTTTCAGCTGAGCCTAACTGCCAAAGCTAATCATGTTGTTTTTCCCCTAGAGCCCTGATTCAGTCAATTCAGGGGCAAAGATTTTGTATAGAATTTCTTCCCCAATTAGAGATTTCCACAGACTGGTTTCAAGTGGCTAATGAGAATGTACAGGGATTATAAACACACTTTCTTCTGGGTATTTTGGGTATGATTAATCCTGTTTCTTGACTTCAGAACACTAATATGTATATAATGAATTCTTTCTACTGTTGTCCTCATTTTCTTTAGTCTTCAGGTATGAGAAAGGGGGTAAAAAAGGAAGTTGATTAGAACTGCTTTTGGCATTAAACAATTGGGTTGGAGTTAGGAAAATGCTCTTGAAGGGATTTTTCTGCCACTGTTCACAAACCGCTTGAACTTACAAAATAGCCAATGAAGGCTTAAGAACCTTGTGGCAAATTCTCTGCTAAAAGTAGGTTTATATTTTCCATCTCTCATATTGTCACCAAAAGCGAATGTATGTATTCTTGCATTAACAGTTTAAAGGTAGATTGAAGCACAGCTGCAGGAGAAGCAGTTATCAAAGTTAAGGTTAAATGGCCCATTACTGCTAGCTGTGCAAAAGACGTTATGCACAGTGTTTGTTCTGATTTTATTTTAAAAGTATTTCTTAATGAATTTAGGGTAAACATAGCAAAAGAATCTTGCGCATAATCTCCATCTAAAGAAATTAAACCTCGTACAATTGTTACTTCTGCTAGACCAGAACCTCTGAGCAAAAAATTATTGTGAAATAACTGAAGAATGTATAATGGGTTAACCAGATCAACAGAACTATTGGATGAGTGTCATATATTGTACTAGTAATAAATGTATCACCTAAGCATATATCTGCCGAGGAAAAGATTAAAAGATAGATTTTAAGTGCCTATATACAGGCCCTTCCTTCTTTTGGGTGACAGGCTTCCCTAAAGATAATATAGGAGGAAGTGTGTAGGATTCAAAATTATGTTTTCCTTCGAGGAAATACCTTGAAACCCTTCCTTATATTCTTTTTCTTTGAAAAAAAAAAGCAAACAAACAAAGAAAAAAGCTAAACCAAAAAATCCATTTTCTGTTTGTATGGATATTGTGTGTGTTGAGATAAACCAAGAGAAGGTTCTCCACCATATAGTCTACCTGATTTTTTCCCTCCACTGAGCTATAACAGTTTATATCTTCTCCCAGTCTCTAGTCGGGACTAAGCGAAGGAGAAAGAGGTTGTAAAATGCCTTACTAGCTATACCTGTTAACTTTTGTTCATGGCAACTGCTTTAGCAGATCTAAGACAACTGTTCTGTTTCTGTGCACGTTTCTATTTTTCTCTCTATACTACAATTATGATCCTCAATTACTGTCACTTTAAAAAGTTAAACTGAATCCATGGATGTTCTCCAATTTTGCTAAGACTAAAACTGTCAGCCAGTGCTTAAATTGCAAGCTCTCCCTGAAACAAGTGCCTATTTATGAGTTGCATTACACGGTGGTTCACATCCACCTTCAGAGAAACAGTGAGAGAATTTAGCTGATTGCAGAGGTTAATTTGGTCCATATACTTTGTCAATAGCAGGTCTGAGTAAAATTAGCACCAATAATTATAATACTGGTGTAAGTCATGAATCTTATTAGAGTGATTTTTAGCAATTTAAGGACTGAAGGATCATGAATGTCAGGACTTCAGTAAAATCCTTGGCTTTTAATAAGTGGCAAATGTTATTAGAATTTAGGGTCTTTCTGCTTTCAAGATTAATCACTATCCAAGAACATAGAACACACAATGATAATTTTCAAACCAGTGTTATAAAATTAAGAGATTCAAACCAAATTGAACATGGATATTATTAGACTGTATTTCTTATAAAAGGCAAATGTACTGATTTTCTCTACTACATCAGTCAGAAATTATTTTCCTTTATTTTCCTCTTGAAAAACATTCAAGCATATGTGTACTAGGTCTGGCTGAGATGCAGTTAATATTCTCCGCATCAGCCCCCATAGCTTTGTTCTGTCTACTGGTATCCAGAAAGGTGTCGGTAACACACCAGTGTTTTGGCTACTGCTGAGCAATGCCTTCACAGCATCAGCACCATCTCTCCAACATTCCCTCCTCACCAGTAGGCTGGAGGTGGGCAAGATCTTGAGAGGGGATGTAGCCAGGACAGCTGATCCACATGGATTAAAGGGATATTCCATAATATATGATGTCTGCTCAGATAAAAAAATCTAAGAGAAGGGAGGAGGAACAGGACATTCATTATTACGATGCTTGTTTTCCAGGTGCACTGAAGCCATGCTTCCCAGGAAGAATCTGGACATCTACTCTTCACCTTCAATATTGTGTGCAATTTTGGGCACCACAATGTAAAAAAGATATTAATCTCTGAGAGAGTGTCCAAAGGAGGGCAACAAAAATGGTGAAGGGCATTGAGGGGAAGCCGTATGAGGAGTGGCTGAGGGCACTTGGTGTGTTCAGCCTGGAGAAGAGGAGACTGAGGGGAGACCTCACTGCAGTTACAGCTTCCTTGTGAGGGGAAGAGGGGGGGCAGGCACTGATGTCTTCCTGACCAGGAACTTGAAGGAATGGCCTGAAGTTGTGTCAGGGGAGGCTTAGGTTGGATATTAGAAAAAGGTTCTTCACCCAGAGGGTGGTTGGGCACTGGAACAGCTCCCTAGGTTAATGGTCACAGCACTAAGCCTGACAAAGTTGAAGGAGCGTTTGGATAATACTCTCAAGCACATGGTGTGACTCCTGGGGGTGGTATTGTGTAGAGCCAAGGTCTGGTCTTCATGATCTTTTTGGGTCCCTTCCAACTCAGCATATTCTGTGATTCAGTGATCAGAATCACAGGCTGATGTGAAGTAGAGAATAAATCCTTTGCTTTCCTTTGTTTCTGCATGGCAGACCTTGCTTTTATTGTATTAAACTGCCTTTATCTCCACCCATGAAGGGGAGATATTTTCTCTTCCCCCATCCTGCTGAGGAGGGAAGTGATGGAGTGGCTTGGTGGGCACCTGCTAAGGTCAATACAACCACAATATGCTACCAAGGCCATGGGATTCCTGCTTCTCATACAGACCCATAGACAGAAGAGTTAATTTTTATTATACCATAACATGCAAGTAGTAGGGGATTCAATTACCCAAGTATCTATTGCTAAACTAGTATGTCAGAACACAAACTGTCTAGTAAGTCCATGAGACAATTTTCTGCATGGAAAAATATGAAAAGAATGGAAGGATGCACTTTCTGAAAATGCTTCAATGAACAGAGAACTGAGACAAGCATTAGCATGGAATGGTAGAGTTTTAAGTGCTTGGGATGGGATATCACAAATAAAATCTACAGATTTCAAAATGGTGAGGTATCTAGTGATGCTGGTCTCAGAGAATGAAGCTCAAGGAGGGCTAGCAGGTGCTTCAGACATAACGTTACAGCTCTAGCACAGAGGAAAGCTAGCAAGGGCACTATGACATACATTTGACTGAAATATAAAATTGAACATAAGATTTCAATTAAATACACATCAGGAGAATTTATTTAGAAAGTAAACATAACTATAGAAGTGCAGCACTAATTTACGGGGAAAAAAAGTAGAAAAGCTTGGGAACAAGCTGAAATGCACATAATAAGGAACATGTTACTCCTACCAAGTAACAAGCGATAGGGCAAGAGGAAATGGCCTCAAATTGCACCAGGTGAAGTTTAGATTGCATATTAGGAAAAATTTCTTCATTAAAAGGTCTGTCCAATAACACTGGAACAGACTGCACGGGAAAGTGGTGGAGTGACTGTCCCTGGAGGTATTTAAAAGGTGTGTAGACATGGTACTTCGGGATATGGTTCAGTGGTAGACTTGGCAGTGCAAGGTTGGTGGTTTGACTCAATGATGTTAGATATCTTTTCCAACCTAAACAATTCTAAGATTCTTTGTGGTGTAAGAAGATAGAATTCATTAAAGATGTGAGTATTCAAGGCCAAACCAGGAAAAAAAAGCAGTCTCCCACTGAGTGTAATAGAGAAGCTACTTGTTTGAGATACCAAGGAGACTGAACACAGTTTTTCAACTTCTTAGATGGTTCTTCTACCTATTTCCAGGAACAAAGGTATTCATAGAATCTAGATAAGATAAGTATTTTTGAGAGAATGTCGGTAGCTTATTGCCACGCTGATGTTATACTTCCACAAAGGCTTGTCTTCAGTCCAATAGCAGTCAACATTTCTATTACAAGTGACTAGATATCCAGAAAAAGTATTATATTTATATGCCACCAGGTGAGGAGGGACTTCCAACGTGCTGATGTCTTGTTTAGAACCCAAAATACATTAGACCTGACTTGAATAGAATATAAAAGTTCTGAAATAAAAATTGTTTTAATAAATGAAATGTCCTAGATAAATGTGAAGCTTTTTGTGAAAACAGGTTTCACAAAATTAGCATGTTGGAGTTGCCAGCACTGTAAGTTCTCAAGAACAGATTAGGCTAATAGCTGTCCAAAACAACAGATAGGTGCCACTGATCCTCCCATCCAGTGGCAAAAAAGGCTTATGAAGTCTTTTTTGTGTGTGTAATTTGTTTTAGTTTCAACCATGGATTTATAAATACATGAATGGAATAAAGACGCTGACTTCCTCTTGTTGGTGCCAGCAGAATCCTTGCAGGTTTTATAGAGTTTTGCTAAGCATAATAAACATCTTTGACTTTTCCAACATCAGTCCTTCAGGCACAAATGCTTCATTAGTATACTAGCATTTACCTTCATCAGATATCTATGGAGTCTGCCTCAGACTCACAGCAGGGTCCTTGCATTTGTTCTACCCTGCCAGGATTTCAATCTGTTAAAGACTAACAAAACTGATTTATTTTTATTCTGAGTTTCAGGCTTCTATCTTACTGACTTCTCTAGCTTACTGTTCCAATTTATAGATGAATTTGCTCCTTCTAAACACACAAGCAACAGTGTTGTAGACACATTGGACTAAAATTTACAGGTGCATGTGATGTCAAACATTGGCTCTGATTTGTCTACAGCAGATGGATTTACTGGTTTTATTTGCACACACAAGATTTACAGTAGTACCTTGCCCTGCTCATAATTTCTATATTCCTATGATTGTAGGTTTGATTTATGTTCCAGTTGAATTTCTTCTTGTTTTTCTTTTCTGCATACATTGACTCTTTGACTATACACTGAAGTCAAATCTTCCCAAATAATGTTGTCTCACATGTGGTTATGATACATTATATGATGCTTTTCTGGTATACAAACCCTAAATTTTGACTCTTGCCTTTGAATATCTCTTGCATTCTCTTAGTCTTACAGGATTTGGGNGGAAGGAAAGAAAGAAGGAAGGAAGGAATTCATGATCCTATCACAGTATAGGGTTGCTCTTATGAAGTACCCTGCCAATGACACTGCCATTTAGATTTCCCAAGATACTTGTTAACGTATCATACCATGACATCTTAAAAGGCATCATTACAGTTTATCATGTTGTGATTTGTTGAAAAATAGTGTGTGACAGACATTTTAATGGAGACCATCATGATCTTAGTCTCAATGAGAAAAACACAGACCTTTCATGTGTATATTCTCTGGCATAAACAAAACTTGAGGACAGAACTAAATGGGGAAATATAAATGGTAAGACGACTAATACATAAACCTGAACTCAGATGTGATTTTTTTTATAATATCCTTCTTCTAGTGGACACTTTCACCTGTACGTGTGTGTGTGTTTTCAGACATCTGGGATAGACACAACAATATGAATCACTGAAGTCAGGGTTGAACCAAACCTATTGGATCTCTGAACATATGCGAGTCCCCTGTCAAGATATTTACTCATCTGTTTGTAAAATCACATGCCTTTCTGTATTCAAGTCACTTGGAAATTCTCATTATTCTTATTTCATATTCATTGTCTTGCAACTCCAATATTTTGTAAGGCTAATATGAAAAATAACTAGCTCTAGTACTGTCCTCTTCCAGCTTTTCCACCTTCAGAAGGCTCCTGTGTATAGAACCAGTTATGGCATGTGCTGTTGTTCCTGAAGAGGAGCTCCAGTAACATGCATCTACTGGATGCATTTCGGAGTGAATAAATTAATTATTAATTAATCACTTTATGTTTATAATAGTCTATAAAAATTAAGCATTCTGCAGGCTTCTGATGCCTCCAGTTTCACTGTATCCTATTCAGAGTTCAATGGAGGGAAACACAAAACTTTGTTCACAAGCTGCATGTTACAAGGCTGAGGCAGACACTTTCATGAACATTGACTGTCTTTACTTTGTGTTTTCTGGAGCACTGGCTTAAGTACCCACTCTTAGGGAATAATTTGTTACACCTAAGTTTTGTCATAAGAGTAGATTCACTGGGGTTTTTTTTCCTTTTTTTTTTTGACATATCTCGTAATCTTCAAAAATTATTAGTCTCAATGAGCCCAAATAGGACCAAAAAATCTAAGTGTTGAGCCAGATAACATGGAAACCTATGGACTATTTTACTGGTCAGCTAAAGAAAGGCTTTTTATTTTGAGAAGTATGTGTGTACCTGTTTTGATGCAAGTTTCTCTGGTGTGAGCAAAGTTATATCTTCTTTTTTTTACCTTTTACCTTTTTAGCTAGTAATGCTAGTATCTCTAGCTTTACCTAATGCCAAAGAAGAAGTTGCAAGAAGAGACAATGAAAAGCATGAGTTCAGATGCTGAAGGGTGTCAGCAAAGCAAGTGGTGAGAGATAAACAAATGAGGAATTCCAGGAAGGAACTGTATGAAAGAGCTTTTGGAAAAACAGGCAAGGGGTGTGTGCATTCTGCATGTGATTTGCACTTCCTTACTTCATTCTATTAATTTCTATATTTTCTATTTCTTCCATGGAAAAGTACTCTGACCTGAACCTATTCCCTCTGACAATGACCTTTATAAAAACTTTCACGCAAAACTATCCTTCATTATTGTTAAATTCCAATAAATACTTCTCAATTATTTCCCAGTCATTAACTATCTAAATCCCAACAATCTATGTGGTAAAATGTAAATGGAGATTTTCAGCCCACAGATTGCTTCTAAGGGGCCCAGAAAACTAACTAAAAAAAGACAAGCTTAGTGCCAGAGGGTTCAAATCTGTCATGCAACATCCTGCACTTGAAAATATGCAGAATAACATAAAACATAGTGGGAATAAAAGAAGAATAAAAAAAAATTAAAATCATTGATGAAAATGATACCACCAGGAGCAATAGCCTTTTNGAAAGAAAGAAGGAAGGAAAGAAAGAAGGAAGGAAGGAATTCATGATCCTATCACAGTATAGGGTTGCTCTTATGAAGTACCCTGCCAATGACACTGCCATTTAGATTTCCCAAGATACTTGTTAACGTATCATACCATGACATCTTAAAAGGCATCATTACAGTTTATCATGTTGTGATTTGTTGAAAAATAGTGTGTGACAGACATTTTAATGGAGACCATCATGATCTTAGTCTCAATGAGAAAAACACAGACCTTTCATGTGTATATTCTCTGGCATAAACAAAACTTGAGGACAGAACTAAATGGGGAAATATAAATGGTAAGTGGACTAATACATAAACCTGAACTCAGATTTGATTTTTTTTATAATATCCTTCTTCTAGTGGACACTTTCACCTGTACGTGTGTGTGTGTTTTCAGACATCTGGGATAGACACAACAATATGAATCACTGAAGTCAGGGTTGAACCAAACCTATTGGATCTCTGAACATATGCGAGTCCCCTGTCAAGATATTTACTCATCTGTTTGTAAAATCACATGCCTTTCTGTATTCAAGTCACTTGGAAATTCTCATTATTCTTATTTCATATTCATTGTCTTGCAACTCCAATATTTTGTAAGGCTAATATGAAAAATAACTAGCTCTAGTACTGTCCTCTTCCAGCTTTTCCACCTTCAGAAGGCTCCTGTGTATAGAACCAGTTATGGCATGTGCTGTTGTTCCTGAAGAGGAGCTCCAGTAACATGCATCTACTGGATGCATTTCGGAGTGAATAAATTAATTATTAATTAATCACTTTATGTTTATAATAGTCTATAAAAATTAAGCATTCTGCAGGCTTCTGATGCCTCCAGTTTCACTGTATCCTATTCAGAGTTCAATGGAGGGAAACACAAAACTTTGTTCACAAGCTGCATGTTACAAGGCTGAGGCAGACACTTTCATGAACATTGACTGTCTTTACTTTGTGTTTTCTGGAGCACTGGCTTAAGTACCCACTCTTAGGGAATAATTTGTTACACCTAAGTTTTGTCATAAGAGTAGATTCACNTTTTCCAACCTAAACAATTCTAAGATTCTTTGTGGTGTAAGAAGATAGAATTCATTAAAGATGTGAGTATTCAAGGCCAAACCAGGAAAAAAAAGCAGTCTCCCACTGAGTGTAATAGAGAAGCTACTTGTTTGAGATACCAAGGAGACTGAACACAGTTTTTCAACTTCTTAGATGGTTCTTCTACCTATTTCCAGGAACAAAGGTATTCATAGAATCTAGATAAGATAAGTATTTTTGAGAGAATGTCGGTAGCTTATTGCCACGCTGATGTTATACTTCCACAAAGGCTTGTCTTCAGTCCAATAGCAGTCAACATTTCTATTACAAGTGACTAGATATCCAGAAAAAGTATTATATTTATATGCCACCAGGTGAGGAGGGACTTCCAACGTGCTGATGTCTTGTTTAGAACCCAAAATACATTAGACCTGACTTGAATAGAATATAAAAGTTCTGAAATAAAAATTGTTTTAATAAATGAAATGTCCTAGATAAATGTGAAGCTTTTTGTGAAAACAGGTTTCACAAAATTAGCATGTTGGAGTTGCCAGCACTGTAAGTTCTCAAGAACAGATTAGGCTAATAGCTGTCCAAAACAACAGATAGGTGCCACTGATCCTCCCATCCAGTGGCAAAAAAGGCTTATGAAGTCTTTTTTGTGTGTGTAATTTGTTTTAGTTTCAACCATGGATTTATAAATACATGAATGGAATAAAGACGCTGACTTCCTCTTGTTGGTGCCAGCAGAATCCTTGCAGGTTTTATAGAGTTTTGCTAAGCATAATAAACATCTTTGACTTTTCCAACATCAGTCCTTCAGGCACAAATGCTTCATTAGTATACTAGCATTTACCTTCATCAGATATCTATGGAGTCTGCCTCAGACTCACAGCAGGGTCCTTGCATTTGTTCTACCCTGCCAGGATTTCAATCTGTTAAAGACTAACAAAACTGATTTATTTTTATTCTGAGTTTCAGGCTTCTATCTTACTGACTTCTCTAGCTTACTGTTCCAATTTATAGATGAATTTGCTCCTTCTAAACACACAAGCAACAGTGTTGTAGACACATTGGACTAAAATTTACAGGTGCATGTGATGTCAAACATTGGCTCTGATTTGTCTACAGCAGATGGATTTACTGGTTTTATTTGCACACACAAGATTTACAGTAGTACCTTGCCCTGCTCATAATTTCTATATTCCTATGATTGTAGGTTTGATTTATGTTCCAGTTGAATTTCTTCTTGTTTTTCTTTTCTGCATACATTGACTCTTTGACTATACACTGAAGTCAAATCTTCCCAAATAATGTTGTCTCACATGTGGTTATGATACATTATATGATGCTTTTCTGGTATACAAACCCTAAATTTTGACTCTTGCCTTTGAATATCTCTTGCATTCTCTTAGTCTTACAGGATTTGGGCTTATCCAATTTACACCTGCCCTTCAAGGATTTGTATTTCTTTTATTTCCCAATACAGATTTGATGTTATCTCTAATTTGATCTTGGACTGATGTCAGATCTTTTCTCAACAGCTGCAGAATATATCTGCAGTCGTTACAATTCAGAGCTATCTCTTATAGATAAGACATTGAATTCTTTAGCTCTGTGATTTGACTGGACTCAGAAGTGTTTCAATAACTACTAATATTAAGCTTTAGCGTGATTTCTTGAAACAAAAAGCATTCCTTAGAGAGGCAATTCCTTTTATGTGTATAAAACCAGAATGAAGTGGTTTTCAGATATTTGGTGCAGTCGTGGGAATTACAGAAGCAAAAATGGAGACAATGAATGATCTGGCTGTAATCCATGATGTAACCAGTTTCAGACAAACAAGTAAAAATTGCTCTTTTTAAATTTATTTCTGTTTTTCTTCCAAATAATATAGTCTTTTTCCAAACTTACAGATCTTAGTTTAAAAGGTTCCCTATCAAAGACCTTCATCTGTACTGGAAAGTTATCCCAAACTAAAATTTTGTGGGAGAATTAATACACTGGTAAGAAGAAATGAGATAAATGAAGGAAAGCAAAGGAAGGGAGGGAGGGAGGGAAGGAGGAAGGAAGGAAGGAAGGAAGGAAGGAAGGAAGGAAGGAAGGAAGNAGATATTTACTCATCTGTTTGTAAAATCACATGCCTTTCTGTATTCAAGTCACTTGGAAATTCTCATTATTCTTATTTCATATTCATTGTCTTGCAACTCCAATATTTTGTAAGGCTAATATGAAAAATAACTAGCTCTAGTACTGTCCTCTTCCAGCTTTTCCACCTTCAGAAGGCTCCTGTGTATAGAACCAGTTATGGCATGTGCTGTTGTTCCTGAAGAGGAGCTCCAGTAACATGCATCTACTGGATGCATTTCGGAGTGAATAAATTAATTATTAATTAATCACTTTATGTTTATAATAGTCTATAAAAATTAAGCATTCTGCAGGCTTCTGATGCCTCCAGTTTCACTGTATCCTATTCAGAGTTCAATGGAGGGAAACACAAAACTTTGTTCACAAGCTGCATGTTACAAGGCTGAGGCAGACACTTTCATGAACATTGACTGTCTTTACTTTGTGTTTTCTGGAGCACTGGCTTAAGTACCCACTCTTAGGGAATAATTTGTTACACCTAAGTTTTGTCATAAGAGTAGATTCACTGGGGTTTTTTTTCCTTTTTTTTTTTGACATATCTCGTAATCTTCAAAAATTATTAGTCTCAATGAGCCCAAATAGGACCAAAAAATCTAAGTGTTGAGCCAGATAACATGGAAACCTATGGACTATTTTACTGGTCAGCTAAAGAAAGGCTTTTTATTTTGAGAAGTATGTGTGTACCTGTTTTGATGCAAGTTTCTCTGGTGTGAGCAAAGTTATATCTTCTTTTTTTTACCTTTTACCTTTTTAGCTAGTAATGCTAGTATCTCTAGCTTTACCTAATGCCAAAGAAGAAGTTGCAAGAAGAGACAATGAAAAGCATGAGTTCAGATGCTGAAGGGTGTCAGCAAAGCAAGTGGTGAGAGATAAACAAATGAGGAATTCCAGGAAGGAACTGTATGAAAGAGCTTTTGGAAAAACAGGCAAGGGGTGTGTGCATTCTGCATGTGATTTGCACTTCCTTACTTCATTCTATTAATTTCTATATTTTCTATTTCTTCCATGGAAAAGTACTCTGACCTGAACCTATTCCCTCTGACAATGACCTTTATAAAAACTTTCACGCAAAACTATCCTTCATTATTGTTAAATTCCAATAAATACTTCTCAATTATTTCCCAGTCATTAACTATCTAAATCCCAACAATCTATGTGGTAAAATGTAAATGGAGATTTTCAGCCCACAGATTGCTTCTAAGGGGCCCAGAAAACTAACTAAAAAAAGACAAGCTTAGTGCCAGAGGGTTCAAATCTGTCATGCAACATCCTGCACTTGAAAATATGCAGAATAACATAAAACATAGTGGGAATAAAAGAAGAATAAAAAAAAATTAAAATCATTGATGAAAATGATACCACCAGGAGCAATAGCCTTTTGCATGCCTAGGGGCATATCCTTTTTACTTATTATTTCAGGTTCTTTGTTAAGTGGCAATAGCTGTACTTGGCATTGTACAATATTCATACAGCCTCTAGAGAAAAGAGCATTCATTGACCAGGAGACAGTCGCAAAATAGACACAAAGGAAGTCATAAGTAGGAGGGTTGACATTTTTTCTCTTCTTTTATCTTTTCTGGACATCATTTAAAAAAGAAAAAGGAGGCCTTCATTTTGAAGATTTACAATAGGGCGTTTTAGAAAAAGCCGCTTCACTTTGTGCCGCTGTGCCAGCAGAAGAGCCCCGTGTGTGTTTGCGGGGCTGGCTCGGTGCGCGCCCCGCCTGCAGTTCCGCTCCGCGCCCACTAGAGGGGCCAGTTGTCCCGGCCTGATCCGCGCGCAGCCCGAGCCCGGCGGGGGCATCGCCTCCTGGTCCTGCCGGGCAGCGGACTCGTTTTCCCCGTCTCTAGCAAACAAACAAGCAAACAGATTGTTTGCCTTTGTCACAAACGAACAGAGCCG
Organism: Campylorhamphus procurvoides; assembly: GCA_013396655.1. NCBI lineage: Eukaryota > Metazoa > Chordata > Aves > Passeriformes > Dendrocolaptidae > Campylorhamphus > Campylorhamphus procurvoides. The sequence continues at coordinate 18,155 of WBMV01003663.1, read as the reverse complement.
CCGGACTTGTGTGCGATGCTTGTTTTACAAAGCCCGTAGGAGGGTTCCAGGTCTGATGGCTTGTGCTGCCATTTGGTGGTGGTACTTGCAGTTTGACTTCGGGATACACTCTAACCTGAGAATCTCTTCCACCTTTGGAGCTGAAGTCCTTATTTTGGAGTAAATTGGGAGATCTGATGAAAGAAATATCATACTAAAGTCAGGATTTGGAGGATGTCACTTAAAGGGGCTTTACCTGGTTCTAGAAGCATCCCTGCAGAAACTAAGGTGTTTCAAGTGAGCACAGCCTGGCTGAACATCTGCACATGCAACACCTACCCAGGATACCACAGTCGGAAAACACTTCTGATAGCTTTTAACTTACAGATTTTAAGTGGTGCTCTTTGCCTTCAGAAAGCTGTCAAACAACCCTCACTTTATAATTATGGCTTTGCTTTGAAAAACAGCCAGATATAAAGCAGCCTGGTAGACAGACATGCTAAGACTCTCTATTTGGGGAAGGTATGGGATATGGCCCCGACTTCCTCTATGTATTCCCTTTGCTTTCCTAATCTGTTCTTAACTGAGTACCTGCTGCAGCAAATGAGAAAGCACTGGAGGAAGAGGAAATGGAAATGTCGCAGTACAAAGTATGGTTAATAATATTTATTAATGCATGCAGAGAACTATTAAATTAAAAAAATTAATGGAGGTCAAAAGCCAGCTTCTAATTCTCTTCAGGCAAAAGAAAGAATTTATTAAAAAGCAGAAAAGGTATCCACAGAGAAACTTTGCCCATTCACTTAATATACATGAAATATAGACATCAACTTGACATTCAGTTATGAAAGAGAAGAAAAGAAACCTAAACTAAGACTCAGACAGTTAACAGTAGCCATATTATGGGAGGGGGGACCAAATCTCAGCACACTCTGTTTGACACAGGCTGTTCTAGAGATCTATTAAAGTTTACAGAATGCCATTTCCTAAGAAATCTTTTTACAGAACCAGCTTTCATCATACCATATCTTCAGTACAGATAATCTTGGCATGGCATTATTTTACACACTGCAGCTAGCTGAAAATCTGAAAAAAGGATATACAGATCTTCTGACTGTATGGATCTGACACAAAAAATTGGAACATAGAGGAAAAGAGTCAGAAGCATGCATCAAACATGCCTTTTGTTACTGGAGGCATTCTTCTCTGCTGACAAAAATATTTGTTTAAATTTTCACATCAAGACAAGATCTGGGTGTAGTTGATCAAATAACCTAAAACTGCCTGATAACTAAAATAAATTCCCAGAAAGCACCTCAGGTATTTTTTAATTTTCTGTGTACTGGATACATGATTCTCAGTATGGTTCCCCTGCACAGCCTCTGAGAGGACAGAAAAGGGAATATGATTTGAACCAGTTGCTGCATTTTACAGAGAGAGTTTGCAGGGAAACAAATAATAAATATATTTTTTAAATGTCACCGTTCTGCTGCCACTGAAGCCAATTACAAACCTCCTTAGTTTCCTCACAGACACTTGCATAAAGGCTGGGCATTGCTTGGGTCTTGCATAAGCTTTTGAAATAAGAGATTTGTAAAGGCTATAGGCAGGTCCCTCTGCACAGAGGTGAATTTCCAGCAACAAATCAGGATACTCACCTGAAACACAGAATTTCAATTGTTTTGTTTTGTTTGTTTTTTGGGGGTTTTTTACATGTACCTGTCATAGATTAAATTCTTTATGCTTCACCAGTCTTGTTAAAATCTGACATTATTTCCCCTGGTATTAACCCCCAATTTCTCATTTACTCAAGACTGCAAAAGGTTTCATTCTGATAGTAGATTTTTTCCTTTATCCATTTCCTTAAAAATATAATTATCCTTTTGTAGGAGTTCACTGTGATCAGAGGTGCTTCTGGCTTCATGAACACATAGGAAGATGAGCATCTTACATTCTAATTATAATTACAAACAATTAAATGTGAGACCTGAGACTAGGAGCAGACCTTTAAGAGGCATGAAACAACTGCCAAGAAATAGAAGGAATTGCAAGGAGCGTTCCAAGTTCAGTCATGTATAAAATTTACAACACGACTGAAGGGCAAGTCTATCATTTTGACTTTCTTCTTTGGCTTGTATTATTTAAAAAGTTATGTTTTAAATCCAAAAGGATAAGGTCTGCATTCATTACCTTACAACATCCTTAGCAGGACCTTTTGTCTCGAGCTCAGCACTGTGCTAGCACAGCCACATAGCTCCTGCCCTGGAGCTGGCTTCTGCCTTGGCACTTCAGAGTGCAGGAGGAATATTCCACTACGTAGGCATCACGTGTAGGTATATGAATTCCCCCCCCACCTTTTCAGTCTTCAAATAACCTCACCCAAAAATACTGAACTGAAGGCTATTATCTAGCTAATCAGCAAACAAAAGTTTTTCCACAAAAATTATCTGAAGAGGTATTCATAACAGGCTCCCTGCAAATATTCTAATCCAATCTGTTGTGTAAATATTACAGCTGGGGCTGAGAGGGAATGCGTGTGCATTGTAAGCAACGATAAAGCTGGAGCATTAGCCTGGATGTGTGTAGCTGTAAAGGCAATGAAAGCCTTGGACAAGGGCAATGGGAAACTGCTGGGGTCACCAGTGATGTCATGGGCTTTTTAGGGTGCAAGGAAGTGATCTAAAATCATGCCTCTATGGTATTTGTTAGAAAAAAAGTAACTCTTGGGGTTATCTCTTTTCTGCTTCTGCAGCACTGTGCATCACAAAACCTTTAGATTATACCTAATTTTTATGAGTCAAGTGCTATTTCACAAACAAGGCATTTTCCACTCCTACAGTTTATCAGTATCGGAAGGTATAGCATCAGATTAACCACCCTAGCCAAGCTGATTTTGTGTCCCTTTCCGCTGATAGTGACATGTGTCAGACAATAAGATGAAAACCATATATCCAAACAATACCATTCATTAGTATTTTGTGAATATTTTGCTTGGCTTTTCTATATTTTTAGAAAGCAATGGAAAGTACTGCAACCTGCTTTCCAGACAGACCCTCTGGCAAGGAACCATAGGTTGCAGGGGAAAATAGTCCGGGAACAAGAAGTCAGGCAGCAAAAACACTGTAGTGGAGGAATGTACTTTGTAAAGGGACTACTTTTGTCCTGTGTCCCAGTTAAGAAATACTCTTCCTAGTTGCAGTCCAGGGACAAGATGCTCCTGCTCCAAGACACAAAATATAAAGTCTATCTGATTTTTTGCATATGGCATTGAGAGCAAGAGATACAGTTGTATTCTACTGCCTGTGGTACAAAAAATATATGTAGAGAAAGGAGAGACTGTATGGGTCACCCTGGGGTCTGACAACGCTGCCGACTTCAGGAGTCACAGTTATTTCAATAAGCCCCTCTGCGCAGAGATAGTGCCAAAAGCAGAATGCACATTCTGGCTTTGGAACCTATGAGAATAGGAAACCTGAGTTTTATATCTGAGAGAGGCAAGGATTGTCCCTGGTTTGTTCAATGTGCAGAGAGGAGAAGGACAGAGTAAAACATACTTACAAACTAATTGTGTCTGTATGTACATTGATTTTGTATGTGTATGAGTGTCTGTACCAGCTTTCATGTTAAACTGCAGGCTATGAAATCATTCCATTTCATTACACTGGGACATTATTTTAAAACACTGTCTTGCTCCAGTCTTGAATTGTATAACTCTTATAAACCAAATAAAGGCAAAGAAAGTCATTAACTGTAGAAACATTCCTGTGTTGTCAACACTATTTTCAGCACAAATCCAAAACGTAGCCCCACACTAGCTACTATGGGAAAAGCTTCAGAATTCTTGAAAACACTGAAACTTCTAAGTATTCCAAATAACACTAAGGCTTTTCCTCTGTTAAGCTATGTACACAATAATTAATTTGATTCCAATGTAAGGTTTTCAAATTATTTCCTCTTTCATAAATACCTTCCTTTTGTTTTAAGTTTATGCCTGTGGAATATTCTGAGTTACCTCCCATTAAACTCACATTTTTGTCTTTCAAAGCCTTCAGACTATAGTTTCATTCTTTCCTAGGCTGAAGCAGCTACCCATGACATTTCCTTGGCAGTCCCTTCCACCCCAGGGGACAGGTTCTTCTTGTGAGTCCATCCCAGCAGCCCTTGGTCATGGGAGAGGTCATACCAACAGCCCTCTTCAAGGTTTTAGTTAAACACCTCTAACAAATCTATGCACAACCTGGTTTGTCCCTGAGGACCTTTTTTTTTTTTCTTTTTTTTCAGGTTGTGTAACCCTGGCCAGACTAGGAAGAGTTTCTTAATCTGAGTAAAAAGTCCTAATATTTTGTCTTCAATTCTCTACCTCTCCAGTAGTTTCTCATTTTATGTTATTCATCTATAAAGTTTTGTCATCTTATGTTCTATAAAATTATGTGTATCATCTAATGATTATCCAATGGATCATGTCCAAGGAAGACCAAGGAGCCTCGTGAAAGATCTGGAGCACAAGTCTTGTGAGGTGGTTGTAGATAGGTGGGCGTCAGTCTCTTCTGCCAGGTAACAAGCGATCAGACAAGGTGAATTGGTCTCAAGTTGCACCAGGGGAAGTTTAGATTGGATATTAGGAAAATTTTCATCACCAAAAGGTTTACCAAGCATTGGAACAGGCTGCCCAGGGAAGTGGTATTTTTAAATACTTAAAAAACATGTAGATGGGGCACTTATGGACATGGTTTAGTGGTTGACTTGGCAGTGCTGGGTTAACAGTTAGACACAATGATCTCAAAGCTCATCTCCAACCTACATGATTCTCTGAGTGTATGATTCTAATATGTACAGGGAATTCCAGCAGTTTTTTAGTTATTCCCAAGTTAAGTATTCTTCCTGGCTTTCTTTGGTATAGACATTTATGTAAGCCACACTCACTTTTTTTATGTTTTTCTTCTTAATTGACCCCTTCTCTCTGAACCAACTGCCCACACACATGCATACAAACACACACCCTTACCTTCAATCATTTCTTCATGTCTTGAGTTTCAAGTTTGTTTTTAGTTTCCCCATCAGCTACTGGTAAATGAATGTTATTAATGTCAGGTCAAATACCTTCCCCTCTCATTCTAAATTGGATTGCCTATGACAATAGGTTCACAGAAATTTCATCTGTTTCATGTCTTTTTCATGGTAGAGTCCTTTATTGCATTAGCATCTCTCCATATTTAGGGAATGAGTTACAGGTTAATTAGATATTTTTGTTGTGAAAATTTAGTTGTCTTCATCTGGATTTTGGCATTGCCTAATGAGTTGTATGTATTTCATTCTTTCGTTCTCCAGTTTTAAACTTCTAAATTTTTCACATATATCAGTGTGCTTTTTATGAACTTGGTAGGTAGGCAGCACCAGAGAAGGGAAATAAAGTGATTTTGTGATATTCCTTACACACCTTTGCAAGAATGGCTGTCTAGCATTAATTGCCAGTTCTGCAACCTCCTACTTGCATAAATGGCCTAATTTTAAAATAGTAATTATTATTGTTGAATATCTAACATCTCCCACTAAGTGGAATGAACTTGAATTCTCAGATCAAACAGAATTGCATAAAAACTTCAAGGTAAATGCTAGAATATATAACTGAATCTAAGGAGAAACCTCAGATATACCTCTAAATTAGCATCACTATATTGATGTTATTTTTACTTCATGTAAAATCCTATTTAGTGAATAGATTTGCATACTTACACCTTCAACAATGGTGTGTTAATGTAAACTATTTCTAAGTAACAGTCACCAAAATAACCATGTCCAGCCCAACTGAATTATAAGACGATGTAGCTTCAACCGTTGTCTTTATCCTTTTGCAATGATTTGTAATTGTACTTGCCACATTAAGATTTGTTAAACGAAGTTGAATTTTTCTTCATTTATAAGAAATAAAAAGTGTTTCAATTTTCTTCATTTTTAGTTATTAGGACTGTCTTTCACAGTCAAGTTTTCAATTATATTCTCAGTTCTCCTTCAGATTTGAAAAAAATACTCGTAATCAGGAACACCAGTTGCCTGATGCACCACAGCAAAAAAGGCAGACACATCAATATAAGTATACAAGTGATGGCAAAAAATAAACTGTAGTATGTTTTCCCTGTATACCTGTTTGATGAAACATTTGTTGAATTATGTTTATTTAGCCTGTTGGATTTGTTTATACTTTTTTTTTTCATAGAAAATGGCTAAAATTTCAACTGGAAAAATAAGAACAGGGATTTTAATAAATTGCATTGTTCAAATGTAATCTTACAGGCAAAGTCCTCTAAGGTATTTAATAAAGTAGGCCAAAGAACTCTCCTTTGTGGATAAAATTCTGTTGCAAGTTCCAAGTTGTTGGTGAGATAGATCTATTACATTATTAGCTCTGGGGTAAGGTTTCCCAGTGCTGCTAAAATATGCTCAATTTAAATTCTATATTATATCACCTCGTCTGAATAATTTTATATCTATATTTTACTTTTAAATGCTTAGCTGACTCATGTATTCTAAAGAATTATAAACATCTTCTAAGAAAAAAGAATATAAATCTTTATGTTACCTTTGTTTTTTATTACATTTAACTAGAATAAAAGCAGGATTGAGGCCAAGGTTAAAACCAGAGGTTGCACTATATTTACATTTTGTTCAATACCAGCACTTAAGAACAGTGGCCAAGCATTCAAAAATAGGCTGAAGGGGATGAAGAGAATTAGAGGGGAATGCCTGGCTGTCTCAGAAACTACTAGGTGAGTCATGGTTCTGCTGCTGTGATGAGCTCTGGGCAGGGAAATTCGTACGATATAGCTCAGGGAAGGGAGACAGGAAAATACCGAGGCAGAGCAAGGCTGTATTTCGACTGTGTGAAGAAATCCTCCCCACTCTGAGCTGCATCTACAGAGCCTCCCAGGGCCTCTGCAGATCAATACAGGACGCTGGCACCAGCGTGCAGGTTTCTGTGGCAGCACTAAGACTGTCAAGGACAGAACTGGTCAGTAGCTCAGACACTGCCTACAAATCATCCATCTGCACCTTTTCTGAGAGGTCCCAGAGGGTAGAGACAAGGCAAACTGTTCTGTATGACCATGTTCCCATAGCCTCGCAGGCAGTAGCATGTACTCCAGGAAACCATGCAGTAAGTGATTTATGTTACTTCTCCCCAGAAAGGCAACAGGGGAAGGCACATACTGTAGTTGTGCCAGAGAGCCCTGGAACGAGGCAATCTCATAAATTCCTAGGGTTGGATTTAGGAAATCTTAAGAAGTGAAATACTTTTCTTTAATTTTCAGTGCTGATGGATTTGATGTTGATGGAAGTGGCATTGGTTCTGACAGATGAAGTTATCTTCTTTCAACACTTTCAATGTGAATTATTCCCACAGAGACTATCTTCTTCATGTAAAACTCCAATCCTTTAGAGTAAACTAAGGAAACCACGGTACTTCTGGTAAAAAAAAAAAAAAAAAAAAGGCTATATATAAATATAGCATCCTGGCTAAACACCAGGATGCTACTTTCTTAGCCAGGGTAACTCTCTCAAAGAATACATTTCATCCCATTTTCAGTACCAAATTATTCCAGAATACTGCCAAAAGATGGCTGAAAACTAACAAACAAAGGCTAACAGCTAAAATACATGTTCAGACTGGGCCAGGTAAAATGGCATCTGAAAGAAAATCCCAACCAAACCCAAAACCAACCCCCCAGACATCAGAAGTTTGCTCTAAATCCAGCTACCTACATCCAGACTCTTGAACTATGATAAATGTGAGTCCCTTCAGGGTTGACACTAACTTTCAAGTCCAAAATGACCCTGCTTTCTAAGTCTATATCAAATGAAATAAAGGGCATCTTATACTTGAGTAGAAATTATGTAAGTTCTCTCTTGCCTTATACTTCATGTTGTTATCACATAATAATTTTTCACTTCCTGGGGCTGCTAGTGGTTAATTCAAGTTTTTTTCCCATCTCTGTCTTTTTTTCCTTTTGTTCCAAGGGGCTCATTCACCACAGGCAACACCAGTATTGAGTCAAAATGTCATTCAAGCCCACAAAGTCACACATTTTCATCTGGGAGGTGGGTGTGATTATCCAATTACCTTTTGACATTTCCATCATCTCATTCGGCACCTAAGTACAATAAGACGGGCATTTCAATATCTGCTCATCCTCAATTTAAACCTGTTTTGAAAATACAAAAGAACCTTAAGTGATCTGTCCACAGTATTGAAATACCAACTTTAGTGGATACTTTGAAAACTCAAAGGCTTTACAAGATGAATAGCAAACTGTGGATGACAGCTCCTGTGGAGCCATTATTGAATTGCAGTAGTGATGACTGCATTGCTTTGGATTTAGATAAAAGACTCCATGCAAGACAAATGGTAGGAGGACATCAAACAAGACTGTGTCCATGCAGTGACAGAAGCAATCCAATTGAAGAAGCTGTTGATTTCCCCAAAGTAACTTACTATTTCTTGTTGAGTAATTTATATTAAGGAAATAAAGATTGTATATTCATCTTCTACTTACACTTTTCTCTAAAAATACTACTTCTAGTTGTCAAATATAAGACTTGCTTAAACTATTTGCCAGAAAGGAAATACCGGTATTGGACCTTGTTAATTATTTTGCATCTGCATTTTATTTAGCACAATATGATTGTGTCTAAAGGTTATAGACTGAGAGTTACAATCAATACTGATCAGGTAAAGAGATTAGTCAGCAAATCAATAACATACGTACCAGCAGGACACACTGTACACTCAAGACAACAATGAATACAAAGGGTTCAGATAAACATCATCACCTTTATTTAGATGAAAGCTGATTCTAGAGCTTTTCCACCATCTCATTAATAATGAAAAAATCTTTTGGAGTCTTAGTTTGCTACACAAACATAATGTAGATCTTGAATAAGTTTCAACAAGTGCCATAAAATAGCTCTGTACAAAACCCTAGGATTTGGGATTTACTGACAGCTATACAGGCTGTACCTTGGAAAGGATAGGGAACGTTTATATAACTTCTTGCAGAAAGTCTACATTGGCATTTCAGTCTTGCCATTCACACTTAGTGCGCCTCACTGGTTTACAACATTCACAGACCTGGATCACTCAAACCGTCCTGAATCACTCAAACCGGCTTGATTCATACGAGTTTAAGGAGGCAGATGCATCCTGTGAGAACACACTGTGCGCTCCAGCTGGGAATGGTCACTCAGCCCACAGGGCTGCACTGCAGCTTTTCTTGGCAGATCTGACTGAAGTATGTTTAGTGCTGTCAATGGGTCTTTAACGCATGCTGGTTCACTCCACAGATCCACTTGTATTTTTCTATCACAACTAACAAAGACTTTCTATTTTAGAGCACAGCCACAAATGGAGACTAGCATTTAGTTTACTGTAGCCTCCTTAATGTGTATATTTGCAAAATGTGGGCATTTTAGGGATGAGATTAAATGGAAAACATTAAATATATACACACACATAGAATGGCATAGAAGCATAAAACATTCTTGGTAATTGTGGTAATTCTATCTGCCCCTTTTGTATCCTATTTTGTACAACTTCGCAACTTGCTATGCTTGCTTTCTATTTTGGCTCAGGTCTAGTTGCCATCCTCATATTTTCCCCAACTTGTCTCAGCACATTTTTCTCACTGCCTATACTTTTTCTTCTCCCTTTCTAGTACCTTTTCTTTCCCAGGCCCTTCTTATCAAACTTAGAGTAGGTTAAATTAAGATTAAAACAAATAACCTTCAAAGAATATGTCCCTCTCTTCTGATCCTTATCCTTACCCCTCCCACACAAGCTGCATGACAGACAGACCACGGTCAGCTGTCATGAGAAATTTTAGCTGGGATGGCACCTTGCCAGGAGGTACGGTCCAAAATCCCTCCTCCCCCGATACACCATTTTCTTGATGAAACTTTAATCTAAATGTCCAGGCATGTAATTTCCTAAAACCATACCCAGGTTCAAATGACATTAGAGCAGAAGGAGTCTTTAGCCTGTCATCCCCTCACAATGAGAAAAGGACTCCCACATCCAAAGAGTTTTGGAAAAAGCCCTGAGCAGCAAATTTTTTTGCAAAATCAGGAAACAGATCCCCTCCACCCCACCTTCAAATTTTTGACTAATTTTATGTGAGCATGTGAGTCTCTGAACTCCTTGCAATGATCTTGGTCCCAGGAGGAATTATCTGCATCTGCTCCTTTCCTTTCAGGATACCATGAGCAATATAGCGAAGAATCTAAAAGCTAAGTTTGTTCTGAGCAGATTCATTGAAAAGAACAGGTTTCAATAAGCTAAACTTAAAAATAACTTCAATAGTGTCTAATCTGTGATTCCTGCTTGGCACTGATAATTAGGACAAAAAAAAAAAAAGAAAAAGGACAGAAACTAACATGATTGATCTCAGTGAAAACAATTTTGTTTTGTTCTCTTGAAACTATCCTCAGAATTCTACTTTGCATGATTGCTTGCAGTACTTTTCCACCTTCATTTTTACTTTTCAGAATTGGCAAATTTGTCTGAGACCCAAATAACTAGTGAGTTCACTTGCCAGTCTAGGGATAAGATTCAAATGAAATTATTCTCACTTACTCTATTTCACTGAGGTCCTGATGGGAGCAAGAATACCTTTCTCATTACAGAGTTTTTATTTTTAATTATCTCCTTCCTCTGGCTGACATGGGCAGCACTTTACCCTGGTTGGCACCTCCGTGGTGAGCCAGTTGGAAAATGAAGAACCAAACTACTTCCTGCTCTGAAAACATGGCATTAGTACATATGGCTCCCCCAACTTCACCTGTACTTAGGGCTGCTCAGCATCTCAAGAAAGCAGGCCACAGCTGGCTTTATGCCTTTACATAGTCAAAAAAAAGAGACTTTCAGTTTCAAGGTGCTTTCTGCCCTGTAGGAAATTACATGTGCAGAACATCATCTGTGGGATAGCCCATGGTTTTCCTTAACATCCATACATGTACTGCTCCTTGAACATGAGGACCTCTAAGGAGAGTAAGAACAGGTACCCTCTGAATCATTTTGCAAATAATCACTTGGAAAGCAGAAATTTGTTTATTTGCTACTGCAGAGGAATCCATCTCTTTGCCCTCCCCTTTTTATTGCTCATTTTATTGGCAACATTCCTTATCCTCCTAAAGTAAATTTCTGATGTGGATTTTCTCTTTTGGATTCACCCTCCCTGCAGACTTTTACCTGATTAAGTTCTGATCCACAGAACTGAACAGAAACACCCTGGTGGCGATAGGCTGAAATTCCTCTGCAGTTTTCTCTCAGGAATTGGAAAAAAAAAAAAAGAAAAAAAGAGAAAAAAAAAGAAAAAATGACTACCAAACCAACACTGCCCCTACCACCCCCAACAAAATGAAAAGAAAGGAGAAAAAACAAACCACCTCAAAGCCAGTGTCAAATGCAAGTCTCAAAAGCATTTGTTGATTCCACAATACAAAGTCACTTTAAATCCTCTAGTCCCTCATTTCCACTCCCCAAGAGGAATCAAACCAAACAGAGAGCAGCTTACATTGTCAAGACCTGGGAGCTTGTTGTAAGAATAACTAGTTCTTGACATTTGAAATTACTGTGGTTCAAACATTTTTTGATCTTTCTTATTAGCCCTGTGTCTTGAGAAATAAAAATATGATAATCAGAAAGCACATAATTGGGTTCAGGCTATTCTGTGGTCACCCTTGCTGGCTCTGGAGATAAAGGCACTTTGAAAGATTATGCGCGGATATCTGGAATTTATTCTGCACAGTCTGTGAAATGACAGATCTTTTTTCTTAATTACACCAGATATCAGTGTAACACCTGTAGTTAACATTCTGTCCTGAGGAATCTCTTCTGATACCCTTTGTTGTTCCACCAGACACACAGCAGCAAAATGGCATGTGGATGCTGAGCCGTTTATTACCAGAGGCACGGAGGCTGCCTCGAATCCTGATGACGGCTGTCTTACACCACCGTGTTTCACTGCCTCCAGCCTCAGAGGGGCTGTCCACAGAAGTGACCACCACACTTCACAAGCATTCTGGACTGGAAGCAACAGTTTCACAAAGTGTTTGGACATAAATATGTGTGCGTTAGCCAACCCTCACAACTTCTAATTAGATGTTTTTGGGAGTAGCTCTTCATGGCCGGGCCATCCCGGTGGATCCCCAGAGCTGCCAGTGCCATGGGGTGACACCAATCTCCACTCCATGCTGCCTGCATTTCCATAAAGCTCCATCCATCCCTTGCTGCAGCAATGAATCATGTACAGAGGGTTTTCCACAAGCTGGGTTTATTGAGCTGTATTACACAAAAATATAGCTCAGACAGCCCCTCTGCAGCCAAAACAATCTGTCATTTTTAATTCTTCCTGTCACCTCATTAGGTATTTAGCTAGAGTGAAAGTAAAAACCCTAAACGACAAAAAAAAACACCAACAGCAAAACCCAGAACACAATGTTTCCAGAACTCCTGCTCAGATTTTAGCATAAATATCAAGGCACCAAAAGATTCATTGACCAAACATATGTGACTCGGTGCTATATATAACAAAGTGACATGCAGAATGGTCTCAATAGGCATATAAAGCAATTAAAGTAACGGTGCTTCAAAGCATTGTACTATAACATAAAAGGTCATCCCTATAAACATGAAAAATATGACTGTGTTTTTTTCCTACATACAGGCACACCAATACCTAACTGGAGATTCCATTCCAAAAGATGATTTATAAAAATTTCTGAAAACATGCCGTGTCCTGTATTATTCTCCCTCAGACCATGTCTTTTTATCAATGGTTAATATTTTAAATGGACACGATAGGAAATGTTATTGAGGCTAGCTATGTGTTAGAAGACAGTACTGTACTAAGTACAAAGTATTTACCCCATGCATATACATGATAATGAAGGAAACCCTGGCTAACCTTCTGTGAAAGTGAAAAGCCTGTCTTTTTTTTCCTCCTAGAGCTTGTTTGTTTTCACATTAACGTATTAAAGTTGTATTCCAATGGAGATGGCAGAGTGTACATTTTGAGGACTCTGATAATTTTTGCAGTTACATTCTGAGTTTGTATAATAATGTTTATGCACAGATGTAAAGAATGTGCTGACAGATTAAAAAGGAGTCAGCCGGTGTTTGCACAGTGTTCATTTTTATTTAAGGGGAGGAAAAAAACAGAAAAAAAAGTACTGCACCTGGTTGTGAACAAACAGCTTTTACAGAAGTGGAAGTAGTTTGGTGTATTGCAACTCCCTAAGCCCTCCCTGCATTAATTCAAAAATTCAAGTTATGGGCACATCAGAGAATCAAGCTTTTATTTTTACTGCAATTAGAGACTTCATTTTGACTGGTTTTGCCTCTAATATTAAAAGGAATCTTAGCCCAGACAGCAGTATTAAGTAAGGAAGTGTTAAAAAAATAGTTCATTTATTGAAAAGACAATCCTTACTATGGAGATCCTTCTTCCTTATGTATACACACATTCTAATTGTACTTGGAATGCTGTAATGCCCCCAGAGGTGTCTTGAAGGATAGTGAAGGTACAAATGTAGCATATGGCAATAGGTATCTGCTGTTTCATAATATGCAGCTATGGTATTTTAAAGCTAATTGATGTACTGAAACCTTGTATTTTACAATGCCATAGCATGGGAAGAGATGACAGCTAATGTCATTTTTCCTCCAGCTGATCAGAGAGACTGCTCTGATCAATACCTGCAGAAGTATGCAGCAGCTACAGCTGGAGGAAGCATACTGATTCAGGTAGGAAAAAAAAAAAGAAATAAAGAAAACATGAAGAGAAAAGGAGAAGAAGCAAAAATATTCAGTTGGAAGAAATATTAATTTGGAAAGCTGAAGCATGCAGAAACCTGCAACTTCACAACAGACTCCACAACTGCAATGGGTAACCTCAAGCCATGCCTCCCTTTTCTGAAGGATTTGCCTTTCAAACTAATTAGAGCAGGAGCAGAGAGATCAGATGTTCCTTGCTCCTTTGAAAAATGACTGGGAAAACTCCATGTAATCAGGAGGTATTTATGATTTCCATTGACTTTCAATTTTCTTGGTTCATCTGTTCCCTTTCAGAACGTTTGATGCTAGTCTGTTCTAAACTGTATGTTGAATTTTCTTTAATCAGGTGTCTTTGTAACAGGCATTAGGTCATTTACTGTTTGATTTTTTTTCTGTGAAAATACAGGTTTTCTTAGTTTCAAAAGTGTCCTTTGAAGAAACCTGTCATATTTCAGACAGGGGAAAAGCTAGAGNGAGGAAAAACGAGAGAGAGAGAGAGAGAGAGAGAGAGAGAGAGAGAGAGAGAGAGAGAGGGAGAGAAGAGGACCAGGGAGGGAAGTGGGGCAGGGAGCAAAATTGTAATTCTGTTCTTTCCCCACAACAATGGTGGGGAATTTTGGAATTGTGCACCACTTTAAACAGCACCCTTTGTAGCCATCACTGCCCCCCTAGAGCTCCTTTCTCTGGTGATCTGGACTCATGCACTGAAGCTGATTAACATAGGCAGAGCTTTATATTCAAGTACACAACTACATACACTGACAAGTGCTAGCCCAACCAATTTTACACCTTCTGTCCCTGGAGCCCCCTCACATCATTGCTTGCCCTGGAACTCCCAAGTCCCTTTCCTCCTGTCCCGTATGTGTTCTAGGGTTTAGAAACCCAAATTTAATATCACCTCAGTCCCACTCACAAATCTGAGCTCCTCACACAACCCCACTTTTCTGCTGGCCACTGCAGTCACTTGAAACTCCTCCTTCTTGAACTCTTTCTGTAAAAACAAAAGCCCTGCTTCTCACAAGGAGATTCTAAGTAGCACATTTAATGAAAAGCCACTTAATTGAGGCTCTGTGATGAGGAGCAGAGTCTCTCACAGTCAGTGGGTATAGTTTGGTTCAGGTAGGCTGAATTTCCATTTGGAAGGGCAAGTCTGTCTCCAATGCCCATAGAAAGCCCAGGGCAAATATACTCCTTAGCTCCTAGCCTAGCAAGCCTCAGTGAGGTGATGTTGTGGTGACTAAGTCACTGTTTATATACCTTCAAAGTTTATATTAAAAGAATATGTTAAACTAGAAAAGTTTGCTGCTATACTTGGCAATGAAAACTTCTATGGAGAGTCTCTGTCAAAGAAAAATATAGTCCCCTCTAATGGACATATGTCTGCTTTTTAGAGGGAACTCTCCCTTACATTTAAGATTAAAAAATAGGAGTAGCTGCTGAACAGCAGTGAAAAAACAAGCCATAAACCATCTTGAAAACCTATTTTAATTGTTCTAATACACATTTTTAAGATTAATATCTCCTTACTTTCATTATGAAGTGATAGGAACTGTGGTACTTTTTGGGATATAGAAAGAATAAATTGTGTAATGCCAACAGAAAAGGTGCTGAGGTAGCTGGTAATTGACAGAGTTAATGAAGTATGTTAAGCAGGTACAATATAGATGAAGTTGTCCCCTGCAGGGTGATTGGCCACTGGGGAAATAATGTGACAGTTGTCTTTGTGTTAAAATAATGTGGTACTCCTTCTTTGCCAGATCCTATCTGCAATGAGAGATGAAAGAGGTCTTGCAAGGATACCTAGGTCTCCTGTAGCAAATACTGTGCTTGAATCTGGCAGGTAAAGGACAAGATAAAGAGAGGGTAAAGAGTGTAATGGCTGTCTGTAAAGCCATTAGGCTATTTCCTACAGCCCACACATAAATTACGCACTACTGAAAAGTAATCATTTGACACTTTTCTGTAATCCTCCCTCATACACTACAATGCATTGGTGCTGTCTGGAGATGAATGGGAACTGAATTTGGCCTGCCAATTTTTCTGGAAGTTGATTATTTTTAGATATTGTTTTAATAATTAGCTAACTAACTTCCAAACAGGACAATGGATTTGGACAGCAAAAGATGGTTTCTGAGAGAAATATAGATCTCGTATTATTATCTCCTCCTAATGTATGTGATTATTACCATCTAAAGAGCAGAGGAAATATCAAATAGAAATAGAGCTCAACCTCTCAATTATACTAAGCTGCGTGGTCAGCATTGGTTCCAAAAGAGGCATGTAGAGCGTGGAGTAATGAAAAATCACTGATAGCATCAGTTTGGTGTCTAAATAGTCTGTTGTGCTATTCCAGCATTGTTCTAACTAAAACCATCTCAGAAGAGTAGCTAGCCTTTATTGGCCATCAGAGCTCAAAATATCCTGAAGCTTTCTTGTTTCCCTCGGATGTTGACGGCATGTTCATGCCATAGACACATGAAAATTAAAACGTATTTTAATTCTTGAAGTTGTGGCTGTTGACATTTTCATAGTTGCTTATAATAAAAGTGAGTTGTTATTGGCCACAGAGACCTTCGAGCTTTTCAGTGTGGTTTTGTTCTTGTCAACATCCTACAAACCCAGGAATTCTGCTCAGGGTTCTTAAAGGGAGTGATATTTGGAGAGAGAGGTGATTCTTAGCAAACATCTGAGAACATAACTAAAGAAAATATTTTTAAGCATCATACAGCAAACATTTTTTACATTTTCAAAATATAGTTAGTGGAAAAGATTAAATGGAAACATTTGTTCATTGTAGAATTTAGATTTACAAAAATCATAGTCTCTTTCCCCAGTCTTTCTTATGGAGGTAAGATTCGTATAGCCATTTTTATTGTGTTATCCAGAACAGCAACCTGAATATGAGAACATTCTCAACAGAGCTTCTTACTATTGAAAAGTGCTCCCTTAAAATTAATCACAGGCCTCAGTTTAAAACATTTTTGTGCCTAAAGAATCCGGGACAGCATAAAATACTACAAAATACCAGGAGATCAAACCAGTTAGCAATTATCTAAAGCATTTTTCTGGTATCTACCCAGATTTGCCTTTTGGAAGTGCTAACTCAATAAATAATCACTATACGTAAACAAAGTATTTGCTATAACTCTCAAAAGAACTTAGAAATGTCTTCAGAGTGTTCTGCTTTGTTTGATAGAATACTCTTTGGATGTGTACTAATGGACAAAGGCTAAGAGCCAAAGAAAGGGAACTTGATCCATCTGAAAGAGAATAGAAGGCTGAAGGAAACAAGTGCAAAAATATGCTGGTACTCACTCAAAAAGTGCTGACTTCCTGCTGTAGGTCACCTCACCAGCCCACCTTGTACCACAAAATAGTGGAATTAAAAAGTGCTGATTCTCTGTGCTAGCAAGGCTTTTTTCTTTTCAACCCTTGTTTAGGGTTGACAGAATACGAGAAGACAAGATAGACAAGACAGAACATGTTGTATGTGGGCTAGAAGGTTTGTATCTTACAGACTGCCTTAAGAATAAAAGGTACCATAAAACCCTACAAAACCAGGTCAAGCAGAGCACTCCTAATCTAGCAGTAATCATTAATATACTCTTAAATTATATTTTATATCTCAAGGCTTTGTATAGATATCTACATGATACCACTATCACTAACTACAGTTGACACAATTGCAAACTGCCTGTGCATGAAAGGGAAGGCAGATGCTCAGGCTATCCTATATATATCTCCTATATATATGTGTATCCTATATATATATGTCATCTAACATATAACAATGTATCCTATGCAATACATAAAATCGTCCAGTATAATGACCATTTTACAAACCAGCCAAAGCAAGAGACATCTCTTTCGTGTCCTCGTTAAATATACTGCCTTTTCTAAATCTGTGTGCAAGTATTTGAAGGACAGCAATTCTGAGCCAGTTGTGAGGGATTAATTGAACTTACAAGGGGATTGTGCTGAGTGCGACATCTCAATTAACTTACTTGTTAAATAGGTAATGGCACTTGACTGTTAAGTTGTGAAGGAACTTGTTAAATGGATATTGCTACTTACTTAAAGGATATGGTCTGTGGTCTGGCTAAATAATGAGAACTCTAAAGTGTGTAGAAATCTAAACAGTGTAACAAGAGAGGCTAGATAACAAAGCACAGCCCTTCCTCCTCATTCAGATACTTTCATCTGTTTCACAGCATTTGAATGAGAATGCGTTTTCTCTGACTTGAAGCAGTGCTGACCAAAGATATGCAGAGAAGGAACCAACCACAGTCAGATGAAAATTGACAACTGTGATGTCCTATGAAATCAGGGAAAGTTTGCTTTGGGTTGAGATTTG